>QXTE01000233.1:5452-27703 GCA_003942145.1 Platysternon megacephalum
GGTCGGTCCTGGGGCCGGTTTTGTTCAATATCTTCATTAATGATCTGGAGGATGGCGTGGACTGCACTCTCAGCAAATTTGCAGATGACACTAAACTGGGAGGAGTGGTAGATACGCTGGAGGGTAGGGATAGGATACAGAGGGACCTAGACAAATTAGAGGATTGGGCCAAAAGAAACCTGATGAGGTTCAACAAGGACAAGTGCAGAGTCCTGCACTTAGGACGGAAGAATCCCATGCACTGTTACAGACTAGGGACCGAGTGGCTAGGCAGCAGTTCTGCAGAAAAGGACCTAGGGGTTACGGTGGACGAGAAGCTGGATATGAGTCAACAGTGTGCCCTTGTTGCCAAGAAGGCTAACGGCATTTTGGGCTGTATAAGTAGGGGCATTGCCAGCAGATCGAGGGACGTGATCGTTCCCCTCTATTCGACATTGGTGAGGCCTCACCTGGAGTACTGTGTCCAGTTTTGGGCCCCACACTACAAGAAGGATGTGGAAAAATTGGAAAGAGTCCAGCGGAGGGCAACAAAAATGATTAGGGGGCTGGAGCACATGAGTTATGAGGAGAGGCTGAGGGAACTGGGATTGTTTAGTCTGCAGAAGAGAAGAATGAGGGGGGATTTGATAGCTGCTTTCAACTACCTGAAAGGGGGTTCCAAAGAGGATGGATCTAGACTGTTCTCAGTGGTACCAGATGACAGAACAAGGAGTAATGGTCTCAAGTTGCAGTGGGGGAGGTTTAGATTGGATATTAGGAAAAACTTTTTCACTAGGAGGGTGGTGAAGCACTGGAATGGGTTACCTAGGGAGGTGGTGGAATCTCCTTCCTTAGAGGTTTTTAAGGTCAGGCTTGACAAAGCCCTGGCTGGGATGATTTAGTTGGGATTAGGTCCTGCTTTGAGCAGGGGGTTGGACTAGATACCTCCTGAGGTCCCTTCCAACCCTGATATTCTATGATTCTATGATCGCAGGATTCAGAGGCCTGAGTCCTGACCATTACACCATGGGACCTGCTGCTATTTCAATTTCTAGACCCCTGTGACTCTCAGCTGGCTGGTTTGCACTCTGCACTTATTGCTTCCCACCAGCGGCTTCCTCTCGCAGGACTCTCTCTCCTCCTCCATCGACTGTGGCCCTGCACTACTGGATCCACAGGTCCTGCCCTGAGTCCCCGCATCCCCGTGCCTTGTCTCCATTCCCTGCAGGTCACAAAAATGTTAGGGGAGGCCGCCCCTCCCTTCACTCAGTGTCCCACTCATATCGGCCAGCTGCAGCCTCATCTCCTGGAACTCGCCCAGCTGTTGCTTGATCCGGTCGTACAGTCACACGCTGACTGGCTCCCCAGCCTGGATGGTCTTGTGGAAATCCCACAGGCGACGCTGCAGGACTTGGCACCGTTGATTTCTTTAATGTTGCGGTGTTTGCCCGACTGCTGGAACAAAGCCGCCAACTCCTCCCTCACCCACTCCCACCAATCCCCCTGGTTGTCATAGAACCCTCTGATGGTTTCCCGTTCTGCCAACACCGCCAGGCCTCGTCCCCCTGCCCCTTTATCTTGCAAGCTCTGGATGTTCAGCTTCCAATATCCTCTGCCATGGGTCAGGGAATTGCCCACATTGAGCACACGGTGAGAGCTGCGTTATCCGAACAGTCCATTGGCACCACCCTGCCCTGGGCTGTTGACGTGCTCTCCTTCACGTAAATCCGGTCAGTGCGACGCCTGGCCTGTCCCCGCAGAAAGGTGTCCCCCATCTGCGGCTGGTGTGAGCTCGGGTCAGAGGAATAGGAGGCTCACGCCCGCCCTCCACTGGTTCCACTACGGAGAGACACGTCCTCTAAGCCGACCTTGCTACAGACCTGCGCCAGGTAGTGCTCATTGGAAAAACGTTTCCTCTGATGGTCGGGAAAATGGGACCAGCGGTCCTCTGGCCGGCTGACACAATTAAAATCCCCCCCCAACACCAAACACCGTGCGGTCCAGAGGAAGGGAGCCAGTTCCTTCCATTGATCTTCCCTTTCACCCCTTAACTGGGGATCATACACCCTAATATAGCGGTAACCAGTGCCATGGAGCACAAAGTCCACCAGTAATTAGCTCCCTAGTCAGAGCTCCACCACCTCTGTATTCGCACCGTGAATGTGAAGAACAAGACTCCTGTGACGGGCTGGATCACAGAAACCCCCTTGGAGCTGCCAACTGATGTGCCAAGAATACGTCTGCCCCTGCTTTCCTACCCTGGCAGCTTAGGACTTCAGTGCCCTGTCTGGTTTGAGCCAGACCCGCTAGCCTGCTGCAAACCCAGTCCCAGGTCTGAACCACATCCCCTAACAGCTGTAGGCTTTCCTGAAAACAGCTAACAGAGGTGTTCTTATCTTTAACACTCAGATGCCCAACTCCCAATGGGGTCCAAACCCTAAATAAATCCGTTTTACCCTGTATAAAGCTTATACAGGGTAAACTCATAAATTGTTCGCCCTCTATAACACTGATAGAGAGATATGCACAGCTGTTTGCCCACCCAGGTATTAATACATACTCTGAGTTAATTAATAAGTAAAAAGTGATTTTATTTAAATACAAAAAGTAGGATTTAAGTGGTTTCAAGTAGTGACAGACAGAGCAAAGTGAATTACCAAGTAAAATAAAATAAAACATGCAAATTTAAACCTAATACAGTAATACCACTAAAATCTCACCCTTAGAATGTTTTAATAAGTTTCTTTTCTCAGACTGGACACCTTCCTAGTCTGGGCACAATCCTTTCCTCTGTACAGCTCTTGTTCCAGCTCAGGTGGTAGCTAGGGGATTCCTCATGATGGCTGCCCCTTTGTTCTGTTCCACCCACTTATATATCTTTTGCATAAGGCGGGAATCCTTTGTCCCTCTGGGTTTCCACCCCTCCTCACTGGAAAAGCACCAGGTTAAAGATGGATTCCAGTTCAGGTGACATGATCACATGTCACTGTAAGACCCCAAGCATTCATTCCTCCCAGCCTGACTCACAGGAAGGCCTGCCTGCAAACAGAGCCATCCACAGTCAATTGTCCTGGTGGATGGGAGCCATCAAGATTCCAAACCACCATTAATGGCCCACACTTTGCATAATTACAATAGGCCCTCAGAGTTATATTTCATATTTCTAGGTTTAGATACAAGAGTGATACATTTATACAAATAGGATAATCACACTCAGTAGATTATAAGCTTTGTGATGATACCTTACAAGAAACCTTTTGCATAAAGCATATTCCAGTTACATTAGCATATTTTCATAAAATCATATAAAGTGCAACATCACAACTCCAACCCCATCATTCTTCCCTGGCCCAGAGGTCCAGAAAGACGGGCCCTTCCTCCAATCACCCTCTGCCCATCGATCTACCCTAAAGTCATTAATGTGCATTTCCTGAACGCCCACCATGTCCAAGTCCAGCTGCTCCAAGGCACTGAACATCAAGCGCCTCCTCCTGGGCCCTCGAATCCCTGACACGTTCTACGCGGCCACTTTCACAGATGCCCCTTCCCCAGTACTGCCCTCGCTCAGCTGTGCAGAGGAGCTTTCATCCCCAGTCCCTGCCCCTTCTGGCACCATCTCCGAGGGCTGCCCTGCCTCACTCTCTTACCACCATATTGGGTTGACCAATAAGTCCCTTGGAAGAGACAGCTCCTGTCCCTCATTGTTAAAGGTCAGGTGAGCCAACTAGGGGCAGAAGCCCACGCTCTGTTGTCCTGCTGGGGAGCTCAAGATCAGGGAATTGCGTCAGGTAAAGGTGCCGCTGCGTTGCCAGAAAACAAGCCACCAGTGCACAAAGAGGGATGAAAGGGCCTGCGAAAGCTCAGGCTTGAACGAGGGACCTTTAGATCTTCAGTCTAACGCTCTCCCAACTGAGTTACTTCAGCAGCTGCATAGCACCCTTTGGCCTGCTGCTTCTCTGTCCGGGATGTTTTTGTAGCCATGGCACACAAAAAGGACGTCATTGTGAGCGGCCCATGAAGACAAGACTCACTGTTGCCTGCCTTGTTCAGCTTGACTTGCTTCCTCACCCCATTCATAGAATCATAGAATATCAGGGTTGGAAGGGACCTCAGGAGGTATCTAGTCCAACCCCCCTGCTCAAAGCAGGACCTAATCCCAACTAAATCATCCCAGCCAGGGCTTTGTCAAGCCTGACCTTAAAAACCTCTAAGGAAGGAGATTCCACCACCTCCCTAGGTAACCCATTCCAGTGCTTCACCACCCTCCTAGTGAAAAAGTTTTTCCTAATATCCAATCTAAACCTCCCCCACTGCAACTTGAGACCATTACTCCTTGTTCTGTCATCTGGTACCACTGAGAACAGTCTAGATCCATCCTCTTTGGAACCCCTTCAGGTAGTTGAAAGCAGCTATCAAATCCCCCCTCATTCTTCTCTTCTGCAGACTAAACAATCCCAGTTCCCTCAGCCTCTCCTCATAAGTCATGTGTTCCAGCCCCCTAATCATTTTTGTTGCCCTCCGCTGGACTCTTTCCAATTTTCCCACATCCTTCTTGTAGTGTGGGGCCCAAAACTGGACATAGTATTCCGGATGGGATGTGAATGAGAGAGGCCAGGATATGTGTTTGGGGGTCTCATCAGTGATTCCCAGAGACCCCTCTTCCCATCCTGTGGCAGGTGTAGCCCCACTTTCCCTTAGTCTGACCCATGGCTCTCCCTTGCTTTGCAGGATCTGCACAGGGTCATGCCAGACCTCCTGGACGCCATGCTGGGGAACCTGCTGGCAAAGTCCCCAGACACCAACAAGCTCCATTACATCTTGGAGGTGAGCCCGATGAGAGGGGTGGGGGCAATTTTACCTTAACTCTTAGACAGGAGCGGCGCCAGGATTTTTGCCGCCCTAGGCAGCAGCGCTCCTCCTCTGAGCATTCGGCGGCAGGGGTCCTTCCGCTCTGCGTCTTCGGGGCACTTCGGCGGCAGGTCCCGGAGCGAGTGAAGGATCCGCCGCCGAATTTCCCCCGAAGACCCGGAGCGGAAGGACCCCCCTGCCGCTGAATTTCCGCCGAGGACGGCAAAATGCCACCCCACAAATCCTCTGTGACGTTGTGCAGTCTATATGATTTTGTAAAAACATGATAAGTGAATATAATGTAATTGGAATAGTTTTATAAAAACATAAGTGAGTTTAATGTAACTGAAATATGCTTCATGCAAAAGGTATCATCACAAAGCTTATAATCTACTGAGAGTGATCATCCTATTTGTATAAATGTACCACTCTTGTATCTAAAACTAGAAATATAAAATATAACTCTGAGGGCCTATTGTAATTATGCAAAGTGTGGGCCATTGATGGTGGTTTGGAATCTTGATGACTCCCATTAACCAGAGCCATTGTCTGCAGATGGCTGTATTTACCTGTGAGTCTTCCTGTATATGTGTGTGCTGGCAAGTGAATAATGCAGCCTTGCAGTGACATGTGATCATGTCACCTGAACTGGAATCCATCTTTAACCTGGTGCTTTTCCAGTGAGGGGTGGGGGAACCCAGAGGGACAAAGGATTCCCGCCTTATGCAAAAGATATATAAAGGGGTGGAAGAGAACAGAGGGGGGAGAAGCCATCATGAAAAATCCCCTAGCTATCACCTGAGCTGGAACAAGAGCTGTACCAGGGGAAAGAATTGTGCCCAGGCCTGGAAGGTGTCCAGTCTGAGAAGAAACTTACTGAAGCATCTCTGAGGGTGAGATTATCTGTATTCAGTGTTTGATTAGACATAGATTTGCGTATTTTATTTTATTTTGCTTGGTAACTTATTTTGTTCTGTCTGTTACTACTTGAAATCACTTAAATCCTACTATCTGTATTTAATAAAATCACTTTCTACTTATTAATTAACTCAGAGTATGTATTAATACCTGGGGGAGCAAACAGCTGTGCATATCTCTCTATCAGTGTTATAGAGGGCGAACAATTTATGAGTTTACTCTGTATAAAGCTTATACAGGGTAAAACGGATTTATCTGGGTTTAGACCCCATTGGGAATTGGGCATCTGAGTGTTAAAGGCAAGCAGACTTCTGTGAGCTGTTCTCAGGTAACCCTGCAGCTTTGGGACAGGTGGTTCAGACTCTGGTCTGTGTCTGGAGCAGATAGGTGTGTCTGGCTATCAGCAAGGCCATTGTGCTGGAACCACCAGTAGCTGGCAGGGGAGAATAGAAACAGAGGTGGTCTTTGCACATCAGCTGGCAGCTCCCAAGGGGGTTTCTGTGAACTAACCCGTCACATCCTCCCGCCCATGGCGACCGCCTAGGGTCGCCTAGTGGAAGCGCCGGCCCTGCTCTTAGATCCATTTTCCAGTGTGTCCGCCTAGCTGCGCCCCCAGTGGGCCGTCCTTGTTAGGGTGACCAGACAGCCAGTATGAAAAATCGGGACAGAGGGTGGGGGGTAATAGGAGCCTATAAGCCCCAAATATCACGACTGTCCCTATAAAATCAGGACATCTGGTCACCCTAGTCCTTGGTCAGGGCAGTCAGTGCAATGCAGTGTCAGGCCCTTCCTCGTTGAAGGACAGAGGAAGGAGCTGGGACTTCAAGCCAGAGCTCTGCCTGGTTCTGTTGAGCACTAACCATGGGGCCCCTGGCTGGCTTGGGGAGTGAGAGTCTGAACCCCTCCTGGGAGATCCAGAAGATGGTCCTCAGAGAAGAGTCCCAGGCTCGTTCCTAGAGCAACAGGAGGGCCCCAGAGAATCCGCCCTTGTCTCTGACGGGCCCCGAGATTCCTGGGGGGATTGTGCTCACACTCAGTCCCTTCACCCAACCAAGGACTTGAGAGCCAGGGAGGGGTGAGGGGTCTGCCTCCTTCCTGCTGAGCTGTTCAGGAATCAGGAGTTCAGGGAGGATGGGACCAGCCCCGACACCGAGCATTGTCCCAATGACAAGTTGTGACCTGCAGGATACAAGCATCGTCCTAGGGACAACAATCCCCTTCTAAAGCTCTGCGATCAATGAATCAGATATTTCACCCACATACAATGTCTCAGCCCCCTGGGGATGGGGAGCGGCTCATTAGCACAACACATGCACCCGCCCATTCATCCTGAGCTGCCTCCTTTCCCCACAGCACATTAAGTACTGGATGGTGTCCAGGGTGTTACAAGAGAGAGCCAGGGCCATTAGGAGCAGCGCGGCCCTGCTCACGTCAACCATCACCCTCCCTGACTTCGACGTAAGTGACCTCTGACCCCAGCTTCCTGACTACAGGCGTAGGTGGGCTGGCTCCAATGGGCTGTAGGATCTGCTGCTGCAGGGGCTGTGGTTTAGGAGTGTTCCTCTTGGGGACGCAGAGTCAGAGCAGAGAATGAGCCTGGCTTGAGTCCGGTTCTTCTTGTCCCGGTTAAGTGGTGACTCTGGGCTTTTAAGGGGACCATGCTCCAGGTTCCTGCCTTCCTGTCATCCTGGAGCAGCCAGGGAAGCAAATCCTCATGGAGGGCCCTGCCCACATCCCTGTGTGCCAGGCTCCCTTGCGGGCAGAGATAATTATGGATCTAGCTCTAGCTCCTATCCTCTAGCATCTCCTGCAGAGGGGCTGAGGGGAAGGAGACTCCTGGCCCAGGCAGGGACTGGGAGCTGACAGGAAAATGCTGATGGAGTCGCCTCTCCCTCTCCCGTCCATTAGAACTCAGCCGAATTCCCCGAGATGGGTCACCACGTGGCACAGCTGGTTCTGTCCATCAGTGACCCAAACGAGGACATCAGCCGGCAGGCCAGGGAGGGGGTTTACCAGCTCTACCAACTCCTGCTGCACCAGAGGGGTAAGGAACCCAGCTGGGAAATAGCACCCAATAGATGAGTGAGACTGGGACCCCAGCCAATTTCCCTCAGACTGACCCCGGCTGGAGAACGAGTCTCTCTCTCTCTCTCTCCGTTCTACACCACCCCCTGCAATTCTGTTGGGCCGGGCACACAGCGAGGACTCTGCCCACTGTGCAGCCACCAATGGGATTGGAAGGACACAAGCACTGCAACCAGAATGACAAGTGTGTGTGTGTCTCTTTCCCAGACCTGACCATCCACAAGGCCGAAGACCTGTGGGTCTGGGACTGGCACCAGGACAGCAGGCTCCTCGGCTATAAGAACACAGCCAGGGTGGGGGAGGTAAGGACACTCTGCCAGGGCATGACAGCTCTGGCAGTGCGGGTGGCTGCCTCCTGGAGCCACTAGACGGAGTTGCCGTTCTAGTCCAGGATTTGGAGCCTGGTTCTGGACAATCTGCTGAAGCCTCACATGCGGTTGGTTTCAGGTCTTTGGAAAGTTCTTCTCAGAGGGGCAGAGAAGATTCTTCCTCCGGACGGCAGTGCTGGCCATCCACGTCCCCCTGCTGCGTGTCAGCCAGGCTGGGCTGCTCCTCACGTACTCCCTCCTGGGGGAAGCCCAGCAGCTGATGGGGGACAAGGTGAGCAGCTGCATTAGACTCAGGAGATTGGAGCGGGGCCCAGGCCTCATTCCCATCCTATGGCCATTCGCCTGCCTGGCAGCAAGGCGACTGGTGGGGAATGAGAGTGAGAGCAGGTGCTACTGGGAAGAGAGATGAATTCACCTCCATGAGCAGGAGGGAGCCAGCTTGTTCCTGGAGCAGCTCCAGCCCAGCTCCTTAGCAAGGCTAATTAATGACAAGCATTGCCTCATCACGGACTTATGTTATTGGGAAGGGCAGCAGAGTCCTCTAAGTGCCCTCTGTGAGCCTCTCCTGTCACCCAAGCCACCACCCAGAGTTATTCCCATCACTGGCAGCCTGGGAGGCCAAGGACTCACGGGTGATGGCGACTGACCAGGCAGGGCTGGGGCACATGGGCGGGGGAAAACCACTCTGGACCCGCTCTAGAGAGAACGGGAGGATTCAGTCAGCAGGGGCTGCTGATCTGCCCCATTCCCCAGGGCTGCCATCCTGCGGCTTCAGCATTAGTGGCTGGGATGACTTGGGGAAAGGTCTCAACTTCCCCACATCCCACTTCACTGCTGCCAGAATCCCTCCTGCCCCTCCGCTAGAGCCCCCTCCCTGCCCAACCTGGGTGGGGGTGGAGGAGAGGGGTCTGAGAACTTGAGCTGTGGATTGGAGGTGGAACAGCTGTCAGGGGCACTGGGGGGGACGTGGCAGGAGCTCACCCTACAAGCAGGGGAGTTGGCACTGGAGGTCACTAGAAAGGACAACAAGACTCCATTCTGGGGGTCAGGAAGGGGAATCCACCCCTAAGAGGTGGGCGGGTGCTGGGTGGAAATGCTGCTGGTCCCAGGTGCCCTTAATTCCCCCTGATTCCACGGGGGCGCCTGAGTCTCTGACAGGTCCTCGTTCCCTTGCAGCAGGAGGACGTCATGGCCAATGTGATGCGCCAGCTCCACATCATCCGGCACTTGCGCCAGGTGCCTGAGGTGCTGCATTGGCTCTGCCTCTGAGGCCACCAGCAACTCCCACTCCCTGCTGCAGGTACTGCTCTGGCTCCCTGTACATGGGGAGTGTAGTGAGGCTCAGTGGCCTCCCTCCGAGCGGGAGAGCAAGGGACCCCTACACGCCCCTTGGCCAATCCTGCCCCTGCCAGGGCCCTGGTCTGGGACGTGGTGGAGTAGGGTGGGCCTGCGTCCCCCTGCCACCCCCTGCCACCCATGGTGCAAGGAAGCTCTAGCCCAGGACAGGAGCTCCCTTATCAGTCACCTGGATGACTGTTTGTTGGCTGGCTACTGGGGCCCCGCCCAGGCTAGAGCCAGCCCTGTCAAGACTGTTGGCTCGCTGGCTGCCAGGGTTCCACCCAGGCCAGGGCCCGCCCTTGAAGACTGGTTGGTTGGTTGTGGGCTGCTTGGTCCCCGCCCAGGCCGGAGCCACCCCTGATAGGGGCTGACCACTTGAGCGACCCCAGCCCAGGCCGCAGCCTGGTAGCGACAGTTGATCGCTGTGGTGGGGCAGCTGCCCCACCCCCATGAGAGAGGGGGCTAGAGTAGGCCAGAGCGGCTGCACAGGCCGGCAGCCAATCAGGGAAGGGCCTACTGAGAGCCAATCAGGGCCGAGATTAGAGCCAACCAATCGGCTAGGCTAGGCCCTATATAAAGGGCTGCCCAGAAGAGCAGCAGGCAGTCTGTCCCAGACCTTCATGGGGGAAGGTCTGTCTCCAGAGCAGGAGACCAGCACCTCAGACAGAGCAGAGCTGAGCAGTACTGCACCTGGCCATGCGGTGGCTGAGACAAATTGCAACCGGCCCTTGAGACAAGGGGCTAGACTTTGCGGGTTGTGGTTGGCCACTGAGGCAGGTGCAAGGACGGTTGCTAATTCCCTCCCCCCCCCCCCGGGAAGGGTGTGAGGATGGACTAGTGGGCACTGCTGGAGGGGCAGTGGCCTGAAGAAGGACACCGTCAAGCAGGGAGCAACGCGGGTCCAGACGCCAACGGAGGACAAGAGACAGATGGGACACCGCCAGCAGAGGGCGCTCCTCATGGACTGAGCTAATTCCCGGAGCGAACAGCAGGAGGCGCCGCGGTGGTGAGTCCCAACCCTGTCACAACCGCCCAGCCCTATTGTGGGCCCCCGGCTACCCTGCAGTCTCTGACCCTGGTCAGTGCAGCCCCAGAGTTCAAAACTGTCCCACAAGCCACTCCAGTCATCCCACAAACTGCTCTGCCAGCCGCTCAGCAACATAGCTTCAGCCCCCCTCCCCACAGCAGTCAGTGATTTCAGCTCTTAGTAATTTTAGCTCTTTAGTGATTTCACCTTGTAGTAGGAGAGCCTCAGTGCTGGCACACCATTGGCCCAAAGCAAATTCAGCTCAGCAGCCTGTAATTAGACTCCTAATGGAATTAAAATTAGCTCTGATATTCCACAGTAGAGTGGGGGAGAATTTCTCGGGACAAATTACTAAAGGAATTACGTTGAAAAAGCAATTAGGGTGCTCTGCTGATGCTTTGGAAGATAGTGGTTTGTGAGAAAGATAAAAAATTAAAAATACATTGCTGAGCTGTGCTAGTGACAAATTTCTCTAAGAATCTTTGACTGAAAGCCATTAGCATGCACAGCTAATGGTTTGGCAGAGATCGGTTGGTGAGAAAAATGAAAAATGAGGAAGTCATTCCTGATCTGTGCTAGTGACAAAGTTCTTAAGGAATCGCACTGCAAAAGCAATTAGGGTGCTCTGCTGATGATTTGAAAGATATCGGTGTGTGAGAAAGACGAAAAATGAGAAATTCATTCCTAAGCAGGTCTAGTGAAAATTACTCAAGGAAGCTTCTTAGAAAAGTGCATTAGGATGCACTGCTGTTTGGAAGACATCGGTTTGTGAGAAAAACAGAAAAATGCAAATTTCATTCCTGATGTGTGCTAGGGACGACTTTGTCAAGCAATCATGCTGAAAAAGCCATTAGGATTGTCTCCTGGTGGTTTTGCAGAGATCGGTTCCTGAGAAATACGAAAAAAGTGAAACACTTTCCTGAGTTGTGCTAGGGACAAATTTCTCAAAGAATCGTCATCTAAGGGCCATAAGGATGCACTTCTAATGGTTTGGAAGTGACCGGTTTTTGAGATATACGAAAAATGAGAAATTCAGCCCTGATCTTGTTAGCGACATATTTCTGAAGTAATCATACTGCAAAAGCCATTAGGATGCAGTGCAATTGGTTCGTAAAAGATCAGTTTGTGAGAAAGAAAAAAAAAGAGCAATATATTCCTGATCTATGCCCTTGAGAAATTTCTCAAGTATCATGTTTCAAAAACCATTAGGATTGTCACCTGGTGGTTTGGAAGATATCGGCTTGTGAGAAATACGATCCGTGCTAGTGACAAATTTCTCATGGACTCATGCTTCAAAAGCCATAAGGATGCTATCCTATTGGTTTGGTAGAGATCAGTTAGAGAGAAATACCAAAAAAGTGAAAATCCTTCCTGAGCTGCGATAGTGACAAATTTCTCAAGGACTCTTTGCTTAAAAGCCACTAGGATGCACTACTGGTCAGTTGGTAGAGCTCGGTTCCTGAGAAAATGAAACATGAGCGATTCATTCCTGATCTGTGCTTGGGAGAAATTTCACAAGGAATAACGATTCAAAAAAAAAAAGTATTGTCTGCTTGCGGTTTGGAAGCGAGAATACTGAAAATGAGGAATACATTGCCGAGCTGTGCTAGTGACAAATTTCTCATGGAATCATGCTTCAGTAGCCATTAGGATGCTCTGCTAGTGCTTTGAAAGAGATGAGTCCATGAGAAATACAGAAGATGAGAATTATATTCCTGCTCTGTGCTGCTGACAAATTTCTCATGGAATCATGCTTCAAAAGCCATTGCATTGGTAATGGTTTGAAAGTGATCGGTTAGTGAAAAATAAAACAAATGAGATATACATTCCTGATCAGCAGTACTGACCAATTTCTGAAGGAATTTCATCTAAAAACCATTATGATACACTGCTAAAGGTTTGGCAGAGAACAGTTTGTGAGAAAGACGAGAAATGAGAAACCTATTCTTGATCAGTGCTAGGACAAATTTGTCATGGAATTATGCTTCAAAAGCTATTAGAATGCACTGCTAATGGTTTTGAAGAGATCGGTTCTTGCCGGTTTGAAAGAGAGCAGTTAGGGAGAAATGCAAACAATGTGAAAATCGTTCCTGAGCTGCGCTAGTGACAAATTCTCAAGGACTCTTCTAAAAGCCATTAAGATTGTCTCCTGCCGGTTTGAAAGAGATCGGTTCGTGAGAAAGACGAAAAAAGAAAAATTAATTCCTGATCTGTGCTACAGACAAATTTCTCATGGAATCATGCTTCAAAAGCTATTAGGATGCTCTGCAAATGGTTTGGTAGAGATCAGTTAATGAGAAATAGCAAAAAAGTGAAAATCCTTCCTGAGCTGCGATAGTGACAAAGCCACTAGGATGCACTGCTGGGCAGTCGGTAGAGATCGGTTCGTGAGAAAAGGAAACATGAGAGATTCATTCCTGATCTGTGCTAGAGGCAAATTCGGTTCATGAGACAGGCGAAAAATGAAAAATTCATTCCTGATCTGTGGTACTGACAAATGTCTCAATTAATGTTTATCTAAAAGCCATTAGAAATCTCTCCTAGATGTTTGGTAGAGATCAATTCGTAGAAAATACTAAAAGTGAGAAATTCATTACTGACCAGTGCTAGTGAGAAACATTTCATTGCATCCTCGTCTAAAAGCTATTAGGATGCACTACTGATGGCGTGGACGAGATCGTCTAGTGAAAAATACTAAAAATTTGCAATTAGTTCCTGACCAGTGCTAGTGACAAATTTCTCAAGGACTCCTCTTCTTAAAGCGATTAGGATGCACAAATTTTATCACAGAATCTTCGTCTAAAAGCCATTAGATGCACTGCTAATGGTTTGGAGGAGATCGGTTCATAAGATGTGTAATGAGAAATTCATTTCTGATCTGTGCTATTACAAATTTCTCAAGGACACTTCGTATAAAAGCCATTTGGATTGTCTCGTGACAGCTTGGAAGAGATTTGTTTGTGAGAAAGACAAAAAATGAGAAATTCATTCCTGATCAGCGCTGGCAACAAATTTTATCAAGGAATCTTTGTCTAAAAGCCATAAAGATGCACTGCTAATGGTTTGGATGAGATCTGTTCGTGAGTAATACAAGTACTGATAATTCATTTTTAATCTGTGCTAGTCACAAATTTCTCAAGGACTCTTCATCTGAAAGCCATTAGGATTGTCTCTTTGTGGTTTTGAAGAAATCGGGTCATGAGAAAGACAAAAAATGAAAAGTTTATTCCTGATCTGTAATCCTGACAAATGTGTCAATTAATCTTCATCTAAAAGCCATTAGGATTTTTTTCTGGCCGTTTGGAAGAAAACGGTTAGCGAGAAAGAAGAAAAATTAGAAATTCATTCCTGATCAGAGCCATTGAGCAATTTCTCAGGAATCTTCATATAAAAGCCATTAGAAATCTCTCCTAGATGTCTGGTAGAGATCAGTTGGTAGAAAATAATAAAAGTGAGAAATTCATTTCTGACCAGTGCTAGTGAGAAACATTTCATTGCATTCTCGTCTAAAAACAATTAGGATGCACTACTGATGGTTTGGAAGAGCTCGGTTTGTGAAGTATACTAAAAATGAGCAATTAATCAGTGCTAGTGACAAATGTTTCAAGGACTCTTTGTCTAAAAGCCATTAGGATTGTCTCCTGGACGTTTGGAAAAGATTGGTTCGTGGAAAGATGAAAAATGAGAAATTCATTCCTGATCTGTGCTGCTGACAAATTTCCAGGGAATGTTACTCTAAAAGTCTATAGGATTTGCTCCTGATGGTTTGGCACATATCGGTTCGTAAAAATAACTACAAATGACCATTTCATTGCTGTTTAGTGGTAACAATAAACTTGTCTTGGAATCAACCTGCGAAAGCCTTTCAGAGTCTCTCCTGGTGGTTTGCAAGAGATGGGGTAGTGAAAATTTATTAAAAATTACCATTTATTGCTGCATAGTACTATTCACAAATTTCTCATAGAATCATCCTCAGAAAGCCTTCCAGTTTCTCTCCTGGCGCTTTGGTAGAGATTGGGTCATGAAAATGACTAAAAATGACCATTTCATTGCTGGGTAGTCATAGTGATAAACTTCTCATGGAATCGTCCTCCTAAAGCCATTAGAAATCTCTCCTGGATGTTTGCTAGATATCGTTTGGTATAAAATACTAAAAGTGAGAAATTCATATCAGAGCAGTGCTAGTAAGAAACCTTTCATGACTTCTTCGTCTAAAAGCTATTAGGATGCACAACTGATGGTTTGGAAGACCTCGGTTAGTGAAAAAAACTAAAAATATGCAATTAATTCCTGACCAGTGCTAGTGACAAATTTCTGAAGGACTCCTCTCGTAAAAGCGATTAGGATGCACAAATTTTATCACGGAATGTTCGTCTAAAAGCCATTAGTTGCGCGACTAACACTTTGGAGGAGATCGGGTCATAAGACCTGTAATGAGAAATTCATTTCTGATCCATGCCATTACAAATTTCTCAAGGACTCTTCGTCTAAGGGCTGGTCCACACTAGGGCAGGGATCGAACTAAGATACTTCGACTTCAGCTATGCTATTCGCGTAGCTGAAGTCGAAGTATCTTAGTTCGAATTTGGCGCGCTTACCTCGCGTCCGCGCGGCGCGCGATCGACGTTCGCGGCTCCCACGTCGACTCCGGTGACTCCGCTCGCCCTGCAGGAGTACCAGAGTTCGAAGTAGCGCGCTCGGGGATCGATTTATCGCGTCCAGACAAGACGCGATAATCCGATCCCCGATAGTTCGATGGCTACCCGCCGATTTCGGTGGGTAGTGTAGACGTAGCCTAAAAGCCATTAGGATTGTCTCCTGGCGGTTTTGAAAAAATCTGTAGATAAGAAAGACGAAAAATGAAAAGTTCATTCCCGATCAGTGGTACTGACAAATGTGTCGATTATTCTTTGTCTAAAAGCCATTAGGATTTTCTCCTGGCCGTTTGGAAGAAAACGGTTAGCGAGAAAGAAGAAAATGAGAAATTCATTCCTGATCTGAGCTATTGAGAAATTTCTCAGGACTCTTTGTATTAAAACCATTAGAAATGTCTCCTAGATGTTTGGTAGAGACCAGTGCTAGTGAGAAACTTTTCATGGCATCTTCATCTAAAAGCTATTAGGATGCACTACTGATGGTTTGGAAGATCTCAGTTAGTGACAAATACTAAAAATATGCAATTAATTCCTGATCACTGCTAGTGACAAATTTCTCAAGGACTCTTCTTCTAAAAGGCATTAGGATGCACTGCTAATGGTTTGGAGGAGATCAGTTTGTGAGTAAGAGGAGTACTCAATAATTAATTTCTGATCTGTGCCAGTAACCAATTTCTCAAGAACTCTTCGCCTAAAAGCCATTACGATTTTATCTTGGCCGTACGGAAGATATCGGTTAGCGAGAAAGATGAAAAATAAAAAATTCATTCCTGATCTGTGCTACTGACAAATTTTTAAACGAATCTTCATATAAAAACTATTAGGATGCACTGCTAATGGATTTGTGGAGATCGGCTCATGAGTAATACGAGTACTGAATAATTCATTTTTGATCCGTGATAGTAACAAATTTCTCAAGGACTCTTCATCTAAAAGCCATCCTAGCAGTTTTGAAGAAATCGGTTCATGAGAAAGGAGAAAAATGACAAATTCATTCCCGATCAGTGGTACTGACAAATGTGTCAATTAATCTTCGTCTAAAAGCCATTAGGATTTTCTCCTGGCCGTTTGGAAGAAAACGGCTAGCAAGAAAGAAAAAAAATGAGAAATTCATTCCTGATCTGAGCTATTGAGAAATTTCTCAGGACTCTTTGTATTAAAACCATTAGAAATCTCTCCTAGATGTTTGGTAGAGATCAGTTGGTAGAAAATACTAATAGTGAGAAATTCATTTCTGACCAGTGCTAGTGAGAAACTTTTCATGGCATCTTCATCTAAAAGCTATTAGGATGCACTACTGATGGTTTGGAAGAGCTCGGTTAGTGACAAATACTAAAAATGTGCAATTAATTCCTGATCAGTGCTAGTGACAAATTTCTCAAGGACTCTTCTTCTAAAAGCCATTAGGATTGTCTCCTGGCGGTTTTGATGAAATCGGTTCATGAGAAAGGAGAAAAATGACAAATTCATTCCCGATCTGTGGTACTGACAAATGTGTCAATTAATCTTCATCTAAAAGCCATTAGGATTTTCTCTGGGCCATTTGGAAGATATCGGTTAGCGAGAAAGATGAACAATGACAAATTCATTCCTGATCTGTGCTGCTGACAAATTTCCAGGGAATGTTTCTCTAAAAGTCGATAGGATTCTCTCCTGGTGGTTTCGCACATATCGGTTCGTAAAAATAACTACAAATGACCATTTCATTGCTGCTTAGGGCAAGGAGTAAAATTCTCTTGGAATCAACCTGCGAAAGCCTTTCAGAGGCTCTCCTGGTGGCTTGCAAGAGATGGGTTAGTGAAAATTTATTTAAAATTACCATTTATTGCTGCATAGTACTATTCACAAATTTCTCATAGAATCGTCCTCAGAAAGCCTTCCAGTTTCTCTCCTGGTGCTTTGGTAGAGATTGGGTCATGAAAATTATTTAAAATGACCATTTCATTGCTGGGTAGTCATAGTGATAAACTTCTCATGGAATCGTCCTCCTAAAGCCATTAGAAATCTCTCCTGGATGTTTGCTTGAGATCCGTTAGTAAAAAATACTAAAAATGATAAATTTATTCCTGACCAGTGCCAGTGACCAATTTCTCATGGAATGTTACTCTAAATGCCTTTAAGATGCAGTCCTCGTCATTTCGTACAGATCGGTTTGTGAAAATTTGGATTCACTCCAGGTGGTTTTGAAGAAATTGGTTCATGAGAAAGCCGAAAAAATGAAGAGTTTATTCCTGATCTGTGGTCCTGACAAATGTCTCAAATAATCTTCGTCTAAAAGCCATTAGGATTTTCTCCTGGCCATTTGGAAGAAAACGGTTAGCGAGAAAGAAGAAAATGAGAAATTCATTCCTGATCTGAGCTATTGAGAAATTTCTCAGGACTCTTCGTATTAAAGCCATTAGAAATCTCTCCTAGATGTTTGGTAGAGATCAGTTGGTAGAAAATACTAAAAGTGAGAAATTCATTTCTGACCAGTGCTAGTGAGAAACTTTTCATGGCATCTTCATCTGAAAGCTATTAGGATGCACTACTGATGGTTTGGAAGATCTCAGTTAGTGACAAATACTAAAAATGTGCAATTAATTCCTGATCACTGCTAGTGACAAATTTCTCAAGGACTCTTCTTCTAAAAGGCATTAGGATGCACTGCTAATGGTTTGGAGGAGATCAGTTTGTGAGTAAGAGGAGTACTCAATAATTAATTTCTGATCTGTGCCAGTAACCAATTTCTCAAGGAGTCTTCGCCTAAAAGGCATTACGATTTTATCTTGGCCGTACGGAAGATATCGGTTAGCGAGAAAGACGAAAAATAAGAAATTCATTCCTGATCTGTGCTAGCGACAAATTTTTAAACAAATCTTCATATAAAAACCATTAGGATGCACTGCTAATGGTTTGGAAGGGATCGGTTGGTGAGAAAAACGAAAAATGAGAAATTCATTTCTGATCTGTGCTATTACAAATTTCTCAAACACTCTTCATCTAAAAGCCATTTAGGGTCTTTGGGGTCCAATAAGGGGGTGAGAAACTGGAGCCTGTCAGCAGGTTAAGGGGCCATTACAGTTGGTGAAGCAGCAATGGGAGGGGTTTACGCCTTCTCCAGGAACTAACATTCTGAACTTTGTAAACAACCTACAAAACACCCTCTGAGACTCTTTAGTCCTTTCTAGAGAAAACCTAAAAGATGCTCAGGAGGCGGGGCGGCTCTATGTATTTTGCCGCCCCAAGCATGGCAGTCAGGTGGCCTTCGGCGGCATGCCTGTGGGAGGTCTGCTAGTAACACGGATTTGGCGGCGTGCCTGCGGGAGGTCCGCCGGTCCCGCGGCTTCGGCGTACCTGCCGCCGAATTGCCGCCGAAGCCACGGGACCGGCGGACCTCCCACAGGCATGCCGGCGAAGGCTCCCTGACTGCTGCCCACACAGCAACCGGCAGGCCACCCCCCACGGCTTGCCGCCCCAGGCACGCGCTTGGTGCGCTGGTGCCTGGAGCCGCCCCTGTCAGGAAGAGCAAAAGGCCTGGTATGATAACCATGCCAGAGAGCGTTCCTTCAAAGTAGGGGACCAGGTCATGGTTTTCAAGGTGCTCCAGGCCCATAAGATGGAAGCGTTGTGGGAAGGGCCATTCATGGTCCAAGAGCGCCTGGGAGCTGTTAACTATCTCACAGCATCCCCAACCTCAACCCTAAAGCCTAAAGTGTTCCATGTTAATTCTCTAAAGCCCTTTTATTCCAAGGAATTAAAGGTTTGTCAGTTTACAGCCCAGGGAGGAGATGACGCTGAGTGGCCTGAAGGTGTCTACTACGAAGGAAAAAGGGATGGTCGCGTGGAACAGGTGAACCTCTCCATGACCCTCGGATGTATGCAGTGACAGCAGATCAAGGAGCTGTGCACTAGCTTCACGCCGATGTTCTCAGCCACCCCAGGATGCACTCCATTGACACACAGGTAATGCTCGCCCAACCTTTACCGGGTGTCTCCTCAAGCCAAAACTGCTATAGAACAGGAGATCCAGGACATGCTACAGATGGGGGTATGTGACGGGTTGGATCACAGAAACCCCCTTGGGAGCTGCCGCCCGATGTGCAAAGACTACTTCTATTCCTATTTGCCCTGCCAGCTCAGTGGCTTCAGCACCCTGTCTTGCTCAAGCCAGACACACCCGTCTGCTCCAACACAGACCCAGGGTCTGAATTGCCTGCCCAAAAGCTGCAGGTTTACCTGAAAACAGCTCACGGAAGTGTGCTTGTCTTTAGCACTCAGCTGCCCAACTACCAATGGGGTTTAAACCCAGATAAATTCGTTTTACCCTGTATAAAGGTTATACAAGGTAAACTCAGGTATCCTGTCCACGAGAGTGGAGCCAAGTCCGTGTCAGGTGCGCGCCTGATGCTCCTGGAGGGTGGTAGCAGAACCAGAGACTCAAAGTTCTTAGTCTTTAGAGTCCATTTTTATAAGAATTTATTCCTATGTCAGTCTATGGGAATTGCTTCATCCTGCTGTTGCTGAATCAATCAGCAGGTGGCACATTCCTGATGGCTCCGTGCTGTCAGATGTTTGTTTTTCTCATCCTTTGAGATGGTGGGGTGGATTCCAGTTTGCCCTCCGGGGGTCATCTGGTTGTTCCCACTTGACGCCTTCTTCGGCCGATGGATACTGCATTCCTAGGCTGGCACCTCCCTGATCATTCATGTAAACCAAGCATTCATTCACCTACATTCCTTCTTTTCATCACATTTATTTTACTGTCTCCACCACTTTTGGGATGTTACTAATTTATTTAAGACTCCCTGCCCTTTGATTACAGAGGGAGGGTTTTTGTTCTGTGCTGCCTCTAAGAGCAGTTGCCGTTACAATGTATCGTTTTGAGTGGACAGTTAATTAACGGCTTACCGCGTTTGTTTACACAGTATCAATTACAGAGCATGCTTAGAGAACAGAGTCAATTGACTGTTTGCAAGTTTTACAGAGCAATAAAGTATCTTTCTGAGAACAGATGCAATCAATGGCTTACAAGTTTTACACAGACAGTAGCTTGTAAATTAACAATAAATCCAAGAGATCTTTTACTTGGTAATGCTATGAGATTTCAATTATGGGGGAGCAATTATGGGGAATCACTTTCATTTCTAATATAAACCTTCTTTAATATCCCTACAATCACCCCACTCAAGGAGTGTTCATTCTAGGAAGCAAGCCAGCTAGACAGTAAAACCTCAGACGCTGCTCCCAATGCTACACTCCGTTTTTCAGAAATGAGTAGACTTTATGGCCAGAAGAGACCATTAGAGCATCTAATTAGACTCCCTGCATGTCACAGGCCTCCTATATGACACAATAGCTACTTTTGGGGCAAACACATTCCAGAAAGGCATCTAGTCTTCATTAAATGACATCAAGAGATGGAGAATCCACCACTTCCCTTGGTAGCTTGTTCCTATGGTGAATCATCCTCGCTGTTGAATATTTGTGCCTTATTTGTCATATGAATTTGTCTCTATTCACCTTCCAGCCATTGGGTCTTGTTATGCCTTTCTCTGCTAGATTAAAGAGCCCTTTAATACCAAATATTTTCTCTCCATTAAGGCACTTCAACACTTCAATGAAGTCACCTTTCAATCTTCTTTTCATAAGCTAAACAGGTTGTGCTCTTTCAATAGCTCACTTGAGAAGAGGCAGTTGGGATGTCATTTCTGGACGGAGAGGCAGTGGTAACCTCCAGAAATTCACAAGGGGGTGTATCTCTGGCCAAACTGTCCAGCCCCTTTAAAGCACGTGCATTTCCAGACCCTGCTGCTCCGAAGAGCCCGTGGGGGGGATCTGGGGAATGAAGGTTCTCTGCACCCTCCAGTCTCTGTCACTTGCTTTTCCAGCCTCGCCCCACCTCTCTGGGCCTCTCTGTGCTCCCCTCCCACACGCACACTGCCTCCCACCCCATCGCACTTCCAATGTGAGAGCAAGGCTGCCCCACCCACCTTCAAACTCCCACCAGCTGGGCTGCTGTGAGGATAAGTCACAGGGAGTTACGCTTTTGTTTCTCAGACAAAATGTTGCCTGCATGGAGAGAAGCGAAGATTTGGCCGGGAAAGAGCGGGGGGCAGAGGGGGGAGGGCGTGTGGAGGGTGTTTGCCCCAAACTAGCCCATCCCCCCCAAGGGGCAGGATCGTCCCCCCCAGTCTATTCTCCCCGCCCCCCGCCAAGGGGCAGGATCGTCCCCTCTGCTCTATTCCCCCAGGTTGCAGGATCGTCCCCGCAGTCTATCCCCCACCCATGGGGCAGGATCGTCCCTGTTTGTTCCCCATTTTTCACCCTCCCTAACTGTGCTAGGGCATTGCCAAGTCACATGATGTGTCTTGGCTCTCTGTGGGGTGGAAATTCCCAGCAGCTGGGGGTGGGGGTGTGGGATGGGGCAGTTTGGACCTTGCCCTCTGTCCAGCAGAGAGGCAGGCACAGACAGCTGCTAATCTACCCCCAACGCTGGGTCTGGCCCATAGCGTGATTTGAAACACTGTCAAACTCTGACCAGTTCAACCAGCTAAAACCGGGGCAAACCCTTGGGCACGTGGAATCCCCTAGAACAGTGGCTTGTCTTGCATTAGCCGCAATCAGGACATTTACAAGCTAATCTATGGAAGGAGAGCCGGCCCCTCAGATGTTTCCCCCCCCCAAAAAAAAGGGGTTCTATATATTTGCTTGCCGGTCTTTGGAGCTGCTTTTCTAGTCCTCGTGTTTTCAGCCCTTGCAACTGGAGGGAGAAGCTGGAAAAGGGGCTCCAAAGACCAGCAAGCAAATATATAGAACCCCTCTTTTTTATTGGGGGAGGTGAACACCTGAGGGGCTGGCTCTTTCCGTGGGTTAGTTTGTGCCTGTGATGCGCACTGCTTTGCCTTATCACAGCGCAGCAATCCCATGCCTCCGGCAGCTGGGGATTGCAGGAAAACCCCAACTGCCCTGTGAATCTGGCAGCTTTTCTGTGGATGAAATCCTGATAGATTTCCTCCAAAGAGGGAGGGAAACAAAATTCCCATTTTCTATCTTGCCGGGGGGAACCACTTAGGATGAAAAAACGAATTGG
>QXTE01000233.1:28018-44801 GCA_003942145.1 Platysternon megacephalum
AGCCCTTGCAACTGGAGGGAGAAGCTGGAAAAGGGGCTCCAAAGACCAGCAAGCAAATATATAGAACCCCTCTTTTTTATTGGGGGAGGTGAACACCTGAGGGGCTGGCTCTTTCCATGGGTTAGTTTGTGCCTGTGATGCGCACTGCTTTGCCTTATCACAGCGCAGCAATCCCATGCCTCCGGCAGCTGGGGATTGCAGGAAAACCCCAACTGCCCTGTGAATCTGGCAGCTTTTCTGTGGATGAAATCCTGATAGATTTCCTCCAAAGAGGGAGGGAAACAAAATTCCCATTTTCTATCTTGCCGGGGGGAACCACTTAGGATGAAAAAACGAATTGGGCCAGCCCTGGTGCTTGCTCAGGAGACATCACTGCTGGTAGGACGGATAGAGCAGGTCCCCTTTGGGGCGCGTCGATGGCTAGGAGGGATCCCAGGGTGGGAAACTGGGGAGTCTCCAGCATAAAAAGAGGAGACTTTGGTGCTCCGGGACCAGAGCCCAGAGCTAGGGGAGTGGGGTTAGGCCAGGGCATGTTCTTTCCCCTTTCTGTACCTCAGTTTCCCCCACCCAATGCCCCGGGCTCTGTGGGGGTGAGAGGGTGAATTTGCTCTCACGCCAGCTGGAGGAAAGCTCGGCCAATCAGCACCCAGCTCACTGCATGATGGGAAGGAGCTATTTCCTTTCCTAAGGCTGAGCTCAGTGCCCCCCGGACTCGGGCTCCAGCAGCCCGTGTCGCCCCAGCTGCCCTCGGCAGCGAGTCGGCCTGAGATCAAACTGCTCTCAGAGGCTTGTGCCCCTGGCAGGCGCGACACAGCCAGTGATTAGCCCCTGGCACACGGCGTCTGCCAGGCCGTAGGGAACAGAGAAAAGGCCAGATTCACGACCAGCCCCAGCGCTAGGCTAGTCTGGGCACAAGCCAACAACATGCGCTGTGATACGGCCAAAAAGCATCGGCCATGCTCCCAGCCCAGGGTGTGTGTGTGTGTGTGAGTGTCTCTCCAGGGATGCAGAGACGCTGACAGAGTGCAGGGGGTCATGGGGGATAATCAGCTGGACGTGAGCCCCCGTGCGACAGTGTGGCCAAAGGAGCTAAGGATGCCCAAACAGGGGAATCGCGAGTGGGAGCAGAGAGGTCATTTTACCTCTGGATTTGGCCCTGGTGCGACCACTGCTGGGATCCTGTGTCCAGTTCCGGTGCAGTTCAAGAAGGATGTGAATATATTGGAGAGGGGGCAGAGGGGGCCACGCGAATGGTTAAAGGATTACAAAACGTGGCCTGGAGTGATAGACCCCAGGAGCTCAAGCTATTTAGCTTAGCAAAGAGAAGCTCCCACCTCCCGGGGTGACTTGACTCCAGTCTAGAAGCACCTACACGGGCTCTTCAGGCTAGCAGAGAAAGCTTTCACGTGATCCATTGGCTGGAAGTTGAAGATGGACACATTCAGCCTGGAAAGAAGATGTCCATGTTTACCAGGGAGGGGAATTAACCATGGGAACAATGTACCAAGGAGTGCGGTGGATTCTCTGTCGAGGTGGGATGTGTTTCTAGAAGACCTGCTCTCGTCTTGGATGATCCCGTCTCGATCGAGTGCGGCCACAACTTCTGCCAGGGCTGCCTCACTGGCACATGGTCTCAGCCTGGGGACCCTGCTGCCCTGAGTGCCGGGCTCCCTGCTCCAGGGACAGGATGACCCCAGACACACGGCTGAGAGCCCTAGTGGAGAAAATCCCAGAGCCCCTGCGGGAAGAGATGGAGCCGGTGAGACCAGACTGGCTGAATCAGGGGAATGGAGCCAGGGTCCCACAGGCCCCAGGGTGGGGACTGGCTGGATCAAGGGGTGGGGAATGGGACATGGGGCCTTTCCTCTCTAGGGGGCACTGCCTCTGATTTGGGGGGCAGGGGACTGTCTGGCTCACAGGGGGTGGAAATGGCTCAAAAGGATCTGATCTGAGGGGCAGGGGCCTAGTTAGTTCAGGGAATGGGGCACAGGGGCTCTGATCCGGGACACAGGGGACTCACCAGCTATGGGGTGGGGTCCCAGCTCTGACCCTGCTCTCTCACTGCAGCAGAGGCCGGGGGCTCAGCCAGAGCCAGGGCGCCCGGTGCAGCTGGTGCGACTGGACAAGGAAGGGCACCTGACCCTGGATGAGGGGGCCCTGAACCGCTGCCTGGATCAGGGTGGGGTGGGAAACGCCCCTGTCTGCCTGGTGTCCATCATCGGGGAGCAGCGCCGGGGCAAATCCTTCTTGATGAACTGCCTGCTGTGCCGGCTCCAGAGCCCGGTGAGTGGGGATGGGATCCCCAGCTAAGGCTCCGCCCCTTGAACCACAGACCTCGCCCACCCCAGATAAGGCCCTGCCCCCTGAACCACAGACCCCGCCCACCCCAGTTAAGGCCCTGCCCCCTGAACCACAGACCCCGCCCAGCCCAGATAAGGCCCTGCCCTCCGCAGCAAGGGCCTCTGCTCCCTTCACCACAGGCCTATGTTGAAATCCAGAAGTTTGCTGACAGAAACGATGCCAAACGGTTCTACGAAGCCCTTAGATCCTTGTACGGACCTTGGCCTTCAGGGAGTTCCCCTCTACTGGACTTAGATGGTGTAACTCTCATTACTGAGAAGACTCTGATTTTACAGCGTTGGGCTGAGCATTTCCAATCCGTACTGAACCGTCCAGCTTCCATCAATAATGAGGCGATTGACAGAATGCCCCAGGCGGATATTAATTATAGCCTGGACGTTCCACCATCAGAGACTGAAACCCTACAGGCCATCAGTCAGCTGTCTAGTGGCAAGGCCTCAGGATCTGATGCAATTCCAGTGGAAATCTATAAGGATGGTGGTGCAATGCTTATTGACAAACTCACTCAGCTGTTCCAGTTCTTCTGGAATCAAGGGTCCATTCCTCAGGAATTGAAAGACGCGTCCATCGTACACCTCTACAAGAGGAAAGGAAATAGAAAAGTCTGTGATAATCACAGAGGAATATCACTGCTTTCTAGCGCAGGTAAGATCCTTGCACGAGTGTTGCTGAATCGCCTGATTGACCACCTGGAACAGGGTTTACTACCCGAGACACAGTGCGGCTTCCGCAAAGAGCGTGGCACTGTGGACATGATCTTCGCAGTTCGACAGCTCCAAGAGAAGTGTCAAGAGCAGAATCGTGAACTGTATACCATCTTCGTGGATCTTACTAAGGCTTTTGACACTGTCAGTCGCGAAGGTCTGTGGCGCATCATGTCGAAGTTTGGGTGCCCTGACAGATTCATCCTGATGGTACGTCAGTTCCACGACGGCATGATGGCTCGTGTTCTGGACGACGGAGAAGCTTCAGAGGCCTTTCCCGTCACAAACGGCGTCAAGCAAGGGTGTGTGTTGGCACCGACCCTGTTCAGCATAATGTTTTCAGCTATGCTGTCAGACGCCTTTCAGAACAGTTCCTTGGGAATCAGCCTGAGATACAGGACTGATGGGAAACTGTTCAACCTGCGTAGACTCCAGGCTGTCACCAAAATAAAGGAGACTGTGCTAAGAGACCTTCTTTTTGCTGACGACTGTGCCCTGAATGCTGGATCAGAGCAGGAAATGCAAGCTAGCATGGATAAATTCGCAGCAGCATGCGATAACTTCGGCCTCTTCATCAGCATAAAGAAAACCGAAGTGATGCACCAGCCAGCTCCGAAAGCCCAACACCAAGAGCCCACCATCATAGTGAAGGGACAAAAGCTGCAAGCAGTGGACCAATTTACATACCTTGGCAGCACCCTTTCTCGCGCAGTGACAATTGACATCGAGGTCAACTGCAGAATCGCTAAGGCAAGTTCTGTATTTGGCAGACTGTTGACCAACGTGTGGGACCGCCGTGGAATAAGCCTTGCTACAAAGCTTAAAGTCTACCGAGCAGTAGTGCTAACTACCCTGATGTATGCCAGTGAGACTTGGACTGTATACAGGAGGCACGCTAGGCAACTGAACCACTTCCACATGACTTGCCTCCGCAGACTTCTGAGGATCCGGTGGCAGGATAAGGTGTCAGATACAGAAGTCCTCTCCAGAGCAGGCCTGCCGTCAATTTATACTCTGCTTATGAAAGCCCAGACGCTGGGCAGGCCATGTTGTAAGGATGCCAGACCACCGCATCCCCAAACAGCTCCTTTATGGGGAGCTGTCTCAAGGAAAGCGATCGCACGGGGGACAAAAGAAGCGATACAAAGACACGCTGAAAGCTTCTCTTAAGTCCCTGGATATTGACATCACCTCCTGGGAAACCCTGGCACAAGACCGATCGACATGGCGTACGCTGATCCATCAAGGCTGCCAGACATCTGAAGCCAGAAGGATAACTATAGCACAAGAGAAGCGAGCACTCCGTAAAGCCAGAGCTGTAAATGTAGTAACAGTGGTGCCCACACATGTCTGCCCGACATGTGGCAGAACATTTCGTGCCCGTATTGGCCTAATCAGCCACCTGCGGACGCACTGTGGACAGCTCACAACCTGCTAGATGTCAAGGTCTTCTTCGAAAACGATGGACGAACATCATGTTGCCAGGTGTCCAGTTTTCGGTCGAAAAGGGAACCTGGCAGCATCCAGTCAGAACAGCTGATCGGACACTAAAAGTCCGGTTGGTCACAGTAACCGGCCTCTGCCGCTGGGGGGCAAGAAGAGCAGCAGCTCTGGGGGGCGGCTGCAGCCACATGGAGGAGCTGCTCTCTGCTCAGCTGCTGAAGCCTGACAGAGAGCAGTGGCTGGCTTCTGGACCAGGCTCCAAGAGGAACCCTCCCGGGGGGGTAGGGATCCTGCCCACCCCTCCTTCTGGCCCACTGTGCCCCGACTGCCCCGGCCCTGGGCCCTCGGTATGGGGACCGACCCCTCCCTGCCCCCTTGCTCTGGGGACCAACCCCTGCTGTCTAATTCTGTGCCCCGACCCACCCTCCGCCTTGCTGTGCCCTGATCGGGGCAGGCTCAGCATCAGCTCCTCCCAGCGGCAGCAGGTGAGTCCCGGGAGAGGGGGGAGTGTGTGCGGAGAGCGAGCGATGGAAGGGGGGGGGGAGAGGCATGAGCAGGGGGCGGGGCCTTGGGGGAAGAGGCGGGGTAGGGGGTGGGGCCTTGGGGGAAGAGGCGGGGCACAGGGCGGAGAAAGGGTTTTGATTTCCAGCCATTAGAAAGTTGGCAACCCTACACAGGCCACGCCCCCAACACCACAGGCCCAACCCTATGCAGCCAGGGCCCCGCCCCTTTCACTGCATGCTCCAACTGACCCAGTGAGTCCTCTGCCTGCTTCACTGCAGCCCACACCCCCTATACCAGGGGTAGGCAACCTTTCAGATGTGGTGTGCCGAGTCTTCATTTATTCACTTTAATTTAAGGTTTCGCGTGCCGGTAATACATTTTAATGTTTTTTAGAAGGTCTCTCTCTATAAGTCTATATTATATAACTAAATTATTGTTGTATGTAAAGTAAACAAGGTTTTCAAAATCTTTAAGAAGCTTCATTTAAAATTAAATTAAAATGCTGATCTTATGCCGCCAGCCTGCTCAGCCCGCTGCCAGCCTGGGGTTCTGTTCACCTAGGCCGGCAGCGGGCTGAGCGGGGCCTGCGGCTGGGACGCCGGCTAGCAAGGGGCTGGCAGCCGGGACCCCAGACCTGCGGGGGGGTTCAGGGGTCAGGGCAGAGGGATGGGGGCTGTGGGGGTGCAGAGCAGAAGGTGTGTGTGTGGGGGGGTGCAGGGCAGAGGGCAGTGGGGGTGTTCAGGGGTCNAAGGTCCCATCCCTACCTCTTTTCTGCCTCCTCTACAGAGCAGCGAGCACGCTGCCACTCCTGCCCCCCCCCCTCGCAAGGGCGATCAGCTGGTCAGCGGCAGGGAGAGGCAGGGGCAGGAAAGCACCATTCTGGGGGAAGAAGCGGGGGAGGGGGGAACTTGGCTGCCCCAGGACCAAGCTTCTGCCTCCTGCCCCCACAGGGGAGAGCGGTGGGCGGGGGGGGCTGAGTGGGGCTGGGGGCCGGGACCGCGGCAGGCAACGGCGCCACCCAAAATCGGCTCGCGTGCCATGTTTGGCATGCGTGCCGTAGGTTGCCGACCCCTGCCCTATACCAAAGGTCCCCCCTGTCCCCAGCCAGTGTCCTTTCCCTGTGCCAGGCCCTGGCCACTGCAGCCGAGACCTCACCCTCACCAGCCATGGCCCCTCCCCCTCCCCCACAGGTCCCCACCCATCCCCTGCACCCTGAGCACCCCAAACCCCCAAACCGCATTCCCACATCACCTGTCTCTGGTTGCCCCCCTGCAGAACCAAGAGCACGTGGCCCTGGGGGGGGGTTGAATGTCGCACTGGGATGGCGACCGTGACGAAGGTGGTGTGGATGTGGGGCCAGCCCCTCTGGGTCCAGGCCCAGGGGAGGAAGGTGAGTGGGGCAGGGGGGTGAATGGGGGTGTGACGTTGTGCAGTCTATATGGTTTTATAAAAACATGATGATAAGTGAATATAATGTAACTGGAATAATTTCATAAAAACATGATAATAAGTGAATATAATGTAACTGGAATATGCTTCATGCAAAAGGTTTCTTGTAAGGTATCATTACAAAGATTATAATCTACTGAGTGTGATCATCCTATTTGTATAAATGTATCACTCTTGTATCTAAAACTAGAAATATAAAATATAACTCTGAGGGCCTATTGTAATTATGCAAAGTGTGGGCCATTAATGGTGGTTTGGAATCTTGATGACTCCCATTAACCAGAGCCATTGTCTGCAGATGGCTGTATTTACCTGTGAGTCTTCCTGTATATGTGTGTGCTGGCAAGTGAGTAATGAAGCCTTGCAGTGACATGTGATCATGTCACCTGAACTGGAATCCATCTTTAACCTGGTGCTTTTCCAGTGAGGGGTGGGGGAACCCAGAGGGACAAAGGATTCCCGCCTTATGCAAAAGATATATAAAGGGGTGGAAGAGAACAGAGAGGGAGAGGAGCCATCATGAAGAATCCCCTAGCTATCACCTGAGCTGGAACAAGAGCTGTACCAGGGGAAAGAATTGTGCCCAGGCCTGGAAGGTGTCCAGTCTGAGAAAAAACTTACTGAAGCATCTCTGAGGGTGAGATTATCTGTATTCAGTTTGATTAGACATAGATTTGCGCATTTTATTTTATTTTGCTGGGTAACTTACTTTGTTCTGTCTGTTACTACTTGGAATCACTTAAATCCTACTTTCTGTATTTAATAAAATCACTTTCTACTTATTAATTAACTCAGAGTATGTATTAATACCTGGGGGAGCAAACAACTTTGCATATCTCTCTATCAGTGTTATAGAGGGCGAACAATTTATGAGTTTACCCTGTATAAGCTTTATACAGGGTAAAACGGATTTATCTGGGTTTAGACCCCACTGGGAGTTGGGCATCTGAGTGCTAAAGACAAGCACACTTCTGTGAGCTGTTTTCAGGTAAACCTGCAGCTTTGGGGCAGGTAATTCAGACCCTGGGTCTGTGTTGGAGCAGACGGGTATGTCTGGCTTCAGCAAGACCGGGTGCTGAAGCCACTGAGCTGGCAGGGAAAACAGGAATAGAAGTAGTCTTTGCACATCGGGCGGCAGCTCCCAAGGGGGTTTCTGTGATCCAACCCGTCACAGGGGGGTGGGGCAGTAGGGGAGGGGAAGGAGGGGAAATGGGGGCCAGGATCCTGTGGGGAGCAGGGAGGCTGGAGAGGAGAATGGGGGAAGCTGGGGGGGGGGCAGGGTCCCAGCCCCGGGGCTCCCTACAGACACACTGGGGTGCGGTTATCACAGCTTGAACCTGCTCCCCCAGGGCCCGTCTCCAGCCAGCGTGCCCAGGGCAGGCCCCAGGGAGCCGGGCAGCAGAGGTGCCAGGGCTGGGCAGGGGCGAGGGTGGCATCAGCACTGGGCGTCCGTCGCTGTGGCCAGTGGATCTGTCTGTGTGTCTGTCCCTGCAGGTGGCCGTGTTCCTGGTGGACACCGAGGGCTGCCTGGATCTGCACCCTGAGCCCCCCAAACCGGATTCCCACGTGACCTGTCTCTGGCTGCCCCCCTGCAGAACCAAGAGCGGCGAGCACAGGCTTCGTGATCGGCTGGAGGCGCAAGGCCTCATGGGGAACGTAGTCCCATAGGGCATCTCCATGCAAGTCAATGGGAAAAGCCTGCGGGCCTGCCTGCAGTTCCCAGCATGCTCTGCAAAGGGAACAGGATCCTCCCCCTGCGTAAAAGCAGCACAATGCCTCATGGGAGGTGTAGTGTTGGAGTGAAGGAAACTTCTGTGCAGAAGTCACTAGGAGCCAGGACTCCTGGGTTCTATCCAGGGCTCTGGGAGGGAAGTGGGTTCGACCTAGGAGCCAGGACTCCTGGTTCTTTTGTTCATTATTTCTACTACAGAAAAACCTAGAGGCCCCAGGCTCAGAGCAGGGCACTATTGGGCAAGGTGCTGTACCAACACCTAAAAAGGCCATTCCTGCGCCAAGGAGGAGAGGGGATGTTTAACTGTTGATGGGGGGGGGGCACAATTTAAAAGTTCTGGTGGTATACAGCAGGCTTCAGGACAGGTACTCAAGAGACAAAGGAGTTTTGATTTCTATAACTGCTGTTGATGTCATGTTTTACAATACTATGTAATAGCAGATGGAGACTGTTCCAAAAGAAAGGTACCTAGGAAGAAAACTGTGGTTATATGATTCATATGTGCATTAAAAATCTTAACAAGAAAGTTGTCTTAATAGATGGTTAAGAGTTAAGGCCAGTTTGTACACGGGTGGCTCTGACACTTGCCATTCTTTTAAAACACTCAGAAATAATTATGGATTCTGTCATTTGCTTCTTTGATGTGCTACCTGAAAATAAAGTGCCAGAATCAATCCTGTGACTGAATATAATCCCAACACAACCATATTTACTTTATTATTACAACCAAACCATGTGAGGTTTTGATCAGAAAAAAAATCTCTCTTTATTTTAGTGAAAATGTTGTTTGGAACAAAGAAACAGTGTTTGCAGAATTGCATTTCTTTCCCAACTCAAAGACAAACAAACATGTTTTGTGTAGAGGTCGGCATGGACGCCCCTTGGGTTTTAATTACCCAAATCTCTCAGGTATAAATGATTAGATAAACGACTTTGGATAAAATATAGCAACAATTCTGTTGTTACCACACATTGCTGGCAAGCGTAATTTAGACATTGTTGAAACAGTTTTAATATTAACATTGGAGCTTATTCACAGGGCAATTTAGCCTTCTTAGTGTAGAAAAAGTCCAAACTTCATTGTCTTTTCACCATTGTACAAAGCTAATAACAGGTACACTATTAAATTAACTTAGTTTAAACGTAGACTGTCCTTGAACCGCTTTTCAGAAAAATAAGTAAAAAGCCAAATAAAATTCCAAGGCCTAATGAACATATTTGCGAATGCCACGCTGATTGAAAAAGTGAAAATCATGGGAGAACAATTAAGGTGAAGGGTCAAAGACACCCGTTGGTTATGTTATTAAGGCTTGAAAGTTTGGAAATAAACTACTGCACACACAAACCCACTCCCTGCAAAAAATATAAATCCTGGCAGAAATATGGGGGGGCACACTCCCCACATGTTGCCTCTGCCAAAGAGCTTAACAGACAGTTGCACCCACCTCTTCCACTGACCTGCTGTGCGACTTTGGGCACATCCCTTCCTCTCTCTGTATCTGTTTCCCGATGTGTGAAACAACCATAATGGCATCTCACCGGGGGCACTGAAGATGAACTAACTTGAATTTGCAAATTGCTATGAGATGATAGGTGGAAAGACTCTAGGGAAGGGGAGATTAGACCTTCAAAGAGTCCCTCCTACTGACACACGCAATTTAGGAAATTTGAACCCTATGCATCTCTGCGGCAAGCAGAGCTGCCCTGTGGAACTCACCGCTGCAGAAAAGCAGAGATCAGAGACTGCATTTAGGTGAAACACACACTGAACATGGCTGCTACGATCGGTCTGCAGTAAAAGAAGCCTGCTGGGAGCTCATGGCTCACCTCAGCAAGGCATCATAGAGGGGTTGCATCTTCCTATGAACCATCCATTGTCGAGCAGAGATGGAAGAAGGACACCAGATTTACTTAGTCCATGGATCTGAGCTGGGGCACCAGGGAGAGGGAAGGACACTAGACTAGATCCAACCCTTGTCCTATCACCATATACTAATGCTCTGTAGCTTTTTAGCCTGACACCACTATCTACGCATTGCCTGGCTCCCAAGTTTCTAAAGGGTTAAATAACAAGACACCAAACGCACCCAGCTGCCTGTTGCTGAGGGCGACTTTATTTCAGCTACAAACATTTGCTTTTGTGCACAAACAGCTGCAAACGGACAGCTCCAGCTGGTCTCTTCATTGTCATATTGATTTGGTGCACAGTGCCCCCTGCTGGTCAGTTAACTAAAGTACTGCTGTCATTGCAGCAGGGGATGTACAAGCCGGGAATATGTAGGGCTAGACTGTCTTCTTGTTTACTCCATTCACACTGAGTTTATCAAGATCAGGATCCAGCCCAGCCCTGCTTCCATTGATGTCAGTAGGGTCATACGTCTCTCCCTCTCCCTTGCACACACGCAACTGGTCCCTGCTGGAAAGAATCGAGGTGGCGTGAGAGCAGCTCTGCCCCCTGCTGGTGGTGATGAAACCTGATCTCCCGTGTGTGTCTCATACAGTCCCTTGCTGTGTGTCATGTAACCATTTTAACCCACATTATACCAGCATTTTGGTTAAGCCAGAAATGGCCTCAGTTTGTGTTTAAAGGGTGATGAACCCAGGGTCTGATCTGGTTTGGCAGGGAGGGGGCAGGATACCGGGCTAGACGGGCCCCTGGCTCCTATACAAAGAGAATTCGTTATCGCAACTGAAGTTGCAGGAGGGGGCTGGGCTGGGGCTCCCCCAGCCACGCTCACTGCCCCTTGGGCCTGCTCCCGCTCAGGCAGCCCAGACGCTTGTAGCTGAGGAGGAGGAGGCGCCGTTGAGCAGGTAGGTGGTGACGCACACCAGGCAGAAGTCGTGGAGCACGAAGAAGAGGATGTAGGCCAGGTAGAGCGAGCCGGCGATGGAGACCACGGAGGTGCCCAGCAGGGTGACGGCCGCCAGGGTGCTGGGAGAGAAGCCTGGAGACGGTTAGAGACAGGGCTCGTTAGACTATTGGGCACCAGCCTGCCCCTGTGGGACGGGGTAGATGCCCCCCAAAAACGTACCCAGCAGTGTCTGTAGGATGTAGAAAACGATGCCAAATAAGCTGTTGGGCTGATTAAAGATGCTGTGTTTCCCCAAGAGAACTTCCACCAAGCCAAAGCCACGGCCCCACCTGCAGAGAGAAACGGGGATGTAGAACTAGGGGCTGCAAGGAGGCTTGCTGTGTACAGACAGCGGCTCTCGTCTTCCACAATGTGGACTCTGCTCTAACCACTAGACCACACTCCCTTCCCAAGGCCGGGGATAGAACCCAGGAGTTCTGACTCCCAGCCCCCCCCTGCTCTAACCACTAGACCCCACTCCCCTCCCAAGACCGGGGATTGAACCCAGGAGTCCTGACTCCCAGGCCCCTAATACTTTCTCCAGCTGGGGACGGGGGGCTCTGATTCCTGCAGCCCCCAGCTGAGGGAGCTCTGTCCCCTTCCTGTTTCCTGCCTCCCCCTTGCAATTTTGATGCCAGTTGTGACGTTGTGCAGTCTATATGATTTTGTAAAAACATGATAAGTGAATATAATGTAACTGGAATATGCTTCATGCAAAAGGCATATTGTAATTATGGAAAGTGTGGGCCATTAATGGTGGTTTGGAATCTTAATGGCTCCCATCAACCAGGACAATTGACTGGAGCTCTGTTTGCAAGCAAGCCTTCCTGTGAGTCAGGCTGGGAGGAATGAAGGCTTGGGGTCTTGCAGTGACATGTGATCATGTCACCTGAACTGGAATCCATCTTTAACCTGGTGCTTTTCCAGTGAGGGGGGGTGGAAACCCAGAGGGACAAAGGATTCCCGCCTTATGCAAAAGATATATAAAGGGGTGGAAGAGAACAGAGGGAGGAGAGGAGCCATCATGAAGAATCCCCTAGCTATCACCTGAGCTGGAACAAGAGCTGTACCAGGGGAAAGAATTGTGCCCAGGCCTGGAAGGTGTCCAGTCTGAGAAAAAACTTACTGAAGCATCTCTGAGGGTGAGATTATCTGTATTCAGTTTGATTAGACATAGATTTGCGCATTTTATTTTATTTTGCTGGGTAACTTACTTTGTTCTGTCTGTTACTACTTGGAATCACTTAAATCCTACTTTCTGTATTTAATAAAATCACTTTCTACTTATTAATTAACTCAGAGTATGTATTAATACCTGGGGGAGCAAACAACTGTGCATATCTCTCTATCAGTGTTATAGAGGGCGAACAATTTATGAGTTTACCCTGTATAAGGGTAAAACGGATTTATTTGGGTTTAAACCCCATTGGGAATTGGGCATCTGAGTGCTAAAGGCAAGCACACTTCTGTGAGCTGTTTTCAGGTAAACCTGCAGCTTTGGGACAGGTTGTTCAGACCCTGAGTCTGTGCTGGAGCAGACGGGTGTGTCTGGCTTCACCAAGACAGGGAGCTGAAGCCACCGAGCTGGCAGGGAGAACAGGAGCAGAGGTAGCCTTTGCACATCAGTCTGGCAGCTCCCAAGGCGGTTTCTGTGATCCGACCCATCACACCAGTAACAAATTCTGATGATAGTTCAATTCACACCCCCAGCACTGAAGGACCCCACTGAGCTGAGGCTGGGGGGCAGCAGGGGTGGGCTGGCTCAGCAGAGTGGAACAGCCCCTGGGGCCCTAATAGAGACCAGAACCGGGTTACATTGCAGCTCCCCTGATCCCGGCAATTGCCAGCCACTACGTAGGCATGAGCCCCTACATACGTGGCAGAAATAGAACACCCTGGCAATGACTGACAACGGCCCCCACCCATCACAGCACGGCAGGTGGGACTGGTGGCCTAGGAAACGTTTTCATTGATAAAGCTCCCCTCTTCCCCCCCCCCCGCCCCCACAGGAGGGAAGCCAGCTGTTTATCCCGCAGCCAGATGTTTCAGGGTGTTTTCAGAGGGGAGGGGGGAGCACAGGCAGAATAAGCGTGTGTGCGTCTGAGGCGCATGCAATCAGGCCCGCTGACGCTAACACACGCACACAGCCAAACACGAGTCCTGACGGTATCAGAACTGGTGTTTCGCCCACGCCTCAGATTCCCACATGTGTGTTTTTCACCAAGATTAGGGCCTCCGTCATGCTGGGCAAACCTCCCCCGCCCTCTCCGAGTGAAATCAGTGCCCTTCCTCCCCCCGTGTGACCGGTACTGCATGGACCCGACTTGCCCTTCCCTGACCAAGATTAGGGCCCACCATTGTTCCCGACGCTGGGCAGACACACAGTGAGAGAGGGTCCCTGCCTCGCAGAGCTGACAGTCTAAACAGACAAAGGATAGTTCTCCCCATTTTACAGATGGGGAAACTGAGGCCCAGATGCAGCATCTGAGGCAGAGTTGAGAACAAAATCAAGATCTCCTGGGTCCCAATCCAGTGCCTCAATACATAGCCCAGCCCCCACTGGCTCTTTTGACAGGTCAGGGTCATTCTCCTTCTACCTCTTTCTGTCAGTGATAAAGTGTCCGTCACCTCTGCCCCATCCCTGTGTTCGATCTGGCTGTTTGCAGAAGACTGAGTAAACTTAACCCTGGTTCTTTCCCTCCACCCCTCTCCGCCCCCAGGAACATTTTCCCCCTCTACTAAAAAGGACAGCAATTCACTCCAGACCCTTCAAAAACATTTTAAAAAGAAGATTCAAGGGCCTCCAAATGAAATGAAAAGTAGTTTCAAGTGCTCCCCTGTCCTCCAACTGAAAAGTAGTTTCAAGTGCCCCCCCTCCAATTCCTTTGCCAAACGTTTGCCGTTTTATAACCCCATGTCTCAATATTTTTTAAAAAGGGTTCTCAGCCCCCACGCCTCAACTCCCCAGTCTCGGTATCCTTACAGTCGCTCCTAGAAGCACCAAAGAAGGATCAACAGCCCACAGCACCAGGCGCTGTACAAACCAGGGCCAAGATGACAAACCTTGCCTCTGAGAGCTGAGCAAGAGCTCTGAGCTCCCATGAAACTATGTTCTAGCCACCTGGCTGGTGGGTCCGGCTCACTGAGGGTCGCCAGATTTGGGAAGACGAATTCCCCCAGCTCAGACTGGCAGGGACCCTGGGGCAGACTTCACCTCCCTCTGCAGCGTGGATCACCTGGGCACATCTCAGCTAATCCATTCCCTGGCATCGCAAGGGCCTCAGGCATGGGGGGCCCCTTGGGGGTTTCAGTGGGGGGAGGGGAGTCATGCAATGAGGCCGGGGGTTGCAGTGAGGGGAGGGGAGTCATGCAATGGGGCCGGGGGTTGCAGTGGGGGGAGGGGGGGCACGCTATGGGGCGGGGGGTGGCGAGGGGAAGCAGGGGGGGGGCAGGGGAGCGAGGGGGAGTCAGGCCGGGGGGCCGGGGGTGGCAGGGGGGGGAGGGGAGTCACGCTATGGGGCTGGGGGTTGCAATGGGAAGCAGGGGGGTTGCAGTTGAGCGAGGGGGAGTCATGCCGTGGGGCGGGGGGTTGCAATGGGGGAGGGGGAGTCATGCCGTGGGGCGAGGGGTTGCAGTGGAGCGAGGGGGAGTCATGCTGTGGGGCGAGGGGTTGCAGTGGAGCGAGGGGGAGTCATGCCGTGGGGCGGGGGGTTGCAATGGGGCAGGGGGAGTCATGCCGTGGGGCGGGGGGTTGCAGTGGAGCGAGGGGGAGTCATGCCATGGGGCTGGTCCCCCCCGCGCACCTGGAGGTGAAGACCTTGGAGCAGCTGACAGAGGGGATGAGGTCGCACATGGCCCAGTCGCCAGGGTCCCGCTCCCGTGAGCTCTCCATGTGCAGCGTCAGCCCAAGCCGCAGCGCCCGCTCCCAGCCCGGCGCCGCCATCACCGGAGGCCACCGTGCGCCGGGCACGGGCTCGTCCCCACTGGCCCGTGTGCCTGCCAATCAGCAAACGGCGCCAGCCCATTGGCTGCCCCTTCAGGAGGTGGGATGGAGGAAGCAAAGGGTTGTGGGACTTGTAGTTTTATGTACCCAGTGGAGGGGAAGCGGGAGCTATGGGGCTTATGGGAGGGGGGTGGGGTCTAGTGGTTGGAGGAGGGGAAGTGCCTGGGAGCCAAATGCAAGGTCCTATACGTAGCCACAAGGCACGCCGGCCACACCTACAGAATGGGGAAGTGTATCCAGGAAAGCCACGCAAGATGAGCTCCCAGTGTGATGCTGTGGTGAACAGGGCTAAAGCCATCATTAGACGTAGGGGCAGAGCCGTGAGTAGGATAGGGAGGTGTAACGATGCTGGTTCTGGCGGGACCCAACTGAGAGTGCCAATTCCGGACAAAGTGCTTCAAGCAGGGCAGTTAGAGTCCAAAGCTGGGGGGTTTCCACCTCTAAGGCAAACCAAACCGGCCAAACAGAGAATACATCAGTTTTACCCCATTGGCCAACCACAAGTCACACAAGCAATTCCCTTGGACACTGCAGTTTCCCAGTATCACCGCCAGTGCCACTCGTTATGGGGATGAATGGTTATGAAACCCAATACCCCAGTAAAAGACAAAAGGTTCTCTCAAAGGACCCCAAAGGACCAAGACCCAGACCCAGGTCAATATACAAATCAGATCTTACCCACAAATCATGCTATTGCCAATCCTTTAGAATCTAAAATCTAAAGGTTTATTCATGAAGGGAAAAAGCTATAGATGAGAGCTAGAATTGGTTACATGGAATCAATTACATTCAGTAGTGACAAAGTTCTTGGTTCAGGCTTGTAGCAGCGATAGAATAAACTGCAGGTTCAACTCAAGTCTCTGGAACATCCACAGCTGGGATGGGTCATTCTGTCCTTTGTGTAGAGCTTCCGTTTGTAGCAAAGTCCCTCCGGAGGTATGAAGCAGGATTGAAGACAAGATGGAGATGAGGCATCAGCCTTTTATAGTCTCTTGCCATGTGGTGCTTGCTTTCTTTGTACCAAGGACACTCTATCCAGCACGTGGCATAGAAAAAACGTAGAGTTCTGTCCATAGGCAGGTTCCTGCATACCTTGCTGAGTCACAAGGTGTATCTGCCTTCTCTCAGTGGGTCGATTGTATAGCTCAGGGGTCGGCAACCTACGGCACGCGTGCCAAACATGGCACGCGAGCCGATTTTGGGTGGCACGCCGCTGCCTGCCGCAGTTCCAGCCCCCAGCCCCACTCAGCCCCCCCACCCACCGCTCTCCCCTGTGGGGGCAGGAGGCAGAAGCTTGGACCTGTGGCAGCCAAGCTCCTCCCTCCCCCGCTTCTTCCCCCAGCGTGGTGCTTTCCTGCCCCTCCCCCTCCCTCCCGAAGATCAGCTGATCGCCCGGGGAAGGGGGGCGGAGCCGAGCCGCAGCGTGCTCGCTGCTCCGTAGAGGAGACAGAGAAGAGGTAGGGACGGGGCCTTGGGGAAGCGGGTGGAACAGGGCATATCCCTTCCAGCCCCCTGCCCTGAGCCGCTCAGGGCAGGGGGCTGGGAGCACCCCCACAAGCCGAGCACCCCAGCCCTCTGTCCAGAACCCCCCACACACACACCGAGCCTTCTGCCCTGCACCCCCCCAACACCCAGCCTTCTGCCCTGCACCTCCACACACCCCCAGCCCTCTGTCCTGAACCCCCCCACACCCCCAGCCTTCTGCCCTGAACCCCCCCACACCCCCAGCCCTCTG
>QXTE01000233.1:44963-88042 GCA_003942145.1 Platysternon megacephalum
GCCCTCTGCCCTGACCCCCCCCACACGTCCAGCCTTCTGCCCTGCACCCCCACAGCCCTCAGCCCTCTGCCCTGCCCCGTCCCTCCCCCCCAAGTCTGGGGTCCCAGCTGCCAGCCCCATGCCAGCCGGCGTCCCGGCCGCAGGCCGCGCTCAACCCGCTGCAGGCCTAGGTGAACAGAACCCCAGGCTGGCAGCTTAAGATCAGCATTTTAATTGAATTTTAAATGAAGCTTCTTAAACATTTTGAAAACCTTGTTTAGTACATACAACAATAGTTTAGTTATATAATATAGACTTATAGAGAGAGACTTTCTAAAAAACGTTAAAATGTATTACCGGCATGTGAAACCTTAAATTAGAGTGAATAAATGAAGACTCGGCACACCACTTCTGAAAGGTTGCCTACCCCTGGTATAGCTCATGGTCCTTAATGGGCCATCAAGCAGGCTAGGCAGAACTGACACCAACTTGTCTGGGGTGTTCCCCGGAAGCATAGCACAAGTTTGAAATACAGACAGTATAGAGCCAATATTCATAACGTCAACTACAAAAATGATACAAATATACAGATAGCATAATTATAATCAGCCAATCATAACCTTTCCATAGGCCCCTTACACGACAACCTTTATACAATATTGGCTGCAAATATATAACAGTGGTCGCAACAGTGATCTATACAGTTACAGATTATGTCAATAGCATCACAGGAGGTGACATGGCATCAGTGAGACTGATATTGGAATACTGCCTCCAGTGTTGGTGTCCTCCTTTGAAAAAGATGTTGTGAAATTGGAGCTGGGGCAGCAAAGAGCCACCAAATGTTCTGAGGGCTGGAGAAAAATGCCTTCTAGTGAGCTATTGAAAGAGCTCAACCTGTTTAGCTGATCAAAAGAAGATTGGGAAGGAGTTTGGAAAGGGGGAAGACAAAATTAATCAAACTCCGAAACTGTAAAATCTCCAAATTTTTGGTTTTGAGGAAAAACTGGAAACTTTGGAAACACTGGACGTTTTTCGTGAAAGTTTCAGGTTTAGAATAAAGGCTGTTTTTGCACTGAAAAAGTTTTGAATTAAACATTTCAACCAGCTCTAGTTTTAAGGCCTCTTACCTCTGTGGAAGGGCTTGTTGGCATTAGGGCTTTTTCACCAGTGTAGCTACAATGCAGACAAGCCGGAGGGAAATGGCATACTGTGCAGTCCACTGGAGGTCGCTGTTGTCATTCAGAGATCTCACTGCTGTTTTCCAGAAATAGCACTGAGTGTTTCGAAAGGAGCCATGGGCGCCAGCCCAGAGAGCAGGCGAGATGAGAGTTCGAGATACAGGGCAGTGGGGTCTGTGTGCAGCCCTGAATCACATGGAGCAAGCTGGAGGGAGCTCTGCTGCAGCCCCCTCCCATTTCCTAGCAGCCTGTGACATCAGTCCCGCTGCCCTGTGACCTGCTGTGAGACGGGAACAGACAGATCTTATCATTCATGGGCATCATGTGGCTCTGTGACTGTGGGAGGGGGCAGCACAGGGGTGAAAGTAACTTAAGGGATTTACCGGTATGCAGAGCCGGGGTCCTGTGGGGGGGGACTGGCCTATATACTGAATACTACAAGCTGTGAATTAACACAAATTTAGTTATTTCGGTGCATGTTTGTGTGTACAGCCCATAGTTTCAAATGCAATGCAGTTGATATATATTTCTCTCCAGGATTAATGTAAAACCTATTGTTTAAATTGGAACAGGATGGGGAATTGGAATAGGATATTAGGAAGCTGCAAGAGGCAAGCCACCTACCCTTGGAAATTAATCTTGGTTACTCATTGCCCCCTCTAACCATAATAGACAAATACACCTCTACCTTGATATAACGCTGTCCTCGGGAGCCAAAAAATCCTATCGCGTTATAGGTGAAACCACGTTATATCGAACTTGCTTTGATCCACCGGAGTGCGCAGCCCCGTCCCCCCGGAGCACTGCTTTACCGCGTTATATCCAAATTCGTGTTATATCAGGCGGTGTTATATCGGGGTAGAGGTGTATTAGCCTGGACTTCGTTCAAGAGAAACTTCTTATGCTAAACAGAGCTGTATCCAATGTTGGGATTGGTCCTGCTTTGAGCAGGGGGTGGGACTAGATGACCTCCTGAGGTCCCTTCCAACCCGGATATTCTATGATTCTATGATTCTAGGCACTCAGGCCTCCTGCATTGGTTTGTCTGTGCGGGTCCACTCAGGCCTTGGGGGTTATGCATGGAAAGGAAGCCGGGAAAGGGGGGGGTATAACACATTTCTTCACTTTGGGGGTTAATCTGGGGGCTGTGGCAATGAAGGATTAAGAGCTCCAGATCAGCCCTGTGCCTCAAGCATGGTGCAGATTTCCCACATCCACTCTATAGAGGTGTCCGCATCACTCTGGGCTGGCCAGTCCTCATGCCTCTGAAGATGCTGCCAATTGTTTCAGACTGTCAGTGCCTTCGTATTGTAGCATGGACATAAAGGCAGTAGGGACTGAGATCATCCACACTCATTGCACGAATGACCTAAGCAGGATGGTGCCCCAGGTCTCCAGAGGTGACACATAATGCATTAACCCACCAGGCCATGAGCTGCTGTTTTATTAAGAACAAATGCACGTTACTGGCTGTATGATGTCTTATCCCTTCTTTGCTGTGTCGGGGTGGACAACATGCCAGGATCCAGTCCACCTGGGATTGTCTTCTCCTGGTGTAGTTGTACTTGCTGGCAGTGTTTAGCTTATACAGTAGGAAATACGTATGACAAGTGCGCACACCATAGCTTCAAATCCACTTTACTGCACCACTGAGCACTTGACAATAGCTTTCCTGTCTTCAGTCCGTTTATTTATTAGGGCAACTGATCTGTCTGGGCTGCTGCTTTCGAAAGGAGTCTTGTGCTGATGCCTGAAAATTCGGGTTTAATTTCTTTTGCATCACTGTTTCTTTAGCTATAGAATAATAAATCCTTGAGATGCCTTAAAAGACAAGGAGAAAGGGTCACATTTTAGTTTTCCAAGAGCTGCCAATTTCTCCCCTGGAAACTCTTTAATCTGAAGTCCTTGTGGCACCTTAGAGACTAACAAATGTATTTGGGCATAAGCTTTCATGGGCTAGAACCCACTTCATCAAATGCATGGAGTGAAAAATACAGTAGCAGGTATAAATACACAACACATGAAAAGATGGGAGTTACCTTACCAAGTGGGGGGTCAGTGCTAACGAAGCCAATTCAATCAGGGTGGATGTGGCCCATTCCCAACACTAAAAGGACACTAAACTATCTAAACTCCTACATGCCACAAGGGGCCACAACAGTGGTACCCTTAACTCAACCAACAATATTGTTAATCTATCCAGCTATACTCTTAGCCTGGCAGAAGAGTCTGTCCTATCTCGGGGCTTCTCCCTCTGCCCCACCACCCCTATGAACATGATACAGTTCTGCGGTGACCTGGAATCCCACTTTTGCCGTCTCCGACTCAAGGAATATTTCCACCACACCACTGAACAGCACACTAACCGACAGAAACCTTCCTACCAATGCTACAAGAAGAAGGATTCTGTGTGGACTCCTCCTGAAGGTCGAAATAACAGACTGGACTTCTACATAGAGCGCTTCCGCCAACGTGCACGGGCTGAAATTGTGGATAAGCAGCATCACTTGCCCCATAACCTCGGCTGTGCAGAACACAACACCATCCATAGCCTCAGAAACAACTCTGACATCATAATCAAAAGGCTGACAAAGGAGGTGCTGTAGTCATCATGAATAGGTTGGAATATGAACGAGAGGCTGCTAGACAACTCTCTGACACCACATTCTACAGGCCATTACCCTCTGATCCCACTGAGGGTTCCCAAAAGAAACTACACCATCTGCTCAAGAAACTCCCCGAAGAAGCACAGGAACAAATCTACACAGACACACCCCTAGAGCCCCGACCAGGGGTATTCTATCTGCTACCCAAGATCCATAAACCTGGGAATCCTGGACGCCCCATCAGGCATTGGCACCCTAACAGCAGGATTGTCTGGCTATGTGGATTCTCTCCTCAGGCCCCACGCTACCAGCACTCCCAGCTATCTTCGAGACACCACTGACTTCCTGAGGAAAATACAATCCATTGGTGATCTTCCAGATAACACCATCCTAGTCGCTATGGATGTAGAAGCCCTCTACACCAACATTCCACACAAAGATGGACTACAAGCCGTCAGGAACAGTATCCCCGATAATGTCACGGCAAACCTGGTGGCTGAACTTTGTGACTTTGTCCTCACCCACAACTATTTCACATTTGGCCCCTGAAGAATTCCACCAGGATTTCAACAATTTTCACCCCACCATCAACCTCAGCCTAGACCAGTCCACACAAGAGATCCACTTCCTAGACACCATAGTGCAAATAAGCGATGGTCATATAAACATCACCCTATACCAAAAACCTATTGACTGCTATACTTACCTATATGCCTCCAGCTTTCATCCAGACCACATCACAAGGTCCATTGTCTACAGCCAAGCCCTAAGATACAACTGCATTTGCCCCAGTCCCTCAGACAGAGACAAATACCTACAGGATCTCTATCAAGCATTCTTAAAACTACAATACCCACCTGGGGAAATGAAGAAACAGATTGACAGAGCCAGAAGGGTACCCAGAAGTCACCTACTACAGGACAGGCCCAACAAAGAAAGTAACAGAACCCCACTAGCCGTCACCTACAGCCCCCAACTAAAACCTCTCCCGCGCATCATCAAGGATCTACAACCTATCCTGAAGGACGATCCCTCACTCTCACAGACCTTGTGAGACAGGCCAGTCCTCACTTACAGACAGCCCCCCAACCTGAAGCAAATATTCACCATCAACTACACACCACACAACAGAAACACTAACCCAGGAACCAATCCCTGCAACAAACCCCGGTGCCAACTCTGTCCGCATATCTATTCAAGGGACACCATCATAGGACCTAACCACATCAGCCACACCATCAGGGGCTCGTTCACCTGCACTTCTACCAATGTGATATATGCCATCATGTGCCAACAATGCCCCTCTGCCATGTACATTGGCCAAACCAGACAGTCTCTACGCAAAAGAATAAAAGGACACAGATCAGACATCAAGAATTGTAACATTCAAAAACCAGAACACTTCAATCTCCCTGGACACTCAATAACAGACTTAAAAGTAGCCATTCTTCAACAAAAAAACTTCAAAAACAGACTTCAACGAGAAACTGCAGAGCTAGAATTAATTTGCAAACTGGACACCATCAAATTAGGCCTGAATAAAGACTGGGAGTGGCTGGGTAACTATAAAAAGTAATTTTCCCTGTGCTGATATTCACACCTTCTTGTCCACTGTTGAGAATGGGCCACATCCACCTTGATTGAATTAGCCTCGTTAGCACTGACCCCCTCACTTGGTAAGGCAACTTCCATCTTTTCATGTGCTGTATATGTATACCTGCTACTGTATTTTCCACTCCATGCATCTGATGAAGTGGGTTCTAGCCCATGAAAGCTTATGCCCAAATACATTTGTTAATCTCTAAAGTGCCACAAGGACTCCTCGTTGTTTTTGCTGATACAGACTAACACGGCTACTGCTCTGAAACCTTTAATCTGATGGGCTGCAATTTTGTGTGCAGCGTTGTTGTAGTCATGTTGCTCCCTTGGTAGTTGGTCCAATAAAAGATATTTCCTCACCCATCTTGGGTTACATTTTTAACATTCTTACCTACACACTGAGCACCAGCATATGTACCCACTGAACCCACCATTGGGTATGTGTGTGTGCCAAGTGGAACTATGGGGAGTGAACAAGCACAGCTGGGTTTTGCATGGGCAAGAGGCTGCATGCTGACTTTGCAGGAGAAATGTATGCAAGTTGCCACCATGTTTGAAAATGGGGCTCCTGGGCCAGATTTCCAAACCTGAGCATGCGAATAGCCATACACCTGAATGGGGTCTGAGAGATCAATGCAATGCACACTTCGGGCGGGGGGGGATTGAGGATCTCGGCCCTACTGTTTCTGGTTTTCTAGCATTCCATTAGGCATGGTAATTCTCTGGACCTCTGCATGGTCTATTATTCCCCCTTATCTGTACTGAAACTGAAAAAGCTCAGGCATCGGGTCAGGACTTCACAGAGTCTCAAGTTTCTTTGAAAATGCTTCTTTATTGAAACCACCTAAAAGTCTCATTTCCTGCCACCGATTTCTATCCCTGGAGGTTTTGATGCAATTTCTCTGGCGGGGAGTTCAGCCATGTGGTCTGCACAGACTAAAAATTGCACTGTTTTTGTACAAAATTAACTGATAAAGAGGTTTAATATCAGTGCCTAGCACAGATAGAGACAAGATGGTCTCAGCTGATAGTGCTAGGGATGAGAGTGTGCTGCTCTGAGCACTCGCTGCTCTGATGGGATAATACTTCTTTCTCTTCAACCTTCTTTTGTCTTTCCTTTGTAAAAGCTAATTCACAGTGCTGGTGCCTAGGAGGCAATGGGGCTCCCCAATACCCAGGGGGAGGGGGTGTCGGGGCTCCCCAATACCCAGGGGGAGGGGACATGGTCTTCTCTCCCTTCAGAGAAGGGGCGTGGAGGAGCCATGATGTGATCTCTGGGACTCAGCTGCCCCAGGCACTGCTCTCCTGACTCACTCAGCCAGGTGACCGGCTGCAGTGTGGCCAAGGAGCCTTCTGCAGTGTCTCTGGGCAGACAGCTCAGGGGAGGGTTATTGGGCTGGGCATGGAGGGAGGATGCTTGCTAGACAGCAGGAGGCAGAAGAAAATCCCCAGGGAAACAGCCTCCATGGTTCATCCGCTGTCAAGGGGAAGGGGAGTTTGTGATGTTTGTGGCAGTTGGGATTTTTGATGTCGCGCCCACTACTAGGTTCTGCTGTAGTTCAATTGATCAGTTCATCGCTGGAGAGTCATTTGCGACAGTTCCCAGGCACTGTCACCTGGCAGCTCCACCTAGCTGGGTGCCCTGGAGTCCCAGCTGTTCATCCACCTCTGTGTCTGGCACTCGTGCAACTGCTGCTGGAATCCTGTGCCCAGTTCTAGTGTCCCCCATTCAGGAAGGAGGTTGATACATTGGAGGGGGATGATGAAATGAGCAGTAAACCTGCCTTACAGTGACAGACTCAAGGAGCTCAATCTATTTATCTTAACTAAGAGACGGTCAAGGGGTGACTTGATCACAGTCTGTAAGTATCTGCATGGGGAACAAATATTTCATAATAGGCTCTTCAATCTAGCAGAGAAATGTCTAACAGGAGCCAGTGGTTGGAAGTTGAAGCGAGACAAATTCAGTCTGGAAATAAGGCATAAACAGTGAGAGTAATTAACCATCGGGACAGTTAACCAAGAGTTGTGGAGGATTCTCCATAACTGACAATTTTTAAATCAAGATTGGAAGTTTTTCTAACCTAGCTGCTCTAGGGATTATTTTGGGGCAGGTCTCTGGCCTGTGTGATACAGGAGGTCAGACTGGATGATCACAGTGGTTCCTTCTGGCCTTGGAATCTATTAATCCAGCTCCACTGGGACACACTGGGTGCATCTACACCAGGGGTGGGAAACCGACGGCCCATGGGCCGGGGCCGGCCCACCAGCCTTTTTAATCCGTCCCTTGAGCTCCCGCTGGGGAGCAGGGTCTGGGGCTTGCCCCGCTCCGGCGCTTCAGCCAGGGAGCAGGGTCGGGGGCTGCTCCACGCAGCTCCCGGAAGCAGCGGCATGGCCCTATGTGTGGGGCAGCCAGGGGGCTCCGCTCTGCATGCTGCCCCCGCCCCAAGCGCTGGCCCTGCAGCTCCCATTGGCTGGGAACCGCAGCCAATGGGAGCTGCAGGGGCAGTGCCTGCGGATGGGGCAGCATGCAGAGCCGCCTGGCTGCGCCTCTGCTAGGAGCTGGAGAAGGGACATGCTGCTGCTTCCGGGAGCCGCTTGAGGTAAGCGCCACCCTGAGCCTGCACCCCTGAGCCTCTCCCTGTGCCCCAACCCCCTGCCCCAGCCGTGATCCCCCTCCCGCCCTCCAAACCCCTTGATTCCAGACCGGAGCACCCTCCTGTACCCCAAACCCCTCATCACCAGCCCCACCCCAGAGCCCGCATCCCCAGCTGGAGCCTGTACTGTTTCCCGCACCCCAACCCCTGCCCCAACCCTGATCCCCCTACCTCCCGCCGAACCCCTCGGTCCCAGCCTGGAGCACCCTCCTACACCCTAAACTCCTCATCCCCAGCCCCACCCCAGAGCCCACACTCCCAGTCGGAGCCCTCACCCCCCCCTACACCCCACTTCCCCGCCCCAGACCACAGCCCCCTTCCACACCCTGAACTCCTCATTTCTGGCCCCACCCCAGAGCCCTCAGCCCCAACCAGAGCCCTCACCCCCTCCCGCACCCCAACCCCAATTTTGTGAGCACTCATGGCCCACCATACAATTTCTTTTCCCAGATGTGGCCCTCAGGCCAAAAAGTTTGCCCTCCCCCCCCAATCTACGCTGCAGGAAAAAGCCCCACAGCAGCGAGTCTCAGAGCCTGGGTCAAGCTCGCAAGACTTGTGCTGCGGGGCTAGAAATAGCAGCGTGGATGTTCCTGCTCTGGCTGGGCTGTGACACCCGGCAAGGGGGGTGGGTCTCAGAGCCTGGGCTCCAGCCCAAGCAGAAATGTCTACATGGCCCTGTGGCATGAGCCCTGCGAGCCCCCATCAATTGGCCCAGGTCTGAGACTCGCTGCCGGGGGTATTTGCAGTGTCGATGCTCCCAGCTGTGTCTGCCTCTCTCTGGCTCCCTCCCAGCTAGCTGGGGTGGAATTACAAGGACCAGTTAAGGACCAGTCCTGTTTTAATCACCTCAGTACATAGGTGTCGACTCTGTGGGTGCTCCAGAGCTCAAGCACCCAGTGAAGAAAATAGGGGATGCTCAGCACTCGCTCGGCCAGATTAATGTTTTGTGAGCCCCAGGGCTCAAACTGTGTCCCTGTCCCCTCTCCACCCATGCTCAGCCCCCAAAGCCCCCCCCCCCCGAGGCCCTGCCCACCGCTCTCATGAGGGGGAGGGGTCAGAGAGGCGCACCCACTGGCAAAAGCAAAAGTTAGCGCCTGTGCCTTAGTGGAAAGAAAGAGAACCGTGTGGTCTGGCACAATGGGAGTGGGTTTGACAGCTCTGCCACCTGCCACGCTGGGTCACCCTGGGAATATACTGACTGGAGCTGGGGCTGTGAAAGCTCAAATCATTAACAGTGCAGGTGATCTGGAGAAGCGCGTACTATTTTTATTCTCACAACGGAGATCAGGACAAAAGAAATCACAGGGAACTGTCAGATTCTAAATTCAGCAGCACACGGATGACAATTCCATCCCTCCTATTGCAGCGCCTTCTGGGAAGCCACTCAGCTAGGATAGCGCAAGCAAAGCAGCCAAGAGTTAGAGCTGATCTAGACCCTGTATTGACACAGTAAGATGTTTTCCTGCCACTTTTCATTTTCAGAGACCACCTGTGACCTGTCATTGCCCCAGAATCCTGCTGCCGGGATTCCCTAGGAGGGATGCAGGGATCAGCTAGCCGGGCGCAGGAAAGCATGCTGTAGTTTCAGGTGCACTGTTCTGAAGGGATTGCTTTCCAGATGTTGTCTATTCCTGCATATAGATCTGCTGTATACCAGCACCGGGGGCGTCTCTATGTATTTTGCCGCCCCAAGCACGGCAGTCAGGCGGCTTTCGGCGGCGCGCCTGCGGGAGGTCCGCTGGTCACGGAGATTTGGCAGCATGCCTGCGGGAGGTCCGCCGGTCCCACGCCATCGGCGTTCCCACCGCCAAATTGCCGCCAAAGCCGCGGGACCGGCGGACCTCCCGCAGGCAGGCCACCGAAAGCCACCTGCCTGCCGCCCTCACAGCGACCGGCAGGCTGCCCCCCACGGCTTCCCACCCCAGGCACACGTTTGCTGCGCTGGTGCCTGGAGCCGCCCCTGACCAGCACTTTCCCAACACTTAACGTAAAGAACCAAACATTCTCTGTTGACTTTTCTACATCCATAAAAGGACAGGATCCATTTTAGCCCCTTTCTTTTAACTGCAGAGTTTTTAATTGTTTTATGAAGACAAAGAAAGGGAGGATCTAGAATGAAGTTATAGGCCACGCCAAACAAAATTAACACTCAGTATGCTTGTGTTACTGCTCAGATCCATGACAATAGTGGAGTAAAACTGATCAGAACATTGGTATCATGCTAACATAATCTCTGCTGGACATGCTTTCTGGGAACATCCACTCTGGAGATATACAAATCGGAGGGTTTAGTCTTCTGAACATAACAAAATGGAGTCCTCTCCCCACCCCCCAGCCTGCAGAGTCCAGGGAATATAGACTGCTGGAATAAGAGGTTTTTTCCTGGCATCCCCATGTAGACGTCTGGTGAGCCATGTTTTGATACTTGTGCAAATTACAATGGCCAAGTCACTGCACCAGCTCAGCTCTGCCTACAGGGCACTGCAGGGCCACCAAACTGCTCATCTGAGGAACTGCATTTCCTGCAAAGCTCTGACCTAGTCAGCAAGGAATTGGTGAAACAATCGCATTGATCAATCTGGCAGAGGCACATGCCCCCACTCATTGATGTGTGCCTGACCCATCTCAGTGAATGCTGGTTCCAATAGCTGCAGCTACTGGAGGGGAAAGGGAGGGAAGTGGGAAGAGGGGGCAAATTATGACATTTAGGGTACGTCTACACTACGGGATTAGTCCGAATTTACGGAATTCGATTTTATGAAACCGATTTTTTAAAATCGATGGTACGCGGCCACAGTAAGCGGATTAATTCGGCGGTGCGCGTCCATGCAGAAAGACTAGCGTCGAATTCCAGAGCGTTGCACTGTGGGTAGCTATCCCAGAGTTCCCGCAGTCCCCCCCGCCCATTGGAATTCTGGGTCGATATCCCAATGCCTGATGGGACAAAAAACATTGTCGCGGGCGGTTCTGGGAACATCCTCCCCCTCCCTACGTGAAAACAACGGAAGACAACCATTTCGCGCCTTTTTTCCTTGTTGAACTGAGCGGACGCCGTACCTCGGCAAGGATGGATCCCGCTCAGCTCAAGTTTGCAGTCATGAACATTGTAAACACCACGCGCATTATAGTGCAGTTTATGCTCAACCAGGACCAGAAAAGCCAGGCGAGGAGGAGGCGGCTACGGCAGCGCGGCGACGAGAGTGATGCGGACATGGACATGGACACAGAATTGTCTCGCGCCACGGGCCCCGGCGCTTTGGAGATCATGTTGGCAATGGGGCAGCTTCTTGCTGTGGAACGCCGATTCTGGGCCCGGGAAACAAGCACTGACTGGTGGGACCGCATAGTGCTGCAGGTGTGGGACGATTCCCAGTGGCTGCGAAACTTTCGCATGCGTAAGGGCACTTTCCTGGAACTTTGTGACTTGCTTTCCCCTGCCCTGACGCGCCAGAACACCAAGATGAGAGCAGCCCTCACAGTTGAGAAGCGAGTGGCGATAGCCCTGTGGAAGCTTGCAACACCGGACAGCTACCGGTCAGTCGGTAATCAGTTCGGAGTGGGAAAATCTACCGTGGGGGCTGCTGTCATGCAAGTAGCCAAAGCAATCGTTGAGCTGCTGCTAAAAAAGGTAGTGACGCTGGGAGATGTGCAGCTCATTGTGGATGGCTTTGCTGCAATGGGATTCCCTAACTGTGGTGGGGCGATAGATGGAACCCATATCCCGATCTTGGCACCGGAGCACCAGGGCAGCCAGTACATAAACCGCAAGGGGTACTTTTCTATGGTGCTGCAAGCAATGGTGGATCACAAGGGACGTTTCACCAACATCAACGTGGGATGGCCGGGAAGGGTTCATGACGCCCGCGTCTTCAGGAACACTAGTCTGTTTAAACGGCTGCAACAAGGGATTTACTTTCCAGACCGGAAAATTACCATTGGGGATGTTGAGATGCCCATCGTTATCCTTGGGGACCCAGCCTACCCCTTAATGCCGTGGCTCATGAAGCCATACACAGGCAGCCTGGACAGTACTCAGGAGCGGTTCAACTACAGGCTGAGCAAGTGCAGGATGGTGGTAGAGTGTGCCTTTGGACGTTTAAAAGGTCGCTGGCGCTCGTTACTGACTCGCTCGGACCTCAGCCAAACCAACATCCCCATTGCTATTGCAGCTTGCTGTGTGCTCCACAATCTCTGTGAGAGCAAGGGGGAGACCTTTATGGCGGGGTGGGAGGCTGAGGCAAACCGCCTGGCCGCTGATTACGCGCAGCCAGACACCAGGGCGATTAGAAGAGCACACCAGGAAGCGGTGCGCATCAGAGAAGCTCTGAAAACAAGTTTCAGTGCTGCCCAGGCTCCTGTGTGAAAGTTATGTTTGTTTGTCCCTGTTGAAAACCCGCCCACTTGATTCACTCATTCCCTGTAAGCAACCCACCCTTCCCCCTTCCCCCTTCGATCCCAGTTTTATTTAAAAAAAAATAAAGTCAGTGTCGTTTTCAAATTACAAATCAAGAACTTTTTATTAACGGGGGGTAATGAACATAGGGAGAGAAATAACCAGGTAGTCCGGGTGGGGTTTGGGAGGAGGGTAGGAGTGAAGGAACAGGGCAGGAACAACATTCAAAATAATGAGAGCCTTTTGCTCGGGCTCTCTAATGGGGTGGACTGGCAGGTTGCACGGAGCTTCCCCCCCCGCGTTCTTACACGTCGGGGTGAGGAGGCTACGGGACTTGGGGAGGGGGGAGGGCGGTTATAGAGGGGCTGCAGCGGCACCCGGTAATCCGGCAGCTGCCGTTCCTGGAGCTCCACCAGACGCCGGAGCATGTCTGTCTGATCACGCAGCAGCCCCAGCGTTGCATCCCGCCACTTCTCCTCTCGGGCGTCCCTCCTCTCCTCGCGTTCGTCCCTTCTCTCCTCACGTTCATCCCTTTTCTCCTCCCGTTGGTCCCTCATGTCCTCCCGCTGGTCCCTCTTCTCCTCACGGTCACTGGCCTCTTGACGGAATTTCAATACAGTCTCCTTCCAATCGTTAAAATTAGCTCTCTCATCCCGGGTCGACTGCATTATTTCCGAGAACATATCGTCTCGGGTGCGCCTCTTTCGCCTCCTTATCTGGGAGAGCCTTCGTGCTGGGGGCGGGAGGATGGAAGAATTTGCAGCTGCAGTAGGAGGGAAAAAAAGGAGAGAAGTATGTAAAAAGATACATTTTATAGAACAATGCTTATACTCTTTCACGGTGAACACTTTTCACATTACATAGCAATGTACAAGGTCGCTTTTTGCATCTTATATTGAGTGCCCGCGGCTTTGGTGTTAGAGATCACAGCAGACGCAGGGCCGGGCAACAGATTTCGGCTTGTATGCAGCCATGGTAAGCCATTGTCCTGCTGCTTCTGCATTAAATCAGCGCCCTCCTTTCCCATAGCAAGCAAAGCCCTTTACGTGCTGCGGTTTCCCTGTTACCGTGCAGCATCAGATAACATAACAACCACCCCCCACCCACCCATTCAATTCTGTGGGATGACCCCCTCCCCCCACCACGTGGCTGGTACCATGGAAGATCCATGCAGATCGCAAACTAGCCCCCCCATCCACTTCTGTGGGATGATCGCGTTACCCCTCCCCCCACCACGTGGCTGGTATCAGGGAAGACCCCTGCTAGCCAAACGCGAAAAACTCAGCGACATTATCCACCCCCTCCCCCCCGCCCGCTTGGCTAACTGCAGGGAAAGATTTCTTTTCAGCTACAGGCAAACAGCCCAGTAGGAACGGGGCCACCTCTGTCCCCCTAATTACATTCCCATATCTCAAACAGGTTACCCTGAACGATATCACTCTCCTGAGGATAACACAGCAAGATAAAGAGCGGATGTTGCTTGAATGCCAGCAAACACCGGGACCATACGCTGCCAAGCTTTGTCAAGCAATGATACCGGATTACTTGCTGCTAGCATGGCGCGGTCAAGTGTCCTACCATGGAGGACGGAATAAGGCTGCCCTGCCCAGAAACCTTCTGGAAAAGCTTTTGGAGTACCTCCAGGAGAGTTTCATGGAGATGTCCCTGGAGGATTTCAACTCCATCCCCAGACACGTTAACAGACTTTTCCAGTAGCTGTACTGGCCGCGAATGCATCCCAAGTCCCCAGGGCAAATTAATCATTAAACAAATACTTGTTTTAAACCATGTTTGAGATATTTGAAAAGGTTCACTCACCAGAGGTCCCTTCCAGGGGGTCTGCGATGCCGCCTTGGGAGGGTTCGGAGGGCACCTCTGTCAGGGTCAGAAAGAGCTCCTGGCTGTCGGGGAGAATGGAGCGCTGTGTGCTCTCCACAAGTTCGTCGTCCTCCTCCTCCTCCTCTTCCCCGTCCGCAGATTCGTCATGCAACGAAGACATTAACCCCTCCTCGGAGTCCACGCTCAGGGGTGGGGTAGTGGTGGCGGCCCCTCCGAGAATTGCATGCAGCTCATCGTAAAAGCGGCATGTCTGCGGCTCTGCCCCGGACCGTCCGTTGGCCTCCTTCGTCTTCTGATAGGCCTGTCGGAGCTCCTTCACCTTTATACGGCACTGAATGGAGTCCCGATTGTGGCCTCTCTCCATCATCCCCTTCGAGATCTTGTCAAAGATCTTTGCATTCCGTCTCTTGGAACGCAGTTCTGCGAGCACTGAATCCTCTCCCCATATGGCGATCAGATCCAGTATCTCGCGTGTGGTCCATGCTGGTGCTCGTTTGCGGTTGTCGGCCTGCATCGCTACCTGTGCTGTTCAGCTCTGTGTGGTCACCTGTGCTCACCAGGCTGGGCAGACAGGAAATGAAATTCAAAAGTTCGCGGGGCTTTTCCTGTCCAACTGCCCAGAGCATCCGAGTTTCGATTGCTGCCCAGAGCGGTCACAATGGTGCACTGTGGGATACCTCCCGGAGGCCAATACCTTCGAAATCCGTCCACACTAACCCTACTTCGAACCAGCAAGTTCGAATTCAGCGCTACTCCCCTCGTCGGAGAGGAGTACAGAAACCGATTTTAAGAGCCCTTTAATTCGAAATAAATGGCCTCGTTGTGTGGACGGGTACAAGGTTAATTCGGTATAACGCTGCTAAATTCGAACTAACATCGTAGTGTAGACCAGGCCTTAAAAACAACTTTTTTCTCTTTATTGAAATTTGAATAGATCTATCATTGGCTGAAAAATGGGTACAAGGTTTGGTGAAAAATTCATTATTTTTTTTAAAATAAATCAACATTAAAATGTCATCAAAATTAAAAAATGTGACCAGCTGTCATTAATATGCAGTCAGTGAGGGTAATTAACCACTGGCACAGCTCACTCTGGGAAAGGAGGTTTTATCAGCATTTAAATGGAGAATAGATGGCTTTCTAGTTCCCCTACAAGCTCCTCGGCTCAATCCTTATATAGCAGGGAAGACTAATTCCCTCCTCTGCAGAAATCACTGTGGGAGGTTTTCTGGCCTGGGTGATGCAGGAGGTCAGATTGGATGAGCAGAATGGTCTCTGCTGGCCACATCTCTGAATATCACAAATGAGGCTTGATTGGCATTTGTCATTGACCCATCACATATGTACCAGGAGCCTCCCAAGATCAGTGTCCATGGAGTCTTGCTTGGAGTAGTAAAAGTGCCAGGAGCTTCTATTTGTAGAAGAGGAGAGGGGGGGCACTGGGCAAGGGAGCTGGCTCTGCCCGCATTCCTCTTTGCAATGCCACATACTCTGTTCTACCGCACACTCAGAAGGGGAGCAGGCCATGTGCTTAGTGTGTTTCCCTCACTGGCCTGGGATGAGAGCAAAGGGCAGCATCGTCACTGGGGTAATGTATTTTCTTTGTGACATAAGCTGTAGCTTGCACCTTTTTTCTGTGCCGTGTGTACCAGGCATGAGACAGGAGAACTCAGTGTTTTATCTGTTACAGCTCAAGGAGAAAAGTGTCAGGCTGCGAACAAGACAAATACAAATGAAACCCTAGTAGATGTAAGTGTGTTATACCCTTGGAGATGTGTTCTGTTTTATTGTCTCTGACACCTCCAGTGAGCAGGAGAGAGCAGGGATGGCATGAGATAGCTGTTCCTAACAAAGGATGTGGATTCGGGTTTCATTCTTCCTTCGTCCTTTTCTGCAGTCACCTCACAAAGAGCCTTCTGCCCATCGCTCCATGTCTAAGCTCCTCTTCTGTAGCACCTGGTGCTGGACACTGTCGGTGACAGGAATCTGGACTAGATGGACTATTGGTCATTACTGATGGCCGTGCCACTATGTCCCTATCAGCCATTCACAGCCTGGCAAGTGAAGGCTGCTCCAGCATTGCTCCTGTCTGTGCATCCATCAACCATATCAGCTGTTCTTACTCCCCCTGTGAGATGAAGGCTTTCTGTCCATCCATGCAGCCTGTTCGTTCTCTGCCCCAGAGCAGGGCAGCACCCCTGGGACAACCACAAAAGGGACATACAAGGAGCGGTCAGGCGCAGTGCTATGGCTGTGACTCCCATGCATGGTGCAACAGGAGCCGAAGTTCAGCCAGTGAGGCAGGATATTGCCCCTGCCACCCAGCGTGCAGCTGGGAGATGGTCAGTGCAGGAACATGCAGAGAAACACACAGGATTATGCAGTGCTGAAACTGTACCAGGGGCCTGCTTGTGGCCGGGGGCCCTAGGACAGTGATGAACTGGACCCTAGATGTCACTGCCTCAGTTACTGTATCACAATGACCTGCTCTGCAAGCTGTCCCGCACCCCCTGTCAAGGCTGACTCCCCACTCTGGCACTTCGAGTGCAGAAGTGGGGCCCGCAAGGATTCTAAACATTAATACTGGCCACTCCAGGCTTGTATTAAACTCCCAAGGTTACAGCTTTTCTCTGACCTTGGATGGGTAGATGCTGCCACCACCCAAGTGCAAAAAAACCCCTTTGAGAGCCCAGGAAGGTGCACTTGGGAATTCCTTCCTGGGGGTACCCTCCAGCCCCTTCACCCCCCACTCCGGGGAAAAGCTGAGAAAGAAAACAAAGGAAATCAGCTGTTGCCACTAGCTAATTAAACAACATGTGCACAAACCTCTTAGGACACAAAATCCAATCCTGTTCTTAAAAAAGGTAAATTTTATTAAAAACAAAAAGAAAGAAAATACATTGAAAACTCAGGCTATTGCTAGATTTAAAAAACCCACTTACAAAAATTCGGCATCAAGAATGATCTTCTTGAGGTCCAACTTAAAGGTTACAAGCAGAACAAAAGCATTTGGAGTTAGCATAGAGCAGGGGTCCCCAACGCAGTGCCCGTGGGCGCCATTGCACCCGCCGGGGGGTCTAAGTGCACCCGCAGAGCCCTCGGGGGTTTGTTGGTTTTTTTTCCTCCGCTGGCAGCGCTCGGGTGTTTTTTTTGGTTTTTTTTTGGCGCCCGCCGGCAGCGCTCGGTTTTTTTTTGTTTTTTTTTTGGCGCTCGCCAGAAGGAAAAGGTTGGGGACCACTGGCATAGAGGACTCCACAAGCCATAAAGAAATAAAAATAAATAAATCAAATTGCGTCTTCCTAGACATTTCCTGATCTACTTACATATCTGGGGGTTTCAAGTGAGTAGTTCATAGAATCATAGAATCATAGAATATCAGGGTTGGAAGGAACCTCAGGAGGTCATATAGTCCAACCCCCTGCTCAAAGCAGGACCAATCCCCAACTAAATCATCCCAGCCAGGGCTTTGTCAAGCCTAGTTTCTAGGTATGATTTGATGATTTTTCATACATGGCCCCAAGCTTCTTACAGCATAGTTGCTCTGTCCCTTCTCTCCGGAGAACAACACAGACAGACAGAGGGGAATTTTTTCCCAGTTTTAGAAAGTTCTAGCCCTCCCATTGGCTCACCCCCACAAGTAGCTTGCCAGCAGGATATGTTCCTGCCTGCCCATCTCAGCTGTTTGTTGTTTCCTGCCTAGTCAAATACACCTGAGGGGACGTCAGCCCAGCCCCATCATCTGTCAGAGGCATACATTCCAGCTCTGACTGGGCTCCCTGACCAGCAATGAGAAGGGAGCATTGGGTGCTTCCAGAGGACCATGTTACTGATCTGGTGTGGGGTTTTCCAAAGCCCTATACGACTCCAGGGCCCAATCCTCACTGGCTGCAGTAGGACTCATGCACCTAAGGCGCTTGTGAAAGTCCCTGCCCTGGAACCCCCACAGCACTGGGAATGGGATAGAGCTGCTCTAGAGAATGCTGCTGCCTTACTCTGATATCCTAGCGCTAGACTTGCCTGGCCCTGATGTGTGTGACGGGCGTGGGGTAATGAGCCTTCCCACCACAACATGGACTGCAGAGGGGCCAGGCAGAACTGCAGCCCCTCTGTTCAAGGGTGCACAGGAATCACTCCTAGGGGTCTGCGGTGCTGCACTGGGGGCAAAGAAGGGTGGGGAGGAGGTGGGCCATGGCTCTGTCCCCTTGCTCTGTCCATAGGGGTGTAGCTGTGGCTCTATCACATCAAGGCACAATGCCTGCCAGTGCCACCGCCAGCCGGTAGGGCTCTGGCTGCTCTGCCCTAGAGGGATCCCTCCATGCATAGGTGCCCTGCGACTGGAGCACCCAGGGGAAAAAAATAGTGGGTGCTCAGCACCCACCAGCCACAGCTGTTGGGCGGGGCCCTGCCGATCAGCTGTTTGGTGGCTGGGGGAGGGGCCTGGGGGAGGGCGGAGAGCAGTGAGCGGTGAGGGGGCCTCGGGGAGGCGATATAAGGGGGCTGGAAGGGGAGGAGCAAGGGCCGGGACTCAGGGAAGGAGGTGTGGGAACAGGCGGAACAAGGGCCTCGGGGGAGGGGGCGTGGGAACAGGCGGAACAAGGGCCTCGGGGGAGGGGGCGTGGGAAGAGGCGGAGCAAGGGCCGGGCCTCGGGGGGGGGCGGGGGGGCGGGGGGGAGGGGGGGGGGAGGGGGGGGAGAGGGGGCGGGGCGTGGGGGGGGGGGGGGTGGGAACAGGCGGAGCACGGGCCTCGGGGGAGGGGGGGGGGGAGGGGGGGAGGGGGGGGGGCGGGGGGGGAGGGGAGGGGAGAGGCGGGGGCCGGGGGGGGGAGGGGGGGGGCGGGGGGGCGGGGGGGGGGGAAGGGGGGGAACAGGGGCCGGGGGGGAGGGGGGGGGGAGGGGGGGGGGAGGGGGGGGAAAAGGGGCCGGGGGGGGGGGGGAGGGGGCGGGGGGGGGGCCTCGGGGGAGGGGGAGGGTGAAGAGGCGGAGCAAGGGCCGCGGGGGGGGGGGCGTGGGGAGGGGCGGGGCAGGGGCCGGGCGTGGGGGGGGGGGGCGTGGGAAGAGGCGGAGCGTGGGCCGGGCCTCGGGGGGGGGGGGGGGGGGCACGGGGGGGGGGGGGGCGGGGCGGGGGGGGGGGGGGAACGGGGGGAACAAGGGCCTCGGGGGAGGGGGCGGGGAAAGAGGCGGAGCAAGGGCCGGGCCTCTGGGGAGGGGGCGTGGGAAGAGGCGGCGCGCGGGCCGGGCCTCGGGGGGGGGGGGGGGGGGCACGGGGGGGGGGGGGGCGGGGCGGGGGCGGGGGGGGGGGGGAATGGGGGGGGGGGAGGGGGGGAGGGGGGGGGGCTAGGGGGGGGGGGGGGGGGAGAGGAGGGGGGGGGGGGGGGGAGGAGCAGGGGCCGGGCCGCGGGGGGGGGGGCGTGGGAAGAGGCGGAGCGTGGGCCGGGCCTCGGGGGGGGGGGCGGGGGGACAGGCGGAACAAGGGCCTCGGGGGGGGGGGGGGGGGGCACGGGGGGGGGGGGGGCGGGGGCTGGGGGAGGGGGGGGGGGGAACGGGGGGAACAAGGGCCTCGGGGGGGGGGGGGGGGAAAAGGGCGGGCGCCAGGGCGGGGGGGGGGGGGGGGAGAAGGGGGGGGACGAGGGGGAGGGGGGGGGGGGGGGGAGGGCGGGGGGGGGAGGACGCGGGGGTCGGGGGAGGGGGCGTGGGAAGAGGCGGAGCAAGGGCCGGGCCTCGGGGGAGGGGGAGGGGGAAGAGGCGGAGCAAGGGCCGGGCCTCGGGGGAGTCTGGTGCTAATGAAACTTGCTGGAAGCTTGGGCAGGATGCTGGAAAAGCGTTTGTGAACACCTGGCTGAATACGAACAGCCCAGGCACCTCGATGGGATTTCGATCCTGTGTTAGCTTCGTGATTCTTCTCATCCTTCCCTTCACTGGGCCTTGCCCTCTGTGTATCCACCCACCAGGGAGGACCAGCTTGAGGAGTGAGTGTGCGCTTTCCTGGCCTGTGCTCCTCATGCCTGACTGGACGGAGGAGTTCAGTGCAGACAGGCATTCGGGTCCCCCCTCCGCTGAGTTCAGTGGGGCTCCCTGAAGGAGGAAGTGGCCACCTGGCAGATGGGACCTGCAGGAATCTGCTTGTAAGACCAGGGTCTCAGTCCTCAGCCTCTCTGCTCAGGCTGCCAACAAGGGTCCCAATCAGTGCCAATGACAGTGGTGGTGACTGAGACGCGGGTTGCTGCCAGCCAGGAAGGGAGTGCAGAAACCAGCCCTATCCACACTGGCCACCAAACAGCCCTCCCAGTCTGTGCTTTTCAGGTTTGTCTTGCGTTTGTTATTCCATCCCAGTGACCAGGAGCAGCAAACAGGGCAGTTTTGAGAGGGAGTTTTCCAGGTGAAGGAGGAGTTTGTTGTCTGTTAGTTTGTGTTGTTGTGTGCTTGCTTGGTTGGAGCATATAATGTGGGCTGCTCGGGGGCTGCGTGCTGAGCCTAGCAGCGTACTAGGCCAGGCTGAGAGCTTCCTAACGAGGCTCTAGCTGATCATCCTTTGATCCCTAATCCCTTTGGATCCCTGGACAAGGGAGTGGGATATCTTTATTGCACTGAATGCAGCCTGTACACATACCTATCTTGTGGGCAGGAGGCGTATGTGTGCATTCAGTGCAAGCAACTCCTGGCCTTCAGAGACCACGTATGGGCTCTTGAGACCAGAGTAGCTGAACTGGAGCAGCTATGGGAGACAGCAGTACATAGATGAGAGTTTCTGGGAGCGGTCCCACCCCCAGTCTGACAGCCTCTGCTAAAGAGAAACAGACAAGTGAAAAAGAGTCCCATTCAATGACATCACATGAAGGCAGACAACTAAATATTGACAAATTTTGTAAATTATTGTATACAAATGCAAGAAGTCTAAATACTATGATGGGTGAACTTGGGTGCCCGGTATTAAATGAGGATATCGATATAATAGGTATCACAGAAACTTGGTGGAACAATGGTAACCAATGTGACACAATAATACCAGAGTACAAAGGTGATGGAATAGGTCGTGCTGGTGAGGGAGTGGCACCATATGTGAAAGAAAGCATAGAGTCAAATATAGTAAAAGTCTTTAATGAATCAAACAGTACTGCAGAATCCATGCAGATAGAAATTCCATGCTTGAATAATAAGAGTATAATAGTAGGGATATACTACCGACTACCTGACCAGGATGTTGATGGTGATTGTGAAATGCTCAGGGAGATTAGAGGCTACAAAAACAGAAAACCCAATAATAGTGAGGGATTTCAACTATCCCTATATCAACTAAGAACATGTCACCTCAGGATGGGATGCAGAGATAAAATTTCTAGACACCATTAATGACTGCTTCTTGGAGCAGCTAGTCCTGGAACCCATAAGGGGAGAAGCAATTCTTGATTTAATTCTAAGTGGCGCATAGGATTCAGGTGTCAATATTGGAGGTTTTGGAACAAATTGATGAATTAAACAGTAACCAGTGACCAGGACCAGCTGGTATTCACCCAAGAGTTCTGAAGGAACCCATATATGAAAGAGCAAAACTACTAATTGTGGTATGTAAGCTATCGCTTAAATCAGCCTCTGTACCAGATGACTAGAGGATAATGCATGTAAAGCCAAAATTTGAAAAAAGTCTCCAGAGGTGATTACAGGCCAGTAAACCTAACTTCAGTACCAGGCAAATTGATTGATACTATAGTAAAGAACAGAATTACCAGACACAGAGATGAACATGTTTTGTTAGGGAAGAGTCAACATGGCTTTAGTAAAGGGAAATCACGCCTCACCAATCTCTTAGAATGCTTCGAAGGAGGGGGTCAACAAACACATGGACAAGGGTGATCCAGTGGATATAGTGGGGGCAATGGATCAGCGTCCTCGTCGCACCACCCGCCAGTACCTGACAGCAGTCAGGGAAGCTAATGATCCAACCAGTGAGCTGACTCCACGAGCACCAGCTCAATGAATTGTCGTCACTGACAACCCCAACGTGCAGCCTGGTGATCCTTATGTTGTTGGTCCAGCTCTGCGCGTGTTACAACGTAACGTGGAGGGTTTGTCAGTTTACTTGGCATTCTTGCTCATCGACACACTATTGACATCATTTGCTTGCAGGAGACACACATGGCAACTGCCAAAGCTGAGCATGACAGTATCGACGTCTTCAGCCTGTTGTACCATGTGGCACACCCGAAGCACAGCCGAGCCACATACGTTAGGTCCGATATTGCAGATGCCACTCAGCTGATGTCTACTGAATTCTGTGACACCATCCAGGTTGGCGGTTTCTGGCTGGCAAATGTTTACAAGCCTACAAGCATCAGCTGGAAATGACAGGTTCTACCAGGCCTGCCACACCCAGCTGCCTACGTCAGAGACTTCAACAGCCATCACACAGACTGGGGGTATGAGGAGGTTGACACCGACGGTGAACAACTTGCAGACTGGGCATCTCGAAATGACCTCATCCTTATCCATGATACTAAGCAGTGAGGCACGTTCCATTCTTCGAGATGGGATCGTGACTACTCTCCTGACTTGTGCTGGGTCAGTTCAGTTCATGGCCATCCTGAGCCAGCAACATGCCAAGTCTTGAATAACTTTCCTCAAAGTTTGTGAAATTCTTCACCAGGGTCATCAGTGAAGGCAGGCTACCGAAAATATGGAGCACCACAAAAGTCATTGGCCTCCTAAAGCCTGGAAAGGACCCAAGTCAAGCATCAAGCTATCGTCCCATATCATTATTGTCGGTGTGCTTCGAGGCACTGGAGCGCCTGGTCCTACAGCGCATATTACCCGACATGGAGAGAATTTTGAGCCCTGACCTTTCGCTGAGGCCATAGCACATGTGACCAAGTACTCACGCTGACCACATTTGTTAAAAATGGCTTCCAGAGAAACTTGAAAACAGGCAGTTTTCATCGACCTAACAGTGGCGTACGATACGGTATGGCACAGTGGACTGCTCATGAAGGTATCACAGGTCCTGCTACCTTGGGTCACAGGCATCGTTGAATTGTTCCTCCATGATAGGCAGTTCAGAGTCCATATGAGGGAGAAGACGAGTGCTTGGAGATGACAGAGCAATGGGTTACCCCAGGGCTCTGTGCTTTTCTCCAACCCTGTTGAACCTTTACATCAATGACGTGCCAACAATGGAGTCACAAAAGTTAATAATATATGGAGTTATACCTATCTCCTAGAACTGGAAGGGACCCCGAAAGGTCATTGAGTCCAGCCCCCTGCCTTCACTAGCAGGACCAAGTACTGATTTTTGCCCCAGATCCCTAAGTGGCCCCCTCAAGGATTGAACTCACAACCCTGAGTTTAGCAGGCCAATGCTCAAACTACTGAGCTATCCCTCCCCCCATGTATGCAGATGACATCTGCTGTGCTACCCAGGCCTGGACGTTTCATGAGCTTGATTCCACCTTAAACCGGGATAATGGAAAAGTTAGCTGACTACTGTAAGACTTGGCGCCTCCAGGCAAGCGTCATAAAAACAGTCTCCAGTTTGTTCCATATTCATCACGCCAGCGCAACCTGAGAACTGAATGTTTATCTGAATGGTCAGAAGGTGAAGCATGAAGTAGAACCGGTCTATCTAGGCGGGACCTTAGACCGCACACTGAGTTACCATGCCCACCTGAAGAAGACAGCAGCTAAAGTTAAGAGACATAACAACCTTCTTAGCAAACTGGCAGGTTCATCATGAGGTGCTCGTGCTCCAGCTCTGCGGACGTCAGCTCTTGTCACCTCGTATTCGATGGCGGAGTCCTGCGCACCAGTCTGGAGTCGATCATCGCACACCAAACTGGTGGATACGCAGTTACATGCCGCACCCTGCGTCCAACTCCACTCCCAGGGCTCCCAGTTCTGAGCAATATCGCTCCTCCTCATATCAGACGAGAGGTTGCCACTGGCAAGTTACTGGAGAAAGTACGCGCCAACTCAAGCCTGCCACTGCACAATGGCTTGTTTTAAACCACCAGCTGCACGTTTGCTGTCACGTTGCCCATTTTGGTCTCATCGCCACACCAGGATGTTAGGGCGGAAACACTCTGGCGAGAGGAATGAGTATCGGTTATAATCCCCAACCAGTCCCTCGTTGCCGACCCCACAATCTGCCCGCCTGGTTTTGACCTGCCCCGTTGCCAATGGTCCCTGTTGAACAGGTTCCGGACCAGGCAAGGTCTCTGTGCAGCCAACCAGTATCGCTGGGCCCTTCGGGACAGCCCTTTGTGCAGCTGCGGCGCGACACAGACGATGACGCACGGTCGATGAATGGCTGCTGACTAGGTTCAGCAGTGGCCTAGAAGAACTGCATCATGCCACTGAAGATGCCATCGCTTGTCTAGATGACTATGCACACACTAAATAAATAATTGGATATAGTATACTTGGGCTTTCAGAAAGCCTTTGACAAGGTCCCTCACTAAAGGCTCTTAAGCAAAGTAAGAAGTCATGGGATTGGAGGGAAGGTCCTCTCATAGGGTACGTCTACACTACCCGCCGGGATCGGCGGGTAGAAATAGATATAGCGGGGATTGATGTATCGCGTCTCGTCTGGACGCGATACATCGATCCCCGAACGCGCTCCCATCGACTCCGGAACTCCAACAGGGCGAGCGGAGTTAGCGGAGTCGACGGGGGAGCCGCGGCCGTCGATCCCGCGCTGCGAGGACGCGAGGTAAGCGCGGGTAGTTCGAAATAGGATACTTCAACTTCAGCTACGCTATTCTCGTAGCTGAAGTCGCGTTTCTTATTTCGATCCCCGCCCCTAGTGTGGACCAGGCCATAGAAGAGTTATTGGTTAAAAGACAGAAAACAAAGGTAGGAATAAATGGCCAGTTTTCAGAATAGAGGGAGGGAAATAGCAGAGTGTCAAAGGGATCTGTTCTAGGACCAGTGCTGTTCAACATATTCATAAATTATCTGGAAAAAGGGGTAAAAAGTGAGGTGGCAAAATTTGCAGATGATACACAATATAGTTAAGTCCAAAGTTGCCTGCAAAGATGTACAAAGGTATCTCACAAAACTGGGTGACTGGGCAACAGGATGGTAGATGAAATTCAATATTGATAAATGCAAAGTAATGCACATTGGAAAACAATAATCCCAACTATATATACAAAAGGATGATGTAAATTAGCTGTTACCACTCAAGAAAGAGATCTTGGAGTCACTGTGGATATTTCTCTGAAAACATCCGCTCACTGAGCAGTGACAGGCAAATACTTCTACCAACATACCGTGTTCCCAGCAGCAATACAGGTCAGCCAAGTTCATCACACACTTCTCCTCTCCAGCCCATGGGAGGGCACCTATGATGAGAGTTCATGTGCCCCTCTCGCCACAGACTCTTGTCACCCCAAAACTCCTGATTAGTTGGGGGCAGTTACCAGAGGCCTGGCCTGTTGCAGAGCAGGTCTTAGTCACACCCACCTCTTGTAGAGAAAGACCTGGCTTTACACACAATGCTGGGCACTGTTTGTGCTGTGGAGCCAGGAGACGCAGAGCAGCTACAGGCTCCCACCACAGGGGCCTCAGAAATCAATGGTAGTTTTGCCTAAGCAAGGTGTGCAAGAGTCAGGTTCAAACAGAGGCACTTAACCAGGGGTCCAGCAACAGCATTTTTCTTGGTCTGAAGAATTTTCATTTGCTGCTCCATAGTTAAGGCCTCTGGACATCCGTGGTCCTGAGCTAGCTGGCTCTTTCTGCAGTGGTGAAGAAGGGCTAAAAAGCAGAGTAATCGCTGTAGTCCTACTGCTGTGGGGCCAGGGGACTCTGCAGCCTGCCCAATGGAGTGTGAAGGGGTGTATGTGCAGGCCAAGGTCCAGCACTGCAAACGCCAGGGCAGAGCCAGAGAGCTGCATGGATGGTCACAAGCCCCACAGGGAGAGGGTTGCAGTGGGTCAGAGCTGTTACTGCAGCACCTGGATTGCATTGGGAGTCATCCACCCTAACTCTGATAGTATTCCCATTCATCTGTTTATACCAACCAGGATTCCAGGTCTCCAACCCCCATGTTTGTCCCCCAGGCAGCTAAGTGGGCTTTGTACCTGGCACTTGAATTTCACTGTTTCTCGGCATCACAGAGGCAGATGAACTGCAGGAGTTCCTCGGCCTATCGGTCAAACTGAGCAGGGCTCCCATCCCTCCCCCAGCCTTGTCTCCACAGTTTGAATTTGATTTCACCAACCTCCTTTGTGTCCCCGGTTAGCATTCCGGGGTTCGCACTTCTTCATGTCCAAGCATGTCAAATCCTGCGCTGTGCTTTGGCTACACAATGGGGAAGGTGAGCATCTGCCTGCCCTTAGTGGGTACAGCCCGGAGATGGAGACGGGAAGACCTAGTGACCATTCTGTAAATATTGTTGTATCTCTTGGCTTGTGTAAGGGCATTTACACACCAGGCCAGTTTATAAATCATCTTAGAGAAAACAGAGTGGGAGAGTGGGACACTCTGTACAGTGCCTCAAATAGCACCTTGGACCCCCATATGATTATGATGTGTTCTGTACAAAGTATGCCTTGTGAGGTATCGTTTAAGAAGGTTTGATTTGCTGAGCATTAATATCCTGTTGGATTGTGTGTACTATCATTGTATGTGAAGTTATGAAGTATTGCTATATGTGTTACTGAAATATGCTGTGAGTTGTAAGATGCTAACGGCATATTGGGCTGCATTAGTAAGAGCATTGCCAGCAGATTGAGGGAAAAGATTATTCCCCTCTATTCGGCACTCATGAGGCCACATCTGGAGTATTGCCTCCAGTTTTGGGACCCCCAATACAGAAAGGATGTGGACAATTTGGAGAGAGTCCAGCGGAGGGCAACGAAAATGATTAGGGGGCTGGGGCACATGACTTATGAGGAGAGGCTGAGGGAACTGGGCTTGTTTAGTCTGCAGAAGAGAAGAGTGAGGGGGGATTTGATAGCAGCCTTCAACGAGCTGAGGGGGGGTTCCAAAGAGGATGGAGCTAGGCTGTTCTCAGTGGTGGCAGGTGGCAGAGGACAGAACAAGGAGGAATGGTCTCAAGTTGCAGTGGGGGAGGTCTAGGTTGGATATTAGGAAAAACTATTTCACTAGGAGGGTGGTGAAGCAGTGGAATGGGTTCCCTAGGGAGGTGATGGAATCTCTATCCTTAAAGATTTTTAAGGCTCGGCTTGACAAACCCCTGGCTGGGATGATTTAGTTGGTGTTGGTTCTGCTTTGAGCAGGGGGTTGGACTAGATGACCTCCTGTGGTCTCTTCCAACCCTAATCTTCTATGATTCTATGCCCAGAGCTGGCCTTTCAGTAAAGACAAAGGGGCAACCATCACTGGCCAGGCAGGCATTAAAGGCCCATCAAGAGGAATCCACTCTTCCAGAGGCTCCTTAGAGAGGGCACATATGCAGTGGGGACTGCCTGACCCACATGTCACAGCAAACATCTTTCTAGCAGCTGGAAGAAAGTATAAAAGAGGGACAGTGACATCATCACTTGTCCTCTCTCCTCCCCCGTCTCAACATCTGGAAGATCATCTGGAAGACAAAGACTTTGAACTGGGGAGATTGGACCTGGGCTGGGAAGGGGATCCAGTCTGTGTATTGAGAAATGTGAGCTGCCTGTAATCTATATTAGGGTGAGAGACGGCTTGATTCAAATCTTGCTTAGTCTGTAGAATTTAGACTGCAAATTTATTTTTGTTTCTTATGTAACCAACTTTGATCTCTATGCCTGCTACTTATAACCACTTAAAATCCACCTTTCTGTAGTTAATAAATCTGTTTTATATTTTATCTAGAACAGTGTGTTTTTGGTTGAAGTGCTTGGGGAATCTTGGCTCGGATGACAAAGGCTGGTGCATGTCCACTTTCCTTTGTTGAAGTGGTGAACCAATTAATGAGCTTGTACTGGCCAAAGAAGTCTTGAGCAGTGTAAAACAGTATATTTCTGGGGCGCAAGGCTGGGAGCTGGAGGATTGACTGGTGCCTCTCTCTGTATAATTCATGAGTGCTATGAGCTGGGTGGGAGCTCCATATGCTGATGGCTAAGAGATAACAGCGCCTGGAGGGGGTTGCTGTTTGTCACTGGCATACCATTGTGAGAGACAGCCCAGGCTGGAGAGTTAAGGGGCACAGCGGTCCCATGGTTCCAGGTTGTACCCCAGGAATCCGATCATAGAGAGAGAATAGGCATAGGATCTCCAGCACTTACAGTGACTGGACACTCATTCATTATGTGTGCTTATTTCCATGCGATTTGAACTACTAATGAATTTGATTTATACCGCAAAGACAAGACACCAGCTATTTCCTTCCAGTGGCCAGACAGGATGGGGAAAAATTGGAAAGAGTCCAGCGGAGGGCAACAAAAATGATTAGGGGGCTGGAGCACATGAGTTATGAGGAGAGGCTGAGGGAACTGGGATTGTTTAGTCTGCAGAAGAGAAGAATGAGGGGGGATTTGATAGCTGCTTTCAACTACCTGAAAGGGGGTTCCAAAGAGGATGGATCTAGACTGTTCTCAGTGGTACCAGATGACAGAACAAGGAGTAATGGTCTCAAGTTGCAGTGGGGGAGGTTTAGATTGGATATTAGGAAAAACTATTTCACTAGGAGGGTGGTGAAGCACTGGAATGGGTTACCTAGGGAGGTGGTGGAATCTCCTTCCTTAGAGGTTTTTAAGGTCAGGCTTGACAAAGCCCTGGCTGTGATGATTTAGTTGGGAATTGGTCCTGCTTTGAGCAGGGGGTTGGACTAGATGACCTCCTGAGGTCCCTTCCAACCCTGATATTCTATGATTCTATGATTCTATGACACTTCCAGCGACTCCTATCATATATGAATATGACGTAAAACAAACAGAATCCCAAAATTGCCACCACCTCATGACTTTGTTCTTAAACAGTATCAAGGGCCAATATCTCTAACTGATTGTAACCAAGTAAGATGCCAGCCATGTCTGAGCTCATGCAGAGCTTTATTGATTTCAGGTTACTCCCAGGTGTGTTTGCTTCGTGTAATGGCTCGTTGCCAGGTGTGCCATTTATTCTAGAATGACACAATTCAAGTGGAGTCGTGCTGGCCACTGCACTCACAAAGAGGGGTGATCACAGGCCATTGTGGGTTCATCGTCAGCTATGTCCACAACTCTGCTCTCCATTGTGCCCCAGTAATTCCATCAAGTCACTAAGGATGTGATCGGTGAGAGCAGCCTCTGTCCAACCTGCCCTTTATAAGAAGGAGTTGCACTACTTCCCTCTGGTCAACTGGGGCCCAGTAATTTTGTTCAGACCCATTTATTTTTCTGGCACCAACAAAACCCCGACATTACTTTATTTAAAAGGAATGGCAGAGGAGAAAGGCAGCTACAGCGGAGCCTTATTAATTGTTGCTGGAACCACAATGAGATTGCTGCAATGGAAAAGCAAAAGCAGCCAAGGTTGGCTACTATTTGTGTGATGCATAAACTCTGGGCAAAACTGCTAATCCATCCTTCAGAAAGGGGTGTCCTCCCAAACCCATGATGGATTTCCAGATGCCTTAATTCTCCACAGATGCTGCCTGTTCAGATCTGTACATGCCAAGCACCCTCAAGCTTTTATTTTATTGGGTGTACAGTACACATCATGCTTTCCACATCTGGGCCAGTCCTTCCAGCATGTTATCAATTAGAGCACAGGATTAACACTTTATTCAATTACACATTACACTCACTGAAACAAATCAACACAAACTGAATGAGATTGTAACTTCTTTCTTATCCAGGGCATGGTTTCGGCCTGCTAGTCACGTCCGGGTAGTGTGTTCAACATTTTTAAAGGAAAGGTCCATTTGTATGGTGCAAGTAGAAAGAAAGTGAAGGAAGGGCGGTGCTTTGGGACCTACTAGAAGATGGAGAAGCAGAGTTATAGGCACTGAATTTTGTTTTTGCCGGTGGGAGCTTTTGAAGAGGTGTGTGTCTTGGGGGAGGGGGGCACTCTCTCAGTTTTGGGGGGAGGCTATTTTCAGCATATTTATACATTTCTTTCATATTCTAGTTATTGAATGTGTCTATCATTGGTATCTTTACTATTTTAACAGTGATTCGATTGTTATGAGCTACATAATTACATTATCATGAATTACAGTATATTAAGATCATTGCAGTCACCTGCAAGCTGTCTTCACTAACATCCCAGTTTAAAGACATTATGTCTCACTGTAGCTTTCTGGATGAAACTGTCAGCAATCTTATTTACATCTAGGTTCCCTGGTATTATTTTGATGCACGTTAAGGACAGCTACATTATTCAGCTGGGTCTGTCCAGTGATTATTGGAGATAATTTTTGTCTTCTGAAGCAGGAGAATGAGCATTCCGCAGTTCAGGATGATACAGGCACAGTGAGAAGGATCCTTATACATTTGCAGTACTCTGGAAACATAGTGCTTCCAGAGTACTACGAAATAATCCAAGATCTCTTTCTTGATTTAGGCACCATCATTTTGTATGTATTGTTGGGATTATATTTTGCCATGTGCCTTACTTTGCATTTAACATTGAATTTCATCTGTCATTTTGTTGCCAAGTCATCCAGTTTTGTGAGATCCCTTTGTAACTCTTCGCAATCTGTTTTGGACTTAACTATCTTGAATAATTTTGTATCATCTGCAAACTTTGCCACCTCACTGTTTACCCCTTTTTGCAGATCATTTATGCATATGTTGAGCAGCCCTGATCCCAGACCAGTACAAGCCTCTGGCGGGACACCACTATTTACTTCTCTCCATTCTGACAATGGACCATTTATTCCTACCCTTTGTTTCCTATCTTTTAACTGGAATGCCTGGGAATGTTTTCAGGATCATCTAACGATCCTTAATTTAATTTAATGACAAGCCTTTTGTTATCTTAATCCCCCTGCCTCTGATTATAAACCAACTCCCTGCCCCAAGGGCAGAAGTTGTTAGCAGCACAGAACTCATCACATTCCACACTCAAGCTCTGACTCCTGGGTGCACAACTTTTGCTTTTACCTTAAGAATAAAATAGGCTTGCACAGGAAGTGCTGGTAGGTATCTTATAACTGTAGCAATTCCACCTATTGAACGTCTCTGAAGATAAGACAAGCAGGCCTGCTTAGGCAGACTCTGCTGGGAATAAAACAATGAAGGTAGGGAACTGTTTGGCCTGGAAATACCCTGGTCAGAAGGGAATGACACGTGGGTCTCCACCCAAGAAAGGCAACATCTGGGGACCTGGCAGCCTGAGTGTGGGTGCCCTTGGTGTACCATAGAGGGGCGTACGGGCACAGTTGCCCTGACCTGTGACAGAGGCAATGGGAATTCTGTCACTGCTTCCCTAGGGCTAGGATTTGAGAACACCCTGATGTGATCATTAGGAGGGACAATCTTCACTATTTGCTTTCCACCACCAATTCTCTGTATAACTTCTCATGAGTGATGTACCCGAATACTTGGATGCTAATATCTAAACTGTATTCTTCAGTTTATTCACCTAAATTTGGGTTATTGCTGATTATGCACTACATGTGCCTTATGACTCTAAAAACAAACTTTGGTTGGTTGGTGATGTGGGGTGTGGGCCTGCTGTAACGTCCGCATAAACTCTCTGCTAGGTTATTTTACGAATAAGGGATAGTTTCAGCAGTTCTTCCCTAGCTGCCTTCTAGGTTGGATTTCATGGCCTTTGTCAAAACTAAATACATAGTATGGGCATCTAAACAGCACTCAGAAGAGGTAAGATTAGATCTCCTTTTCTGGGGCTTAGAGAACTTTCCCCTGAGCTCCAGGAGTATTTTGTAAATGTGTATTTTAGCCTTTCCCAGGAGCTAGTGGCAGCGTCCATGCCCCAGCAGATTTGTCGTCAGTAAACTCCAACAAGGTCAGCGTGGCTGAAAAGTTATAACATGCTCTGTAGCAAACAATCCCCATGTATAACTAGGAAACACCACACAAGGAGCAGCCATGTGGCTGCACTGCTGTAGATTTCTTCCAAAAGGCGTACAAAGAAAAGGCAGACAATCCAATGACAAAGCTGCCAAAAGGGGTGGTTTTGAACTCCTATTTTTCTTTCTGAATCAATTTGTTTTTAATCAAAGCAAGATGAACAATTCAAATAGCTCTCTGAGCGTCTATTCAATCTCATATAGTTAATAGTCCTTCTTACTACTCTGCTATTGGGATTGCTACACAGTGTTCTGCTGAAAGGTGCCAGTGGCTGCCATCTAATATGTCTATTAGATACATAAAACTATCTAAAAGTACACAACCCTAGTCGTATACACTACACACTGAGAAAATCCTGGGGCATTTGTCAGATACAAGTTAGGTCTATAGGCCTTACTTGGGTGCATGGTAATCTTCTGTCTCTGCAACATATTGCAGGGGAGTAACCCAGTGAGATTATTGAGATGAAGGGTTGTGAGTTCAAGTCTTTCTGGTGCTACTTTTTTTTTCTTTCTGGAAAAAAACACTCCTCTGTGTTTCTTTAAGCAACTTGAGTGCAGAGGTTTGTGAATCCTTTTAAAAGAACCAGCTGTGTTTCTCCATAATGTATCCAACAGAGAGGTGCAGTGCAAAGGGCAGCAACGTTACCACAATCAGGCTCCAAAGCAAGGCAAACACATGCCCAGGAGAACAAGTACATCAGTTTAACAAGCAGCCATTTTGGAGGCTACACCTGCTTTTCTTCTAACTAGACCAGGGGTGGCCAACCTGAGCCTGAGAAGGAGCCAGAGTTTAGCAATGTACATTGCCAAAGAGCCACAGTAATACGTCAGCAGCACCCCCATCAGCACCTCCCCCCCAGCTCCCAGCGCCTCCCGCCCACCGGCAGCACCACCGATCAGCGCCTCCTCCTCCCTCCCCACACCTCCCAATCAGCTGTTTCGTGGCATGCAGGAGGTTCTGGAGGGGATGGGGAGGAGCGAGGGCACGGCAGGCTCAGGGAAGGGATGGAGTTGGGGCAGGGCCTGTGACAGAGCCAGGGGGTGAGCAGTGAGCACCCCCTGGCACATTGGATAGTTGGCGCCTGTAGCTCCAGCCCCGGAGTCGGTGCCTAGACAAGGAGCCGCATATTAACTCCTGAAGAGCCGCATGTGGCTCCGGAGCCCCAGGCTGGCCACCCCTGAACTAGAAGATGTGACAGATCTTGGAACCACATGCAATATCTTTGGGGACCATATTGTATTAAGTGTCTGTGTCACTGTTGGCCAGGGATTGTATGCAACTACAGGGTGGAGGGTTATCACAGCCTGCCTCTTCTTGAGATGGACTCAGTAACAGGGAGTTGAACACTGCAAAGCTTCACTTCTGACCCTTGGCTAACGTTCCCAGAAAACCTCCTGTCACCAGGAAATCACTCATGCTCTACATAGACATCTGATCAGTGCTTGGAGTTACTGTACTGTTATTTTACATGTATTGTTTTTCCTTTTCGGGTAAGCTTCTAACCTCGGCACAGCAAGCTGCCTTTGACTGATGTGAGGGTACAAAGATTCAAATGGCTCCTTTGATCTCTATTTGCTTGAAGGTTAGAGAGGAAAAGAGGCCCTGTCAGTTGGCTCCGCCATACGCGCAAGCAGGGGTGCTAGAGCAGGTTGTACAGTGGGGGTGTTGAAAGCAGGTACTTGGTTGTTATTACTACCTCAAGCCAGGGGGTGCTGCTGCACCCCTCATTCCAGCCCCCTGCTCGCAAGCAGCAGGAGGTGTTTCCGTGTGGTGTGGGAACCAGGATCCCTGCTTTCACCCAGCAGGGCCGGTTTTAGGCCGATTCAACCAATTCCCCTGAATGGGGCCCCGCACCTAAGAGGGCCCCGCGCCCAAGCCCCGGTACAGTGTACTGGCAAGAGCCGCTGCGCCATGCCGGGGTGGCCCGGCTTCCCCAGGGGGCAATTTAAAGTGCCTGGGGCTCCCAGCAGGGGCCACCAGAGCCCCACTGCTGGAGCCCTGGGGCAGTGGGGGGCTCCGAGGGCTATTTAAAGAGCCGGGGCTCCAGCTGCCTCTGCCGCCCCGGTCCTTTAAATAGCCGCCAGAGCCCCACCGCTTCCCCAGGGCTCCCTCAGCTATTTAAAGGGCCGGGGCAATAGAAGCAGGGGAGCCCCGGGCCCTTTAAATAGCCCCCAGAGCCCTAGGATAGCGGGGCGCTCCAGGGGCTATTTAAAGGGTCGGGGCTCCAGCTGCCTCTGCCGCACCCCCTGCCCGCACCAGCCCTGCACCCCCTGCCCCGCCCCCCCCCCGGCCCACACCAGCCCTGCGCCCCCTGCCCTGCCCGCAGCCCGCGCCCGCCTCCAGCCCCCGCCGCACCCCCTGCCCTGCGCCCGCCACCCCCGCACCCCCTGCCCTGCCCGCAGCCGGCTCCTGTCTCCAGCCAGCCCCGCACCCCCCGCCCACAGCCACCCCCTGCCGCACCCCCTGCCCTGCCCACCCCAGCCCTGCACCCCCAGCCCTGCCCGCAGCCAGCCCCTGTCCCCAGCCAGCCCCGCACCCCCTGCCCCCCGCCAGCCCCTGCCGCCCCCCCTGCCCTGCCCCCACCAGCCCTGCACCCCCTGCCCTGCCCGCACCAGCCCCGCACCCCCTGCCCTGCCTGCAGCCAGACCCTACCTCCAGTCAGCCCCTGCCCTGCCTCCAGCCAGCCCCATGTCCACTGGTGCCCTGCAGTTCCCAGGGCAGTAACCCTGCACACCTGCTTCAAAGAGGGGGGCAGGGAGCAGCTGGGACCCACACATGTGAAACGGAGCGCATTAATAATCAATCAACAGCATATATGATGCAATGTACATAATTTATTATTTATATAGTGATGGAAAGTAAATAATACATGGAAGAAATGAAAGGCTTTTTTTTACATGTTTTTTTTTTAAGACATCCCTGCCGGGGCCCCGCCAAAAATGTTCGAATTGGGCCCTGCACTTCCTAAAGCCGGCCCTGCACCCAGGTTCCACGCACCAGAGGGGAGGGACACGCTCTTTAGTCTCATTGCACCTCGCTGATCATGGACCAGGGTGCTAAGTAGAACTGGGTGAATCATGGATTTTTCAGTTTGCTGGCAATTCCCTAAAATTTAAAAAAATTTAAAATAATTTCAGGTAGAAACAAAAATGTAAGTCGGCCACCTAAAGCAATAGCTCTCAACTTTTCCAGACTACTGTCCCCCTTTCAGGAGGCTGATTTGTCTTTCGTACCCCAAGTTTCGCCTCACTTAAAAATTACTTGCTTCCAAAATCAGACATGAAGATACAAATGTGTCACAGCCACACTAGTACTGAAACACGCTGACTTCTCTTTTTTACCACATCATTATCAAATAAATCACAACCCCACAGGCTGCGAAAAACTGATCTAGTCTATAGAGCAGCATAAACAAGTCGTTGTCTGTATGAAATTTTAATTTGTATTGACTTAGTGTTTTTCATGTAGTCTGTTGTAAAACTAGGCAAATATCTAGATGAGTTGATGTAAACCCTTGAAGACCGCTGCATATCCCATGGGATAGGCGTACCCCTGGTTGAGAACCACTGACCTAAAGTGACTGTATTTATTTTGGTCCATCTTTATTTAAAAAGTGATGCTGCAGCTTCTACCTTCCTGATCATTTTGATATCTTTAGTTACACTTTCAGTGGTCCAGATAAGCCCATTCAGTTTGTAGCCTGTGACCATAATATTTAGAGGCTGTGCCACATTTGATTTAGAAGAAATGCGTGTAAGCTGGTGAAATGTTTTTGTGTACCCCTAAAACATACGATCTTGGTGGTGCTGAATGGGTTTGTCTATTACACAGGTTACATGGTTATCAAAGAACTAACCTGACAAGCAATTGTAAATGTTTTACAGCCCTAACAATATCGATCATAACGTCTTCTTTACATCTCTGTTGGTCTGTCCCTTACTTTCTATAGTCTTTGTTTTAAAGTCTTGCTTCATGCAAAACCAGCATGTGCATATCAGGTTTATTCTTCCCAAGGTCGGTTCTCTTTATCTGCTTCACCCTCTGAAGAGGTCTGTCAAAAGCAAATAAAAGAGTCGGTTTTACATTCCTCGTTGCAGTAATTTACAAGTGAAAAAGGCAAAAAATGTCACTTGTGCTACTGCGATCAAACCCTCATCTGTTTCTGAATCATAATCATCATTTCCAGTGACCATGCTGTCAGGCATGGTCTGTCTCTCCATAGCATGTCACTGATTCCTGTTATTACAAGCAAACATGTAGATACATGTTAATCCTTATCATTTTACATCAATTTCTCTTGAAATGCTCATAGCTGCCTCACCTCATCGTGTGATCTTGCTCAAACAGCCCTTCCACCAGAGGTCACTCTAGACCAGGGGTTCTCAAACGTTTGTACTGGTGACCCCTTTCACGTAGCAGGCCTCTGAGTGTGACCCCCCTATAAATTAAAAACACTTTTTTATATATGTAACACCATTATAAATGCTGGAGGCAAAGCAGGGTTTAGGGTGGAGGCTGACAGCTCGTGACCCCCCATGTAATAACCTCGCGACCCCCTGAGGGGTCCCGACCCCCAGTTTGAGAACCCCTGCTCTAGACATAGGCAAGCTACGCAGCTGCGTAGGGTGACAGATTTCTGAGGGGGGCAGATTACAGGATCTCCCCCGGTTCCTTCCGGGGGGGGGGGCTGAGGGGAGGGCTGCCAGATGGGGCTCCAAGAAGCAAGAAGCAGCCCCCTGCCAGGATGCCAGGGAGGCAATCACCCTCTCCCCAGCCGCTCCATTCCCAGGTAGGATCACAGCCTTGGCTCTGGCACTGAGCGGATTGGGGCTGCTCCTGGTGGCACAGCGGCCGCTGTCGGGGCTTCAGCCACAAGGGGAGTGACCTGCTCGGCTCCTTGTTGGTCCCCAGCTTGCATCTGCCACTCTAAACCCAGCCCCCATGGGCTATGCTGCCTAGGCAGCCTCTGGCCCTGCCCCACATGCTGCCCTGGACTCTCACTGTAGTCATCCTGTGCTACCAGCCCGACAGCAAGGAACTCATCTGGAAAGGTGCGGAGGTCTGACGGGGGGTGTGGGGGGTTGCAGGTTTGAGGGCTAGGATGAGGTGGGGGGGCAGGGCAGACTGAGGAGGGCACGGGGTGTCCAGATCCTACTGTGGTTGAGTTGAGTGGCTCCAGGGGAAAGCATTGTGGTTGGGAGGGGTCCCCAGCCCTAGGGGATGGAGGGTTGTAGGGAGCAGATGGGGAGCAGGTCCCTAGACCTAGGGGTGGTAGAGTCCAGGGGAGGGTGGCAGGTGGTGGATGGGGTGCAGGTCCCTCCCACAAACTTCTAAGAACATAAGAACGGCCACACTGGGTCCTTCTAGCCCAATATCCTGTCTTCCAACAGTGGCCAATGCCAGGTGCTTCAGGGGGAGAGAACACAACAGGGCAATTTGTTGCATGATCCAACCCCTGTTGTCCACTCCCAGCTTCTAGCAGTCAGAGATTAGGGATGCCCCGAGCATGGGGTTGCATCCCTGACCAGCCACTGATAGACCTATCCTCCATGAACGTATCTAATTCTTTTTTGATCCGAGTTATACTTTTGGCCTTCACAGCATCCGCTGGCAACAAGTTCCACAGGGTGACTGAGTGCTGTGTGAAGAAATACTTCCTTTTGTTTGTTTTAAACCTGCTGCCTATTAATGTCATTGCGTGTCCCCTGGTTCTTGTGTTATGGTAAGGGGTAAATAACACTTCTCTAGTCACTTTCTCTAAGGGAATAGGAGGGAGGTGACACACTGATGTTTTTGCCTAGGGCAGCAGATTGGCTTGAGCGGCTTCTGCCTTTCGCCACCCTCTCCTGAGGGGCCAGGTATCCCTGTCTGTCTCGGTTGGCACCTGCTGTGTGCACAGAGAAGATTTCAGTCACCACCAGGGCCAGTAACTTGAGGCTAGGTTCACAAGGCAGACGTAGGTGTCTTAGTCCAACATTGAGGCACCACTGTCATTCCCCAAACCCCCACTCAGCTGCCACCTAACCCTGCAGGCCTCTCTCTTTCCACCATTAGCGTGCTCAGGACACCTAGGCATGCACACAGTGCCGGAGTCCTGACACCCCAGCAGCTAGGCACCTGATGCACGCCTAAGCCCCATGGGATTTACCAACTAGGTATTCCCCTGCCTAGCTTGTCTGGGGGGCCTGATCCAGCAGGGCTGCCTAGCGCATGCCTAATCCCACAAAACGCACACATGCACATGTGCACACATGCTATAACCCAATGGTCAGAGCACTGACCCAGGAGGTGGAAAATGCAGGTTCCAATTCCCACTCTGCCTACTGCTGAGCAGGGATTTAAATTCCTGCCTCGGGTCCTGACCCCCAGGCTATGGGGCATTCGCAGGTGGCTCTTTTCAACCTCTACTGTTGGGTATTAATAATTAAATTCTGTGTCTAACTCCCTTTGAGGGGACGGGTGGGGCTTAAGCCTCACCCCTCTGCTCAGCATTTCCTGCTGCCTTCTGTGAATCCTTTTACAGGTGCTCACCTCTCCCCAGGCATTCTACAGGGAGTTGGGGCATCTAACTTAGGGTTGTGAATTCCACTAGGCAGATATGTCTACACTGCAACAAACCCTCACGGCAGCAAGTCTGAGTCTGGATCAACTGACTCGAGCTCAAGGGGCATATGCAACAGCGCGAAAAATAGCAGGTCAAACATTCCCACTCAGGCTGGAGCCCGGGGCCTGAAACCCAGCGGGGAGGGGGGGGTCTCAGAGCCCGAGGAGGAACGTCTACACCTCTATTTTTAGTCCCATAGCATGAGTTCTGTAGACCTGAGCTCTGAGACTCGTTGCCATGGATTTTGGGGGTGTTTTTTTGCAGTGTAGATGTACCCTCAGTCCTCCTTGTGAATCTAATCCTTGGCTCCTTTCCCCAGCCCTTTGTATGGGCTGGGCTTTCCTAGCCATTATAGACCTGAAAGTCAATGGAGCAAGCAGCAATGAGACACCATCTGTCCCTGAGAAGAATGCATCTTCCTGTCTATGAAAAGCTAGAATATCTGTGCGATGCAGCCTGCCAAATACCTTTGCCGGCCAGGGCCAGGAGCAAGTGTGTGCAAGAAGGAACAATTGCAGTCAATGAAGCTGTACAGCACATGACGCGTTATTAATGCTGGTGTCACGCCCAAACAGTGCACACTATGGAGCCCAGTATTTATCATCACACACATGACGAGCAGCGCTCCAGTTTCCTCTGTACTTGTACATGAAGTGAAACAGTTGTGGCAGGCTGACACAGGGAGACCCAAGTGCATTGGTTTAATCAGTCTACCATGAGGCCATTACACAGCTAGATGCCCTGCATCTGGAGGGCTTGGCAGATGCTGAAATTTCTACAGGCTGCCAAATAATCCAAGGATGGCCTTGTAAACAAAATCATTCAGTTCACCCAGGTGCTTCATCAGTGACCAAAGCCCCCTGGAGACCATTAAAAACATGACAGCCTTCTGCGGTGGGAAGAACCAGTGCTCACTGCTTTGGTACTCACGGGATGAGAAATGTCTGCATGTCACCAGGGGCACTGGCCAAATACTACTTATTGAATCGACTATTCAGTGAAACCCAGAATATGCTGGGAGGAAATTATTCAGTGAATATTTATTTGATTATTTGCCCATATAACACCATGCTGCTTTCATTGCACCAATTGCTTAAAGAGGTGAGTGGAAGTAAATAGCAATGCGGGGGTAGGGAGAGGTAATTAAAAAGGACCTCCCCCTCTTCTAATTGTTTGGTAAAGTAAATCCAGGCAGCTGTATCTGGAAAAGGACAGCAGCCAAAGCCTGAAAGTTCTACCCCTGGGTTCCTGCCCCCTCCAGCTCTTCCCTGCTGCCTTTGCAGGAGACTACAAGTATAGAATGAAGTAGAATTTCAGTCCAATTAGGACTATTCCCAGCCACATCCCCTTACTTGAAATGCTGCCTGATACGTGTCCTATAGCTGCATTCTCTAATGGGTTAACAGAATGGCCATCTTCCCCTGTTGGTTCTGAGCAACCGAAACTCCAACTTGTTGGAAGGGAGACAGTGCCAGACGTTAGTCTGGGAGCCATCAAAGCTCTGCTGGCTTTTAAGGACTTCACTGGGGGTTACTTTTCAATGCTGGTGTCAGTAAAATGCTCATTTTCCTTGTTCAAAAAGACAGGATCATCTGCCTCTGAGCAGAGTTTGGTTTTTTTTTTCTAATTGGAGCTCTATTATAAATGCAAACCCCAAAATACCAAGTGTTATGCTCACAATGTGTTCTTGGAAATACTTGGAAAGGCAGTTTGGCTCAGATCCCCAAAGCCTCCTTGTGCCAGCACAGCTTTAGCAGCTACACACTGTTCTGTGCTCAGCCCGACTTGCCATTGTCACTAGCCTGGAGGTGGTCAAAGGTCACATCAGACCAGCTTTACACACCAGGCTGGTCTCCGAGCACACAGCAGAGCAGCTTGAACAAGGAACCAGACAATATGCCAGAAATGGTGCTTGTGTAAGGGGACTGTTGCCCCCTTACTAACATTCAGTGGGGGTGTTTTGGTTGCTAGCTCCCAGCNATGTAAGGGGACTGTTGCCCCCTTACTAACATTCAGTGGGGGTGTTTTGGTTGCTAGCTCCCAGCACTAAAAGGGGAGGGATCGATGGCAAATCAGGACCCTGAGACTGATAGTCCCCAGGAACAATGGCAAGAGGCCAATGCTCCAGATTGACAGGGCGGGCCAGCAAATCAAGGAGACAGAAGGCCAGGGTGGGTCCCGTCCTCCGTGTGAGCAGGAATGTGCCTGAGTCAGACAGAGTGGGGCCGAGCTAAGGAGAAAGCAGGGGCCCAAGCTGAGCGGGAGAGCAGAGCTGGGCCAGATCCAGAGGGGCCAGAGCTGCAGCCAGAAAGCCCCAGGGAGAGCAGATCCTGTGCTGGGAGCAGAGTTGCAGCCAAAAAGCCAGAGCACAGCCCAGAGAGAGCAGACGTGCCCTGGGAGCAGAGCTGCAGCAACCAGAGCCAGAGGGGCCAGACAAGCAGCCCAGGAAGCAGCCTGCAGAGCAGACCTGTCCTGTCCTGGGAGCAGAGCTGTAGCAACCAGAGCCAGAGAGGCCAGAGAAGCAGCCCAGGGAGCTGAAGGCAGAGCAGCAGCAGCAGCCGTGCTGAGGCAGTGTGGAGCTGGAGCAGTCCAGAGCTGGGTGCGGTGAGCAGCTGGGCAGAGTGAGGGGGACCCTGGGCAGTGGGCCCAGCACAGGGAGACGCCTCAGCCAAGAGGCCCTGCAGGCCAGACTTGGAGGGGGATCGTAACCCTGACAGGGCGGGGGCGATGCTGGGGAGAAGGGTCCTGCCACCTACAGCCTGAGAGCATGTGGCCACCGCCAGGGCAAGTGTCCAACCTGCAGCGTCTGTGCAGCACAGCCAGGACCTGAGAAGGTGGCCTGGGACCTACAAGGAACAGACTGTGAACTGCCCTGATGTTCCAGAGACACTGTCTGTAAATGTTCCCTGCCACAGAGCGGGGTGATGTGTTTTCCTTTAACCTTTCCCATTTTTCCTTGTTCTTTTTTTAAATTAATTGTTAAGTAAACAACTTGTATTTGCTTTATATTGTCTGGAATAATCAGTGGGTCAGGGAGGTGCCCAGTGCAGAAAGGGTACCCCGGAGTGGGGACACCTTAGCCCCTGTCCTAGGTGACCACAGCAGGGTTGGGGGTTGAGCCCCCCCAGGAATCCTGGGCCCAGCCTTGTTGGGGCTACGAGAACTCTGCCAGACAGGAGAGTCCTCAAGGGCAGGGAGGCCTCTGGGTCAAGGAAGTGGGAGCGAGGACTCAGATCCTTTCGCTCGCCCACTTCACCGGGGTAGCACAGAAGCCAGGAAAGTTCCCCACAAGAGCGGGACCATTCCCCCGCTTACATAATTGGCGTCACGAACAGGATCCTATCCACAGGGTCCACCCCATTGGTTTACTGGTTGAGTTCTAGTTGCACGGTCCGGGCCTGGTTAAGCACCCTACCATGGCTGGAATTGAAGAACTACAGGCCCAGTTTGCTGAACTTCAGCGCAGATTATCAGACCAAGCTGAGGCATTACAACAAGCTAGAACTGAACAGAGAGAAGCCTTATCACTGGCTAAGGCAGTGATAGACCAACAGGCAGCAGAAGCTAAGAAACCCCCTACTATTTATGTCCCACGGGAGCAGAAGGTCACAGAGTTTGGTGGCTTCCCGACAAGACCAGGAGACATTTCGGTAGAAGAGTGGGTCAAGTCTGTGAAGGCAGCTCTGCGTGTGCTAAGAGTACCTGTAGAAGACCATGTAGACTTCATAGAGGAACATCTCAAGGGCCAGGCCAAGGCCACAGTAAAGTTCATGGCAGTGGCAGACAAGAAAGATGTGGAAAAGGTATTTGAACTCCTGCTAGAAGTGTATGGAGACAAGGTACCTATTGGAACCCGACTAAAGGAGTTCTTTGAGAGAAAGCAGGAGCCTGGTGAAACTATCCGGGCATACGCATATGACCTCCAGGAGAGAATGAGCAAAGTGGAGCGGCGAGACCCTCAATGAGTTCCAAACCCAGATACAGTTCTGAAGGAGCAGTTAGTACTGGGGCTCCAGGATGATTCCCTCTGCCGTGAAATGAAAAGGAGGTTTAAAGAAGAGCCCAGTAAGAAGTTCCATGAACTCATGCAGGCTGCCATCATGTGGTCAGAAGAAGAGGAAGTTCCTGTGGCAGAGACAGCCAAGAGTAACCCCCGTACACGAAGTGGGGGCCTAGTGAATGCAGCTGCTGGGGGAAAAGCCCTCCCCCAAACATAGCTAACATTGGAAAGCTTAAGTGAAGCTGTCCAAAAACTGGCAGTCCAACAGGGGGAG
>QXTE01000233.1:97676-140517 GCA_003942145.1 Platysternon megacephalum
CAGATGACAGAACAAGGAGTAATGGTCTCAAGTTGCAGTGGGGGAGGTTTAGATTGGATATTAGGAAAAACTTTTTCACTAGGAGGGTGATGAAGCACTGGAATGGGTTACCTAGGGAGGTGGTGGAATCTCCTTCCTTAGAGGTTTTTAAGGTCAGGCTTGACAAAGCCCTGGCTGGGATGATTTAGTTGGGATTAGGTCCTGCTTTGAGCAGGGGGTTGGACTAGATGACCTCCTGAGGTCCCTTCCAACCCTGATATTCTATGATTCTATGATTCTATGAGGGGGTTTGCTGCTTGTCACTAGCAAAGCGTTGTGAGAGACAGCCCAGGCTGGAGAGAGTTCAGGGGGCACAGCGGTCCCACAGTCCCAGGCTGCACCCTGGGGATCCCATCACGGGCCCATGCTAGGGCCTCCTTGGCAAGCAAGCATCTGGTCTGTGGTGTATTCCTGGCGCTGGAGCATAAATAGGAGTCTACACTGCAAACCTTGCCATCATATCTCTCGGGTAATGGAACTCTGGGGCTGGTGTCGTAAGGGAGACAAGGGGATACCTGCAGTTGCTCTGAGGGTTGCAACTTGTTCCCGCAGGGAGCAATTTTCTGTTTGCAGATGCTATACTTGATCCCTCAGCATCTGGTTCTCAGCCTGGAGGACAGCAATCTGTTCCCACAGACTCCCAGGCCCCTGGGGCATTGGTGTGGCAGGAGGAGCAGCATGTCCATTCTCAGTTCAGGTGTTCAGCAACAAGTCCTGGAAGAGACTGAGAGGGTCTGAGCAAACTGTCAGGGCCCATATGTGGATGGTCTGATCTAATGGTCAGAGCCCAGAGTAGAGTCGGAGTTGGGGTCAGGAGTCACGCCAAGGGGGTCAGGGGTAGAAGCCATGCCGAGGATTAAAACTGGAGTCAATACTGGGGTCAGGACGAGGGAGTAGGAACAAGGAAAAAGACGAGGTAACAGGAACAAGGAGTGGGACCCAGGCAAGCACTTGGTCTCAGGGCTCTGGCCAGTTCCAGGCCTAGCAACTAGTTGCTCACAGCATGGCTGTGGCAGGAACAGGAAGCTTTATGCCAGAAGATGACAAGGTTAAGATTTTGGCACTGGGATTTTTATTAAAATTCATGAGCAGAATGTGGACAATAAACCATAAATCACGGAAACCAGAGCCCTGCGGTGTGGGGCTGAAGCGGGGAGCTGACAGCTGGAGGCCCATCGCGGGGGGCTGACAGCCTGAGCCTGCCGGCCATGTGGGGCTGACTGTCTGCGCCATGCCAGACCTGGGGGGCTGACTGCCTGAGCCCCGCTGGCCTGGGGGCTGACAGCTAGAGCCCTGCCAGCCATGGGGGGCTGACTGCCTGAGCCCCGCTGGCCTGGGGGCTGACAGCTGGAGCCCTGCCACGCAGGAGGGAGGAGGGTTTGAAGCTGAAGCGGAAGTCACGGAGTCTGTTAAAGTCACGGAATCTGTGACCTCTGTGACCAATCAGCAGTTGGCTGCTTGTCAGCTGATTTCACAGAGTCAGTGAGTGTAGCCTCTGTTTGTGGGGCATGAGCTGCAGTTCCCCCAGCTAGCCTGGCAGTCTGGTTCTGCAGTGAGTAAGGCTTGTGCTCAGCAGCACTGCAGGCCTTGGTTTGAGATCTCTGGTATCTGACATTCTCACAGGTTCCCTGGGGAAAGAATTCACAGAGCAGCTCCACGTACGGCAGCGCAATGAACTGTAGGCCAGGCACCCACAAGTCTCTCCTGAGGGAGTGCAATGCCAGTGTGGACCCAGCAACTCAAGTTTTGTTTTGTAGAGTGTCTGTTCTCGCTTGCACTAAGGTAACGCTAGTTAACTCTGCGGTGAAGATGGACCCAGAGCCAAAGGTCCATCTGTGAACTCCTGAGGCTCCTTGACGGTTGAGAAAACAGTCACGAGAACTAGTGAACGAGAGCAATTGTAGTAAAGACATCTTGGAAACAAACTGCGTCTTTATTTGTCTTGCAATGGTGCCTAGAGGTCGCAGCCAAGATCAGGTGAGCCCCACAGTGCTAGGCGCTGTACATATACATAGGAAGAGTCCCTGCCCCGAAGGGTTCACAATCTAACCGGACAGACAGAGGAAGAACCAGTATCCCCATTTCACAAATGGGAAACTAAGGCAGAGCACGGTACAAAGACCGTACAGGGAGTCTGTGGCAGAGCCAAGAACTGAAACCAAATCTCCCAAATCCCAGGCCAGTGCTTTAATCACAAGACCAACCTCTGTCTCTGTGTGGCCAGCTGCCAGGGGAAGACTCAATTGGATTGTCACTAGCTCACTTGCAAAGAACAAGAAATTGGGCTTGTCCCTTTTTATTCCATTTTGAGCTATAAAGGCCTAAAGGGTTTTTGAAAACTCCACTTGTCTTTCCCCTCAAGCTATCAGGACTATCCTGTTTGGTCATCCCTAATTTTGCTACATGCCACCTTAGCAGGTGGCAGAAATGGAGCAGGAGCCTTCTCAGATCTCAGTTCAAGGGGTGGGGCTTTGCATGTTAACAAAGATATCCTTCCTCCCAACGATTGTGTTGTATTTACACCTGTGTAACTCAGTGTTACTGAACTCTCCGTCCCTTCTCAGTTGCTGAGGCTTCACATACTCGGAAGCGGAGATATCAGAATCTTCTCAGGAAAAACGAGACAAGACGAGACCTGGATTTCTAAGCTAAACAACCAGCAAAATTTAAAAAAAACCCAAACCTCTCAGGTCATCACCATTCTTTACACAGACAAAAACAAGAAACACGGCAGATTGTTTATTTGCAGCTCACTTGTAACCTGTTTCTCTGAACACTATTGTGGTTCCTGTCCTACTTTTGAGTAGTTTTGCTGAATGCGGGGCAAAATCCTTCCAGAGGCCCAACATCTTAAAATTAACCACCCTACCATGTTACAAGGGACACGTTGCCTTTGGAGCACTAACTGTGGAGAAGGCAACTCCCAATTTGAAGAAGGAAACTTGCATTTCATGTTTTTCATGTTTCTGTCCTCACAGCCCCCCCTCTGCTGGTGAGATCACTTGCTGACGTTGGTGGAAGAATTAATTTCATCTGAGGAAGATAAGCAGAGAAAATATGTATTCATTAGAGAGCTAATAACTAAAGATCTGCTGTACATCTGTGTAGGTACGCAGAGCCGTTCTCCTTGGCTCCCTCTCTGCATGTCTGCTGGGGAGCAGTCAGAGTTCGCAAACCCACTGAACAACTGGCCAGGAAAAGGCAAAATGCCTCAGCCAGCCCAACCAGTAACATCCGCTCTCATGTGGTTCTTCGTGGATTCAAGGGAGGTGGGCAGAGGGGGTGAGCTGAAGAGACAGTGGGGGAAAGATGAGAAGGGAAACAAAGTAGGTCAAACCTTCCGGGAGCTCAGAAACCTCTGGGGAGGAGAGAGAGAGATGGGGTCTCTCGGGGAAGAGAGACTGGGGAGAAGGAAACCCCAAAGAAGGGAGAAAGGGAGTGGGATCCTGGAGAGGGCAAGGGTGAGCCTGCTGTCTGGCTCCTGGAGACTGGGCAATCTAATATACTCAAATTCCTATCTACTATGAATAAGCAAATAGTATGCATATTTGGTGGCCCAGCATGGGCAGGTCTGGCAGGACCCTCCACAGAGCAGTCTCTGCACTGCAAGGGGTGAAATTAATGCCATTAGCCATGACGGGAGGTGGGGAGGGGGTGTCATGTCCAGACTCAGATATCTCCAGTGAGCTAAGCTACTCGTCTCACTGTAGTTTACAAGCACTTAACCCTATAGTCACCTCTGAATCTGGGGGGGGGGGGGGGGGGGGGGGGGGGGGGGGTNTTGGATACTTACCACAAAAGGCGACGTCATCGTAAATGTCAGTGTCCCTATGATAGAAAAGAACAAGGTACTGTGAGATTTACAGCCTTTGAACAGCTGTTTTGCTTCTCTCATGTGTCTCTGGGAAGCCATGGATAGGCAGAGGCATAGTCACACGGGCATAGTCACAAGTTAAAAAAGCTTTAAATACAGAGCATAGGAACATGGGAATAGCAAGACCAGATCAGACCCAAGGTCCTTCTAGCCCAGTATCCAGTCTCTGACCGTGGCCAGCCATAGGTGCTGGAACTAGGGGTGCTGGGGGTGCTGCTGCACCCCCTGGCATATAGTAGTAATAACAACCCAAATCCATGGTTTCTGCCTTCAGCACCCCCACGATAAAAATTGTTCCAGCACCACTGTGGCCAGCACCCAATGCTTCAGAAGAAGGTGCGAGGAAACGCCACCACAGTAGACAATTATGAAATAATCATCCCATAGTGGAATTTTCTTCCTAAGCTCCATCCATTCAAGGCTGGTGTATGCCCTGACACAGGGGGGTATACGTTTCTAATGTAACAATGGGTGTTCTCATTATCCATAGTAAAGGTCCGGTCCTTTTGTGAATCCTCCAGGGCTCTTGGTCTCAGTGATATCTAGTGGCAGCTAGTTCCATGGGTTAATTTTGCATCATGTATTTCCTTTTATCATTTCCCAATGTCTTGCATTATAAGAAAGGGCAAATAGGAATGGGTGTCTGACTTTCTCTAAGCCATTTGTTATTTTCTGTTCCTCTCTCATGTCCCTTCTGATTTGTCTCCTGTCTGGATTTAACTATCACTATATTTTCAATCTTGTTTCACAGGAGAGGTTTCCAGGCCTCTAAATCAGTTTTGTGGCCTGTCTCTGAACCTCCCTCTATTTCCCCGACAGCCTTTGGAGATGGATATGAAACACCAGAACTGAACACAGCTCTCGGGGGGAGACACTGATTTACATAGACTCATGGGCTTTAAGTCCAGAAAGTACCATTGTGATCATCTAGTCTGACCTCCTGCACATCACAAGCCACAGAACCTCACCCAGCCTCTCCTGCAATGGGCCCAGAACCTCTGGCTGAGTTACTGACATCCTCAAATCATGATTTAAAGACTTCAAGTTACAGAGAATCCACCATTTACACTAGTTTAAATCAGCAAGTGACCCATGTCCCATGCTGCCGAGGAAGGCAAAAAACCACAGGGTCTCTGCCAATTTGACTGGGGGGGGGGGGGAAATTCCCTCCTGACCCCAAATATGGTGATCAGTTAGATCCTCAGCATGTCGGGAAGACCTACCAGCCAGACACATGGAAAGAATTCACTGCAGTAACTCAGAGCCTTCCCCTTTTTATATATACTGGCATTATAGCATTTTCAGCATTATCTTCAGTCACATTCCTTATGCAAGCTAATATCGTGTTAGAACCTAGCAATCTGTAGGATCTAGCAGACCTGTCTACCACCTGTATTGATATATGGGTCAGAGACCTGGACCCTCTTATAGGCAGACTTGGAACAGCTAGAGGCAGTCCATATGCACTGTCAGCACCAAATCCTGAGCAGCAAGTGGTTTGACAGTGCATAATGTCACAGTCTCGCAAAGACTTGGTCTTCCTTCAACTGCTCGTTATATTCAACAGTGGTGTTGCATGTTCTTCAGCTGTGTGGCCAGGATGGACAGAAATATCCCTGCACCCTGAGCTCGCAAACTCTGCATTGACACGCGAAGGGGTGCGCGCTCTGACCCTACCTGGTGCCGGGCCACCCCATAGATTCATGGATTCACAGGATTGAACCACATCTGGGAACTTCACTTCATGATGCCAAGTGCAACACCATCATCCGGGGTCACTTTGGCTGGCGCAATGGTCCTTGGTAGATTACGTGTGATTGATGATGAATGTGTAGTCATTTAATCATCCCCTCCAATATCCACTACGGTGCTTTTGTCAATGGTGAATTCCATCTGCCATTGTGCTATCCATCCACCTACCTTTGTTAGCACCCCCTAAAGTTCCTCACATTCTTCTCTAGTCTTGAGTAACCTATGTCATGTTGTGTCATCTATAAATGGCGTTCACCCTCTTTTCAAGACCACTACTAAGGCTATGAAATACCACTGGTCCTATTACAGGGATTTGGGACGTCCCCCTGTTGAACCTTTCCTGTGCTGAAAACTGACCACTGATTCCTCCTCTTTGTTTTTGTCTCAGACAGCTTCTGATCCATGACAATACGTCACCTCTCAGACCACAACTACTTCCTTTCCCTTCCCTTCCATTCCCTTCCCTTCTTTTGTAGCCTCATTGGAGAGACTTTGTCAGAGGCTTTTTGAACGTCCAAATAAATTATGTCAAAATTACATCATCTAAAAGTCTCCTTTATCCATTTTTCTCACTCACAGAAGGAATCCTCCAGGATGAGGATGACAGGTGGGCTAAGCATGCTCACAAAAGTCACAGGAGGAGCTGATAGGCTAAAGATTTTGGGTACAAATCCTCAAAAATTTCAGTGAGGAGGGTAGGTGCCTAAATACCTTTGAGATCTGGACCTTGGTGCCTTCCAGGCTCTGCCCATATAACCCTAGGGACTGTAGAACCCCCCAGTCTGGTGCGTGACAGGGAGGGTCCCTTCCAGGTTGCTGAGTGAATGGGCTGATGTGGGCTACTCTCTGTGTGTTGCCATCAGTGTCAGACCATTCAGGTCACTGGACAGAGCTGGGCAGTGTCCAGAACTCACGGACAGACCAACCCGTCATGGGGATTTGCTGATCTCTAATGTATCAGTTTGATCCAGTATGTTCCCTCGTGACACCTTAAATACCTGACAGCATCTCAGCTTTGTTACCTGAAAAGGCCAGGTGCAGGATGGTCTACCCCGGACATCCTTAGACTAATGCAGATTAAAGGGTTTTTCAGATGATTTCTTTGTGGTAACACACTACTCTCCCACCTCCACAGCCTGACCTGTTCTCCTGGGGTAGTCGGCTTGTGTCCCAGTGAGCTGTGTCATTCCACTATGTTTCAGTGATGACTAATATATAAAGGTCATAAGAACATAAGAATGGCCGTAGTAAGTCAGACCAATGGTCCATCTAGCCCAGTATCCTGTCTTCCAACAGTGGCCAGGGCCAGGTGCTTCAGAGGGAATGAACAGATCAGGGCAATTATTAAGTGATCCGTCCCCTGTCATCCAGTCCTAGCTTTTGGCAATCAGAGTTTTAGGGACACCCAGAGCATGGGGTTACATCGCTGACCATCTTGGCTAATAGCCACTGATGGACCTGTCCTCCAGGAACTTATCTAATTCTTTTTTGAACCCCGTTATAGTTTGGGCCTTCACAACATCCTTTGGCAACGAGTTCCACAGGTTAATTGTGTGTTGTGTGAAGAAGTACTTCCCTGAGTTTGTTTTAAACCTGCTGCCTCTTAATTTCTTTGGGGGACCCCTGGTTCTTCGTTGGCTGACCGCTGGTTCTTGTATTATGAAAAAGAGTAAATAACATTTCCTTATTCACTTTCTCCACACCTGTCATGATTTTATAGATCTCTATCATAATCCCCCTTAGTCGTCTCTTCCAAGCTGAACAGTCCCAGTCTTTTAAAGCTCTCCTTGAACGGAAGCTGTTCCATACCCCTAATCATTTCTGTTGCCCTTTTCTGAACCTTTTCCAATTCCTATACATATTTTTTGAGCTGGGGTGACCACATTTGCATGCCATATTCAAGATGTGGGCAAGCCATGGGTTTATATAGAGGCAATATGATATTTTCTATCTTATCTATCCCTTTCCTAATGATTCCCAACATTCTGTTCACTTTTTTGACTGCCGCTGCACATTTAGTGGATGTTTTCAGAGAACTATCCACAATGACTCCAAGATCTCTTTCTTGAGTGGTAACAGCTAATTTAGACCCCATCATTTTATATGTATAGTTGGGATTATGTTTTCCAATGTGCATTACTTTGCATTTATCAACAATGAATTTCATCTGCCATTTTGTTGCCCAGGCACCCCGTTTTTGTGAGATCCCTTTGTAACTCTTCAGTCTGCTTTGGACTTAACTATCTTGAGTAGTTTTGTATCATCTGCAAATTTTGCCACCTCACTGTTTACCCCTTTTTCTAGATCATTTATGAGTATGTTGAATAGGACTGGGCCCAGTACAGATCCCTGGGGGACACCACTATTTACCTCTCTCCATTCTGAAAACTGACCATTTATTCCTACCCTTTGTTTCCTATCTTTTAACCAGTTGCTGATCCAGGAGAGGACCTTCCGTCTTATCCCATGACAGCTTACTTTGCTTAAGAGCCTTTAGTGAGGGACCATGTCAAAGGCTTTCTGAAAATCTAACTACACTATATCCATTGGATCAGCCTTGTCCACATGCTTGTTGACTCCCTCAAAGAATTCTAGCAGATTGATGAGGCATGATTTCCCTTTACAAAAACCATGTTGACTATTTCCCAACAAATTATGTTCCTCTATGTGTCTGACAATTTTGTTCTTTATGATAGTTTCAACCAATTTTCCCAGTACTGAAGTGAGACTTACTGGCCTGTAGTTGCCAGGGTCACCTCTGGAGCCTTTTTTAAAAATCAGCATTTCATTGTTTATCCTGCAGTCATTTGGTACAGAAGCTGATTTAAATGATAGGTTACGTACCACAGTTAGTAGTTCTACAATTTCACATTTGAGTTTTGCTGTTAGTTTTTGTGTCTTTTTGTAGTTGCTCTTAAAATTATTTTCTGTCCTGCCTGATTATACTTTTACACTTGACATGCCAGAGTTTACGTTCCTTTCTATTTTCCTCACTAGGATTTGACTTCCAATTTTTAAAGGATGCCTTTTTGCCTCTAACTGCCTGTTTTACTCTGTCGTTTAGCCATGGTGGCATTTTTTGGTCCTGTTACTGGTTGCTGTTTTTGTTTTATTTGGGGTATACATTTAGTTTGAGCTTCTATTATGGTGTTTTTAAAACATTTCATGCAGCTCCCAGGCATTTCACTCTCCTGACTGTTCCTTTTAACATCCATTTAACTATTGTCCATTGTCAGCTATTCTGGTTAATCTTTAGAGCTTGAAATTTTTTTTCTAACCAATAGAAAACAAGAGGGAAAGGTATCTGTACTCACAGCTGCAGCAGCACCACCCTGGGGACGTAGCCATCTGGAACAGACAGGAGAAGGGACACATTTAATGGAAATATAAATTCTCACCCAGGCAGCGAAGGAATCAGGCAAGCAGACCTCTAGGGCCACAATCTCAGCAGAATGTCCACTCTCAGAGCGGGCAGCCTAGTAGTGCAGGACATGGATGCACAGAAATCAGTGCTGGGGCTGGACACTGACATGGGCTGGATGGGGCTGGTGTAAGTGCCAGGCCCTAGATCTGGGTGTGCAACGGAGGAGAGTAACAGCCCTGCAAACCTGCACCAAAAACAGGACTGGCCTGGAGAAGCTAAGCTGGATCCTCTGTTGAGCAGCCAGTGTGGCCTCTGGCAGTGGCCAAAGGGGGCAGCAAAGTGAGAGACACTTTGATCTAGGGAAGCCCCACTCAGCCTGCCCTGTTGGCTGGAATCTCCCTAGCAAAGTCTGACAGTCTAGGAAGGGACACCCTGCGCTGAAGGAGACGGGAAGAGTCTACCTGCTATGAAGGCTGAAGGGCAGGGAAGAGTCTGCCTCGGCTGGGGGTAGCCACGGGACCGAGAAGAAGGTCCAGTGTGTGGCAGGGCCCTGACATCTGGTGGCTCCAAGGCCCATTTCATCAGAATGTGCATGAGTGGAAATAGGGCTATTGCGAGTCTTGTGGCCAGGGGCAACGAGAACTCCGATAGGCTGGAGTTTCGGAGACACCCCCAGGATTCAAACCCTCCTGAGCATCCCTTTCCCATCCTCCTCCAACCCACTCATCCCTTTCTCTTTTCCTTTCCCCAGGCTCCATCTCTCCATTCCCAGGATCTCCAGCCCACCAGCAGCCCCTCTCTTAAAGATCTGTTGTGCACAGCACGGACGTCGCACTCGGTTGGGCTCCGGCTCTTGGCTGTGCCGGGAATGAGATGAAAGATGCCCTCCCCCTCACTCGGGCAAACACACATCCCCCCAGGAAGCCCTGGAGCTCCTATGATGTGCAGGCTGCAGCTGGCCCAGGAGAGATGCCAGACTGTCTGCAGCCAAGGCCTCCAGCTGGTTTTCAGCAAATGCTGGGGCTGTGGGGAACGAAAAGCAGGACACTGAGCTGAGCTTTTTGGCCCCTAAACTTGGAAATGTTTGAGATCTAGGATAAAACTTGGGTCTGTTCTCCCCAGTGGCAGATTTCACAGTCTCATGGCGTAGATTTTCCTTCAGTTCAAAATGCAGGTATGAAGCCAGGTGTTTTAGTGCCAGGAGTTGCTGAAAGCGCCATTAATAGCTCATCTCCATATCTGCCTAGCTGGCATGTACACCACGTCCACATAACCCACCCCCGCTCAGTGTGGTGCTGTCTCCCTCTAGTGGTGGCTGGGTCACAGGGAGAGGTTGATGAGCCTCCTACAGCCATGGCTAACAGAGCTGGGGGCGTTAGTTCAGGTGCTAGCAGTGCAGGCTTTTTCGAGCCCTATAGCCCGGGTTCGATCCCCGGTACCAGCGACCCGCCTGAGAAGCATGGCATTACACCGGTCACCAGAGCGCCTCAGACTTACACTTCCACTGGTTGTTCCGGCAGAGTATTCTCTCGGGACTCGTTAACTGAATGACGTCCAGAATCTCTCCTCGTTTGAGTGGCAGATTCTTCCCTCCCCCTTTCTTCTCAGCCACGTTGGGGTCGACCATCATTCGGGTCAGAGCGCAGATTTCCCCTTCGAACTGTAATGTGAGCAGGACAATGGCTGACAATGGCTTGAGGTGCCTGTCCGAGGGGAGTGCAGGCCAGACAGCTCTGTCATGGCAGTGTCATTCCTCGGGGGGGTCACTCCCAGGAGGCCGGGTGGACTAGGAACTGTTTCCCCAGCCGTGGTGACCTAGTTTAACATACAATCACTTTCCCTGTAGGTGGATGGAGTTGGGGGCCTCCATGCTTAGGCCAGGCTCCGTTTTACAGGTCCTTGTTTCTCACAACTGGCGCTGACCGTCATACCTGACAGCAGCGCACCCATCACTAGCATGTCACTCCCCGTACGCTCTGCAGGAGCTGCTGACAGCCGCAGGGAGCAATCAGGGACGTTGTGTCTGGGGTAGGCCAAGAGCGGCACTGAACAGGGACTGCGGGTGGGATTTGAGTCCTGCACAAGTCCAGCTCGCATGGTCAGAGTACCAGAACGGACCAGCAGACTTCGCATCAGTCATCACCTCATCTGAGAACGGGAGGGAATCCATGGAGAGGCTGGGCCCTGCGGTTACTGGTGCTCTCGAGCTACTGGGGAGCAGTGGGGAAAGTCCCTTCCTCCTGGAGAATGGGCTGGTGCTAAAAGTGCCGGACTAAGCATCAGGAGACCTGGGCTCTAATCCTCGCTCTACCATGCTTGTTACGTCAGCCTTTCTGTGCCTTGTTCCCCATGGGGGAATGGCCCTAGAGCTGCTCAGAATGTGTTTCCTTTGGATTCATCGAAATCGAAACGTTTCACAGGAATGTGGCGATGTTGATGAAATTTCAGTGGGAATGGAGGCAGGTTTCTGAGGGAAGCTGTCCTGGTTTCCTGTCAGCTCTCTCGCCTTCCCAGCCCCCTGACTAGGGGGGCAGCTGTGGAGCTGGGACCCTGGAAGCCTCTGCTTGAGCTGGGATTCTTGGGGCTTCTAGGATGGGAGCAGGGGAAATATTTCGAAAAGGTTGGAACATAACCTTGTTTTGATTTTTTCTAAGCAGCGTTGAAAATCCCAGTCCGTGGGAAACTGACATTTCACGATATTGTTCTGATGTGGAACAATTCCATTTTTAATTTTGGAATTTTCCCTGGCAGGAAATTCTGGGCTCTGACCCCGCTATGGATAACACTGCCCCACCTCATCGGGTAAATTCCTGAACTCGAGGCCTGGTCTCTGTTAAGGGCATTTGCCCTTTTGCAACTGCATTGATAGTCCCTGGTCCAAACCTCTAATATAAACGTCCTGCACTGGCACAAAGTGGGGTGTAATTTGGTAACTTGCTTAATACCTGTCTTTGTGCTGACCTCATGCATCCATATTAGGGGTTTGCACACAGCCCCGCTCACCCCCTCCCCACGTCCCCGCCCAATCCCGTCATCTCTGCTTGCCCTCATCATCCCCTCCCACATCCCCGCTCGCCCCCTTCACCCCCTCCCCACGTCCCCGCTCATCCCCGTCGTCCCCTCCCCACATCCCCACTCGCCCCCGTCGTCCCCTCCCCACATCCCCGCTCACCCCCCTCATCCCCTCCCCACATCCCCGCTCGCCCCCGTCGTCCCCTTCCATGTTCCCGCTCACCCCGTCATCCCCTCCCACGTCCCCGCTCGCCCCCGTTGTCCCCTCCCCACATCCCCGCTCGCCCCCCTCATCCCCTTCCACGTCCCCGCTCGCCCCCGTTGTCCCCTCCCAACTCCCCGCTCGCCCCCCTCGTCCCCCCCTCCCCCCTCACCCCCTCCTTCCCCCCCCCACTCCCCCCCCCCCCCCCCACCCCCTCCCCTCTCTCTTCCCCCCCCCCCCCCACGTCCCCCCCTGCCCCCGTCATCCCCTTCCACGTCCCCGCTCGCCCCCCCGCCCCCCCGCGCCCCCCCCCGCCCCCGTCGTCCCCAGCCATGTTCCCGCTCACCCCGTCATCCCCCCAGACATCCCCACCCACCCTGTCCTTCCCCCCCCCTGGGCCTCCCCCCCCCCCCCCCTCACCCCCCCCCCTCTCCCCCCCTCTCCCCCTCCCCCCCCCCTGCCCCCCTCCTCCCCCCCCGCATCCCCCCCCCCCCCCTCACCCCCCCCCCCTCCCGGCCCCTCCCCCCCCCCTGCCCCCCTCCTCCCCCCCCACCCCCCCTCCCCCCCTCCTTCCCCCCCCCACTCCCCCCCCCCCCCTCCTCTCCCTTCCCCTTCGCCCCCCCCCACCTCCCCCCCTGCCCCCGCCCCCCCCCCGCCCCCGTCGTCCCCTCCCACATCCCCGCTCACCCCCGTCATCCCCTCCCACGTCCCCGCTTGCCCCTGTCATCCCCTCAGACATCTCCACTCACCCTGTCATTCCCTCGCCATGGCCCTACTCACCCCCGTCATCCCCTCCCATGTGCCTGCCCGCCCCCGTTGTCCCCTCCCAACTCCCCGCTCGCCCCCTGTCGTCCTCTCTCATGTCTCCTCTCCCCTCCATCGTCCCCTCCCCACGTCCTCGCTCGACCCGTCGTCCCCTTCCACATCCCCACTCACCCATGTCCTCGCTTACCCCCATCATCCCCTCCCATGTCCCCTCTCGCCCCCCCTCTCTCTTCATCTCCCTTCCCCCAGCCTCCTCCCAGATCGTGGCCCATTGCCCCCATATCCCCCCAGTACTGTGCTCTCTCCACAGCCCCATACCCCTGCACACAGCCCTGCTCCCCCTCGCACCCTGACACAGCCTCATTCCCCAGCAACTCCTCCCCCACGCCACGGCCCCCTATCCCAGTCCACTTTGGCACGTTGAGCATAGGCCACGTCTCAGGAAGCAGACAGTGGATGTGGGAGGGAAGCAGCCTGGCATGGTGCGAATGTGGCGTGGGAGGAGGCTGGGGGCAGAGCGCCTGTGGGGATGAAGCAGCTCTGCAGGGGTTGCGGCGGAGGAAAAGCACCCGAATCAGCCAGGGCTCTGAGAGGGGGAACGGATGGCCCAGCGCTTTGGGCGGCAGGAGGCCTCGCTGCAATTCCTGCTGGGGGCCCTTGGGCATCAGCTCCCCATCGGCAGCCTGAGACTAGCAGCACTGCGCGGGCGGGGAGCTTATGGGGATACACATGCTAAAGACTGGGAGGTGCTCATATAGCATCAGGGACTATAAGGCCAGGACGGATCTCTAAGATCAGCCCCCACCTCCTGCCTGGCACTGGCCAGGGACCGGCTGTGCTGCAGTGGGGCCGGATCGCGCCGGAATGGCGGACCAGCACTTTGGCTGCATGGAGGAGCCGTTTTGTTGTCAGAAGGGCATCCTCTGCAGAGCACGACCTCGCAAGTACGGGGGGTGTTCTGGCAGAAGGCTTCACCACTGGGAACCTGACCCAGTTAGTTCTTCCCTGAGCCCATCACTTCTGCTTGAGCTAGGGCAGATCTTGTAGTGGGGGACCTAAGACTGTTAAGCCTAAGCTAAGAAAGATTTTGGTCTGGGTTTCTAATGAGCGTTGTTTTATAGAGGAGAGCTCTCTCTAGCTTTGTATGAAATCCCTGTCACAGAGGGCAGCATCCTCACTGTGGCTGCAGGAGGGGAACGACTGACTGACTGCACCTCATGGGGGGATTGCTATGAAAAAGGGCCCATTGCTGCTCACCTTGAATTTCTTCCGAAATTCCTTGTCCACCTGCTCTTCTTTCTTGCACTGTTTGAGATTCTTCAGACGTTTCCCGCTTAGCTCTGAAATCTGGGATTTTCTGCAGAGCCAGGAAAAGTCACAATGATCTTCCGGAATGTTCAGGAGACCCAGCGTTTTCCACCCCCGCCCCCCAAGCCTCCCTTGTTCAGTTCATTCATGGCAATAACACCGCATCCCATTTCCACTGCTGGGGATGCCCCACTACGGCCCCGGGTCTCCGTCTGTCCAGGGCTTTGGGGCTGCATTCCAAACCAGCAGAGAAGTTAAACTGTTTGGGCCGGATTCTCCACTTGGTTCTGTGTCAACTTTACGCTAGTGCAATGGAGCACAGAACCAGTGCCTTTGTGTTTCTGTTCGTCAGGCCTGACTCACCGCTGCCCTGCCGTGTGTTCAGGTATTTACTCCGTCACAGAGCCAGAGTGAAATATCCCCGGCCTGTTTTGCACTCCCGTGCTCTGGTGTAAATGACTGTGCAAGAGGCAGGGCTATAGTGAATCGAGCCCATAGATGGTCTGGAGAATCATTCCACACCGATCCCTGTTCTAAGCTAAGATATATTCCATGCAAAGAACCACAGCAAGCCCTGGCTTTAATGCAGGGTGAAGGTAAAGAAACTACAACTGGAAATTCCAAAGGTGAAGGCTCAATTCCTGTCTTTAACTCCGCCCATGTGGGGGCCTCTTGTTCAAAGTTGAACTGCAAAGTCAAATGTGGGGTTATAACCATCAGGCTTCTTTATGATACAGACTGTTTTCTTATATTAGCGCTACCGGGCTCTCACTTCCATCTGGATAATGAGAACTCGGAGAACCAATGCCCCACCAGAACCCTGAGGCCCAGACTGAGCCAGCAACCCCATGGGCTTTGAGCAGGGGGTTGGACTAGATGACCTCCTGAGGTCTCTTCCAACCCTAATCTTCTATGATTCTATGGGGTCAGGAATTTTTCATCCAAATAGTGGGAAATGCAGCTTTTTGGTCATTCAAAATTTTCAGTGGGAAAATTTCAATTTTGCTGAATTCTTAATTTTCCATCAGAAAAAGTAAAACAAAGTGTTTCATTTCAGGTAGGGCTGAAACATTTGGGTTTGTTGAATTTTAATACAGCCAAATGCAGTTATACATAGGGTCCGACCAAATTCATGGCTGAGTTTACCAAGCAAAAATCATGTTACTACTATGCAGTTACCTTTATCAACCAAACAGTGCTTCCCTTCTGCCTGCCCAGATTGGCCAGGGGACTGGGAACGGCACCAACACACACATAGGCATATGGACAGGGACTGAGCCCAGCGCCCCTAGAGACACGCAGGGCATTTAGCACAGAGCCCTAGTAAGAGAAGTTGGTGTTGATCCCGTGAGTGGGGAGCTCAGTCTTCTGTCCTGTTTTAGCCCAGCTGGAAATCTCTACCCAGAGCCACGTGTACTCTGCAGTTCCACGGCTGTGCAGTTTAGGCCTGGTCGACACCCAAAAATGAGACCCACCTAGCGACATCGCTCAGGGCTGTGAAAAATGTCAAACCCTGTGAGACGTGGGTGCCTCAACCTAGCCCCAGCTCTAGACGCAGCTAGGTCAACAGAAGTGTCTGTCAACCCCACTACTGCTTCTTGGAGAGGAGGATGAACTGCCCTGACAGGAAAACCCCTTCCGCTGGCGTGGGACGTGTCGCTGTGCCACGGTAGTGTGGCCGTGGCCATAGGGTGAGATCCATGCTGAAAAAGAGAGAACTTGGGACATGTGAGCTGACTGTGCTGGCTGCCTGAGGCCGGTCCCCAGAGCAGAGGAGGCTGTTGGAGCCCTCGCTAGGCAGCTGTGGCTCATGCTATAGCCGCAGGCTTATAGCTCTCAGTCCCCCGGGGCTCAGCGAAACCAGTGGCCCTTGCAGAAGCACAGCAAATGCCCTAGGCCATTCCCAGTGTTTAGGCATGTGGGTAGCATTGAATTAATAAAACCATTGATTACCTGGGCTCAGCAGGCGGCGGGGGAAATCTGCCAGGGGTCAGCTTGGCACCTGCATAAACAAACGGGGCATGGAGAAGTCAGTGAGGCTGGTGTGGCAAAGCCGCTTGCTGAGACGAGCTCAGAGGGGTGGCTGGCGGGAATGCTTCACCGGCATCGGAGGTGGAGGCTGGGTCCCATCCAGCCCTCTGAGCCTGTCCCCCAGGGCTTTACCCTGTCTTCTCTGTGCCAAACGATGAGGCTTCCTGTGTGGAGATGACTCCACAGCTAGACCCATCTCGCTGTCAGGAAGGCTTTACATTTTACCCTGTCCCTCTCCCCCTTGCAGGGGGCATCGTGGACTGGCAGGAGGGCACTGAATGCCCTAGTAGGTTCTTCCTTCTATGATGTTGTCCTCTGCAAATACCTAGAGACCATTCTCAGGTCGCTCCTTTGCTGTTGCTTAGCCAGTCTTTAAAAAGGGTCAGTAATGGTCTCTCCAGCCCCTTCACTTTGGCTCTAACCCTCCCCCCCCACCCACCAAATTGATGCACATCTTTCTGATACTGATGTGGCTGGAACTCAGAACTCCAGCCATTGCTTCCCCAGAATCCCACCACGTCACCATAATAACACTGTAACCCCGCTAGACAGCACTGTTGGTCATCCGCGTGCTGACTGTGCATTCACTCACTCTCCTAGCCTCTGCCCCGCAGGAAACGGAGACCGAGGACTTCACCGCAGGGGTTCACAGGGCCACCTTGGGGCTTTGCAGAGGATTTCGGGTGTTCAACCAAGAAGGGGAATTTTCAAAGCAGAGGTGGATGGTGCTTTGGCTTTGAAAATCTGCTCTTAGCACTGGGTGCCCAAGCTGACTCGGGACTCAGCTAGGCCCCTGGCCCCTGAGGTTTCCAAACCTCGCTGCTAGAGGGCGCTGTGCTCTCCAGGTGCAGCTGTTATCCTTGGGTACAAGGGAAAGGATTTTGGGTCTAACCCAAGGTGTGTATCTCTTTAGACAGCTCTATCCCTGCATGTGGACATTCTGACTCTGGTATAAGCAGTCCTGTTTCAGTTAGTTTATGTCTCTTGGGACAGGATTAAGGTAAACAAAAAACGCCACTGTTATACTGGAATAAGAGGGTCCCCTTGGGGGTTACACTGTATGATAAAACTTTGCCACATAGCCAAGGCCTAGATGTCATTGCCTTCCGCATCCACCCCAAGGCCTCAAGCCCCTTCAGCCACCTGCTCATGGGCACCTGTGGCTGCTGGGACAGTACCGCGACCTCTCTGGTGCCTGAACTCTTAGGAGAAGTGGACGGGGGTGGGCACCTTGGTGCCAGTCTCTGACAGTGCTAATACAGCCCCTTTTCCCCACGCCGTGCTAGCAGGCTGCAGAAGCACAAGACGCAGTTTCTATTCGCTCTGACTTGAGTTCTCAAAAGCTTGGCCAGGTGCTATTCGGGCCCCCACTCAGGGGTGTCCCAGAGTTGGTGTTTGGCCACATTCAAGCTGTCTGAGCACCAGAGGTGTGCGGCATCTCCCTGGGTGACCAGAAATGTCTCTGATGCACACAGGGAGCAGGGGAGGTTTGCACACTCACTTTTCAGAGTGGAGCTGCACACTACGCTCATAGTGGACGGTGAGCTCCTCGTGAGCTGTGCTCTGAACAGCTGTCTAGTGGGCAGTGGCCACCTTTTTATTTGCCGTGCTGGCTACACGCTCCATAACCCCTGCTCCAGTCTGGGGTACGTACCTGTTCCAGAGCGGGGACTTGCTGGGAGCCGGGAAGCAGGTGATAACGGACGTCTTTTCTCTTTGCCAACTGGCCCAACTGCTTCCACATCATCATAGATCTGCTCTTGGTCACTGGGGCAGCAGAGAAAATGGGATTAGGGAGCTGAGCGGTGGCGGGTGTGGTTGCCACGCGAGAGCCGAGTTTAACAGACTGTCACAAACATCAGCACTGCAAGAGGGTGGATGAGGTGCAAGGGGCAGGAGGCCAAAATGTGCCTGGGGCTGGCCGTGGGCTGCAGCAGGGATAGGACCATGCGACACTGTAAGGCACCAAAAGCAGTGGGGCTTGGGGCTGCAGGCTGTGCCATCATTTTGCAGAGTGCTCTGCAAGGGCCTGCAATGCTGCGTCTCCCTTACAGCAATGAACCACAGCAGGGTGTGTGCTGGACAGCAATCGGTACCCGAGCTGCAGAGGGAGACCAGCACCAGAGGTTTCAAAATTATTTGGTGCCCCAGTGACTAGGTCTCCCACACGAGACACCTCGGGCTGCTGCTGCTCTCCAGGCGCTCCCATTGATTTCATTTGGAGATCAGGGTGCTCAGCACCACGGAGGAATCACACCCCGGAGGTCTGATTCTCCTCTGCCCTGCAGCTTGTGCACCATTTAATTTAGTGCAAGGTGGCTGTGAAACACCCCCATAGCAGAATGGCGGCACTGAGCACTGGTGTGCATGACTGCCCAACGGGGAATCCAGCCCAAGGGGTCTCACATCTGGCACCCAGAAACTGCAGCTTCCAAAAACTGGGGCTACTTCTAAAAGGGGGAGGGATAGGTCAGTGGTTTGAGCATAGGCCTGCTAAACCCAGGGTTGTGAGTTCAGTCCTTGAGGGGGCCACTTAGGGATCTGGGGCAAAATTGGTCCTGCTAGTGAAGGCAGGGGGCTGGACTTCGGGGTCCCTTCCAGCTCTATGAGATAGGTATATCTCCATATATTATATTAAAAATGCTGGACTGTATCCCCAGCTCTGGCCCTTGGTCGGCAGCAGCCCATCCTGTAGCTGGGGGTGCAAAGCAAGAATAAGAAAGAATTACCATCTCAGTACTTCCCCCGCTGAACTCGGGACACGAGGAGACGGAGCAGCTTGAGATGAAAGTCGGACTGGGAAAGACACAGCAGAATTTGGCTTCAGGTGACCTATGGCAAAGGTTGTGGGGACGGGGAGGGGTAGAGGGGAAAGCCAGTTCACTGATGGCTTCAAGCCAGTTTCCTGGCTTTGACAGAGCAATGCAAACCTCCACCCCCACCAAGAAACTCGTGTTTAGATTCCAGATCTGCCCCCGACCATTCTGTACACAGGGGCATGCTGCCTTCCCCACTGGAGAGGGCTGGGCCCAAACCAACCCGCTGGGGAAGGCACAGTCATGGACTCCTCCATAGTCCCCTGGCCGGGGCAGTGCTCCAGTCTCTTAATAATGCTGCCTCACTGGTCACCTTGCTGTTTCAAAAAGGCTCCCATTCAAAGGCTGCTCCCACCCCATCACTGCTCCCAGGAATTCCATTCAGACAAGTCTGCCCCTGGGATGAACTACAAGGACTTTCACTGGCTCGAAACAATACACACAAATCTCAGCACAGCGAGGGCTTCCCAAGTAAAAAGCTACACCCAGTCCACTCGTTCCATCTTGGGTTCAGTAGCCAACTAATTGCAACTACAGCCGCTGCCCGATGACATGTCTTTATACAGCAGCATCAGCCCCAAGCCATGAAAAACCATGAATCAGGCCCCCCCCAGATCTCGAGATTGGCTTAAAATCATGAGAGGTTTTTTTAATACTAATAAATCTGGGGTTCTTTTTGTTCCTGGTTGTTGCTCTTTTAAGTCACTCTCTGACCATGTTTTCAAGCTTTCCTCAAAACCAGTGGGGCTAGAAAGTTACTTTTCTTTTTAAATGCGAGCTGATCACATGACTCATGAGCTGGGGCTTTACGAAGTGCACTAAATATCACCCCCACTTGTGCGATAAAATTGTGACTGTTCGCAACACTGTGTGCCAGTTCTTCAAGGTGCAGTAACCACAACCCCCCCCCCCCCCCCCCCCCCCAGTTCTTCACACTCCATCCATCACAGGGTTCCATCAGCCCTGGGAAGAGGGGAGGGAGAGGCCAGGCTCCAGGGCGTATGGGAACAGAGCAGAACTGACCCCTAATAGTCCATCTCCATTGGCCCTGGGAGAAGGAGAGAAAAGGCAGCTGAGAAAGCCCTTGTCTATGCTAGAAAGGGTTTGCTGGAATACCTGCCTAGTGGAGCTGCAGCTTAGACTGGTAAAAGAGTGGGTTTGCAATTTTTGCCAAAACACTTCTATGCCACTCTAACTGCATAGAAATGTGTCTACACGAAGGCTTTTGCTGGCATAGAAATGTAGCAAAAAATCACATACCCGACATTGCTCTACCGGCAAAAGTGTCTAATGTAGCCCTGGCCAAAGTCAATGCAGAAAGGCACTGGGGGATTTCACTGGACTTACAGCTTGTACGTTGCATTGCAGTGAATGAGTCGGGTGCTGTGTTGCCTGTCAGTGTAATAAAACCACCTCTGCGGGCAGCGGAAGAAGCTCTCCCACCGACAGCACTGTCCGCACCGGCGCGTCTGTGGGTGTAACCTGTGTCACTCAGGGGATGGTTTATTTACCCATGTTATACCGGCATAAGCTGTAGTGTGGACACTGCCTTAGAAAGGGCTGTGTGGTGACTTCTAATGATGCAATTACACTGTTGATAGCCTCTGAGGAAGGAAGGCCAAGCAGGCTGGCTGAGGCAGTCTGGCTTGCTGGGGAACTCACCGTGTAGGCAGGGAACTGTGCAGCCTGGAACAACCCTGGTCAGGAGGACGAGAGCCTTGGTCTCCACGCAAGGGAGGTGATGGCTGAGGGGCTGGGAGCCTAGAGTGGGTGCCCTGGCTGGACGCCGGAGCAGAACATACGGGTGCAGTTGCCCAAACTAGGACACCATCACAATGGTTTCGGAGCACTTACACAAAAGCGTAGCTATCCCCACACAACCCCAGTTCTCCGTACGGACCAAAGAACAATGGAGTTAATGGTCCAGTGGTCCCCAACCTTTTTTGTCCGGCGGGCGCCAAAAAAGAAAAAACAACAACACCCGAGCGCTGCTGGCGGAGCAAAAAAAAAAAAAGCCGGAGGGCTCCGCGGGCGCACTTACACCCCCCGGCGGGCGGGGCACCGCGTTGGGGACCCCTGGTCTAGAGGCAGAGCTGTTGGACAGAGTGATAAATGGTGTCCAGGCAGCACAGTCAGTATTTTTTCATTCTATGTGGTCGGGGTTTCTGCCCCGTGTGCAGCTCCCATGCGCTACTAAACCAGAATCCTGGGAGTGCATCACTGGTGGCGATTAAGCTGATAGTTCTCCGAAGAACATGAACGAGGCTCGACTTCCCTGTGGGTGACCCCACTGCCACACCCCGCAGGCCATACGTCACCGTACACCGGGATCCAGGCTCGTATTGACTGGCATTGACAACATCCCAGAACGGCTGCAGGAAAGCCCAGCCTCCCTCCCCCCCGACCCCCCATGGGTGAAAGATCCTACAACAGAGAGCGCTACAATGACAACGCACATCACACTCAGCCCATCTCATTCTATTATAGCTTCATCCCAGCTCTCTCCCTTCCATTGTCCAGAAATGGATCCTCCCCAGGCCCAGCTCCCTAACGCCCCTGGACTGACCCCCTTCCTATATCCAGCGCTCCCCCCGCCAGACCCTCCCACACCGGGTTCCCAGCTCCCAGACTGGGCATTGAGTTCCAGTGTCTGGCGCCCCCTAGTGGCTGTCCAGAGGACAGTAGCACTGCTGTTTGAAATGCCTTTGCTGAAACATGGAGTCAGAAAGGCTGGGACAATTTGAGTGTTTTTAGACCCCCAAATCACACACTGCAAGTAAAGAACAAATCAGCTTCCAGCCCAAAGACCTCATGAAGGCAGAGAGGGCTGGACTTGCTGTGAGGAAGCTTGAGTGATCGGAAATAAATCCAGTTCCCTTAGAGGGCAAGCCAGGCATTTCTTCAGCCACAATGGGAAGCCTGTGAAGGTAAGGATTGCTGTGAACAGACTGCTCCCATATTTACCAGCATCTCATGCTGTCTGGAGCACAGCAGCAGGCGGTTACAGAGCCCCTGGAAGCACAGGAGAAGCTCTTCCAGCCATCCAGGAACGTGCTGTATGAATGCACTTAACGCAACAGGCCAGGGACACTCCGAACCCAGGGATCAGCTCACAGGCATGTCTGGCCATTGCATGGTAAACTGATACAAGATGACATGGCACTGGACACAAGAGATGCAGATGTCAGGGCTCGGATGTGAGGAGAGGCCAAGCTAGATTCACTATGTTATAGATTTGTGTCTGAAAAATGAATTCAGCCCAACCGAGGCAAAACCAGTAATGGGGAGGAAGGGGCCACCTGCACAGAAAAGAAAAGACAAACAGCAGGAAAAGAGGACAATGCAGAAACTATTGTGTATTGAGATTACTGTGTATCATTGTTGTGCGATAGCCAGCGTGTGTGGGCAGAGAGACGTGTCCAGAGATGGGGATAAACCATTTTACGAAAGCCGACTGACTGCACAGGTAGCAGAACAAGGTCCATTTGGATGAAGGCAAAAGAGGCCAGCACACCTGACGTATCCATAGTCAGTATTATCGATGCAGAGCTAAGCGTGGGTCCTGGCAAGCAGCCAGGTATGGAAATTCTGTCTCAAAAAGGACTGTCTTGTGACCTAATAACTGCACCAATTACTGACAAGAGGGAACCAGCTTTGCAACAGTGTGAAGTCAAACTAAGGTTATGTGATGATTCTTATCACTGAGCTGTACATGTAAGAATTACAATTACGGGCTTAACTTTGAAGTGGTAAAAGGGTTACAGAAACCACTTGTTTCAGCTGAAACCTGTAAGGAAAAGATTCTAATTACAGCGACTGGGGAGCCTGTCTGCAAGACATCTCAGAGTGAAAATGCACCAGGGATGCACTACAACTGATGCAGGAGAAGAGCGTGGCTGACACCAGGATTATGGTATGGAGTTAGGCTCTTGCCTGATGATCAGGATGACTCGGTGTTTAGGGGCACGCCCTTACCGCTCGTAAGAACAGGGTTTGATTCCCTGCTCCCCACATAGGGGCTGTGTGACCTTGCACAAGTCAGTCTCTCTCTCTCTCTCTCTCTTTGCTTGTCTTCCCCATCTGTACAAGGGCTATAACAGCACCCCCCTACCCCAGGGGATGTAGCGAGGATAAATATACAAATGATTGTGATGTGCTCAGATGTTACAGCAATGGAGGCCAGAAGTACCTGAGACCAGCAGAGTGCTGTTTGGAGGAGGGCCCCAAGTCAGGGACGCCAGAATTGGGGGGTTGGAGGGCCATGCCTGTCCACTTTTTAACATGGGTGTAGCAGGTGTGGAGTGGCGGCAGGAGAGCTGATAAGCTGGGCGGCACACCTTGGGAGGTGGAGACATGGGCCAGGGTCTGGTCTCGGGCACCCCAGTCCCCTGCCCAGCGCAGGTGGAGCGTTCAGGGCTCCCCAAAGCAGCTTTGGCTCCCTGGGTAGCTCTTGCCGTGGCCAGGCTCTGGTTTCCGGCCTGGCCAGGGGGCATGGCCCTGGGGGAAGAGGGGGGCAGGGGACAAGGCCACAGCTCTGGCACCAGTGGAACCACTACTTCTACACAGGCTCCGGCGCTCCTGCCTCAAGTTTAAGACAGCGGAGCACGAACTGGCTGAAGGGCCCAACGTCCATCCTTCAGAGCAGCGCAAAGAACAACAGAGACCCCAGCAAGCTTATGGAACGAGGGTGTTGTGAAAAGAGCTGGGATCAGCAGAGCAGTGATCTCAGCAGAGCACTATTCCCTGCCTACCAGGGGAGGAGTGTTGCCATATCAAGCCAACACAAAAGTCTTTGCAGTCATTAATACAAAAGTGGCTTGTGGCAATTCAGGATGGACACAAAAAGCAGGAACGTGACAACTGTCTGGGCCCCACTCAGATGCTCCTGCTGGCTCCGAATACCTTTCGCAATTCCACCCGCTCCACAAAAGTATCAGAGAGCACACAGGGCTGCCTGGGGGCGAGATTGTTCCCGGTGAGTTATTGCCAGCTACAGAGAAGTTCATTAGTTCCCTAAGCCAACCAGTGCGTAAGCAGTTCTCTCCAGCTCAGTGGAGGAGATCTCCATCACTTCCTAACTAGGCACCACTCTGGTCTTTCTTTTGCTACAGGGAGATTTAAAACACAAAACAAAAAGAAACTCAGCATCTCAGTTATTTCTGAATCCTCATTAATTTCCTCCATCTCTGCATTTATTAATGGATCAACTTCCTCTCTAGTTCTTCCCCCATCCTCTTATGTTTATAAAACCCTCCTCCTCTTTGCCAGAACCTCATCTTTCCCTAAAGTCTCAACACTTCCACTCAAAAGAATTCCAGATCCTAATTCAGCAGCTTTTCCTTCCTGCACTATTGACTCCCCATCCTGTAGGACCGCTCTCCTCTGGCTGCCTGGGGATTCTCATGTAACACAAGTACTCCCGGACATACCATGCCTCATGCCTCTCACTGGCTCTGGCGCAGGATAAGCATGTGCTCTGATAGCAGCAGCCTTCCAGAACCTCTCTAGATCCACCTCAGGAGGGCGCTGGGGTTTCATTGGCTTGAGTCCCAGTGTGGTTGCATGTGGCAGCGGCTTTCTCTTAGGAACCTTAGGTTGCCATTTCTCTGATACGCTTCTTGGAGTGTCCATTAGGGATGGGACGGCTGTCCCTTTGGCAGGAACCACGGGGGCACCAGCATTTACTCCTTGATTCCTAGCATGCTTGATCAGTGGCCAGGTCTGCTGAGTCTGGCTTCTCTGAGGAAGGCTTGAATTCCTCCTTGTGCCCTTTTGTTCAGGGGGTGCCTCTTGTATTCCTGTTTGCAGACCGGCTGGGTGGAGGCTGGATTCCATAGCATTTCTATCCTTGGAGTTAGCCTCCCAGGCGGGGTCTTCACAAAGGGGCCCCAAGCCTGGAATCTCATCCTGAGAGAAAGGAGCATTTTTCAAACCCATCCTCTTGGCTTTGGGTAATTTAGTAGATTGGTCCCTCTCAGATCCAGGTTTAAGTGTGTGTGTCTCCTCCTTTGCAAGTGAGTCTGCAAGCTGACTCCCTGGCCTGTTGCTCGTTTCAGGGAATTTTTGCCTGTTCCCTTGGAACTTGGCCCGTAGGTGTTTAACACGTTCTCCTTCCTAGGACAGAGCAGACAATGTTAATTTTCACGTGTCTGAGGATCATTCAGGACAGTTCTAGGCAATCACCCTGAAAATGTCCATGGAGTAAAATTAATCAAAACCACAAACATTTCACATCCCACCTGGCAAACGATCATTCTTTGTATTATAGTAACAGCTAGCGGCCCCATTACGTAAGGTTCTGCACATAACCGGCGGGAAAGAGCCTACAGTCCAAACAGCCAAAGGGGCCCTGGAGTGGCTGTGGAGCCATGGGGCCCCGATGCTGATGGCACTGGCTGAATGATCTCAGGGTTGAACCTCCTGCTTGTTCTGGGGGCAAAGATAAGCACCTGGCCCCCAACAGAACAACCTGGAGAAGCTCCATGGATCACTCTTGGGGAGTTTTTCTCCTCTGTTCCTTTTCCCTGGGTGCCCTCCCAAGGGGTTCCAATGGGAGGGGCACTCTGGCCCCATGGGGTTACTTCACATTGGCGCCAACATAGTGAAAAGTCGAATTTAGTATCCAGACACTGCACAGGGCTAGGAGGGGAGCAAAGGGCCCAGTCCTGCTCCCAACCCCAATCAAAGTCAACGGCAAAATGAGGGGAGGCAGGAGACAGCCACATTCCCTCTCCATCCTGCTCCTCATCCCTCTGGGATCTGAGAAGTGAGACCATCCCGCTGCAAAGCGATTCCCAGGGAACCTGTCAGCCTGCCCGCTGTGTGAACCGAGAGCCCACTGCTGCCTGGGGACGCTGGCTGCTGCGTGGCTGGGCCTCTCTTGACAGGTAATGCAGAGTTGCTGGCGTTGGCTGCACCCTGACTATTACAAGTGCAATTTCCGGTGCAAAGTATTTGTGCCCTAAAACCCACTTGCTCTTAGGTGCATCCCTTGGGTCACACACCCCTTTGAAAAATTCCCTCCTGGGTGCAGCTGACTGGCCATGGCTCTAGCAGGCACAAAGTTTGGCAGCTCACTTGTACCCCAGTTGCACTTTTCTTTGCAAAGCCTGGCAGGCCCAAATGTTGCTATGAGTGCAATAGCCTGATTCAAGGGTGTCAACTGAGGCTGCCCTTTGGGAACCATGGCCCCACTAGTGAGCGCTGCAGCTGCAGGCAGAGGCAGTCCCAGTTGCATGCCTCTGCTCGTCACCTTGCCGTCGCTGTCACCGCCATCTGGGAGAGCGAGTTCTGTATTTGTGTGGGAGGAGCTCCCCACGCTTTTCAGAGCAGTGCCCGGTGAGTTTCCTTTGTGGTTCCTATTGTGCTGAGCACACACTGCACCAGCGAGGGGCTGGCCTCTACAACAGCATTTCAGAGCTGCCCAAATGGCCTAGAAACCTCTGTGTTGGAAAGCCCCGGGGAATGGCTGCAAAGAAAAGGGCCTTGACTGCTTTTGGGATAGCACTGCCACATCCGAAGAAGTGGGTATTCACCCACGAAAGCTCATGCTGCAAAACCTCTGTTAGTCTATAAGGTGCCACAGGATTCTTTGCTGCTTTTACAGATCCAGACTAACACGGCTACCCCTCTGATACTTGACACTGCCAACTAGTGCATGTTGGGAGAGCAGCAGGTGTAATGTAGTTGGAATTTTGTAAAGCTTGTAGTTGTAAATTTTGTGTAGTATGGACTGCATCCCCACAAAGGGGTGATCTCGTGAGCCGCCCACCAGTCATTTCCCAGACCATGCAAAGCTGATTTTGTCCCTTTACAAAACAGCTAATCAGCATGTTTGGATTTGCTCTCCCAAAGCCACCGGATCTGTCCTTTCCCCCTGCTACTCCCAGACTTAAATTGTACTTTGTACTTGTACGTGATTTAGTTTTACAGGTGAGGTATTGGACACAAAGAAGTTAAAGGCAACATTTTAAAACTTGAGTGCTTAAATGTAGGCACCTAAATGAGTAGCCTGATCTCCAAAGGCGGGAGCATCCCAGCTTCCTTTGACATCAAGGGGAGCAGGCACGGAAGTAGCCACTACCCCCAGCAGTTGCAAGATGAGTATTGTTACCAGCCAGCAGTAGCACAGATGGAGACAAAATGTGGCATCTGTCCTCCAAGCCTGTGCTTCCCCCATAGGCCAGGTGGCTTCTGAAGCAGCAACTGTATAAAACAGCTTTTTCACGATTCACAAGTGCAAATATTTGACCCAGAATTGCTTTTTGAACCACGCCAATGTCCATTTTTCAGCCATTTCACTAACTCAAACAAAAAAAAGGATGGAAAAAAAAGTCTAGTTATGAACTAAAGCTGCTGATACCCCCAAATCTCGAACAAATTCCAACTCAGGTTGTTGTATTCTACCTCCCTAAACTCCTCTTTGTTGTCACTCACGTACAGTAATCTTCTCTGCTTTCATAGATTTTAAAGCAAGAAGGGACCACAATCTTCTAGTCTGACCCCCTGCACAAACCAGTTTTGCCCTGTGATTCCTGCATCGAGCCCAACAGCTTGTGATTGAACTAGAGGGTGGCTTTGAAAAAGACATCACATCTTGACCTAGTTTGTTTAGTGTTGCTGTGTGCCTCTATCCAGCTTCTGGGTTTGACCCTGAGGTGGCTGCATTTCAGTGCTGAGTGAAGTGATCCCCGTCTGGTTTACATCTCACACTGCAAAGCAATCTGAGATCCTTTGGTGGTTCTTTATGCACCACATTGGACAAGTGCAAAAGTCCTATTGTCCATGGGGATGTCCTGCACAGTGCTTTTTGCTGCTCCTCTGACCCAGAGCAAGGTTCATCACCCTGTGTCACTCTTGCTGAGTCTAACCAGCTTGCAACGACAGGACAATAAGACGCTCCATCTTTCCTAGTGCTATGGAGGGATCCTGCCCCACTGCCTATGCCCTGTTCTCCTGCCCTTGTGTTCGTCACAGACCAGGTGTGAACAACTCAGACACAATAAATTACTCACCATTTTCTGTCACCAGGCGCTTGCTTCTCTCCCCCTCTCTCCATGGAGAGTCAAATGTCCTCACGTAGAATTGCCTGTGGGAGGTTGGGATCCAGCATTTGTATGTAGCGTGGTCACCCTCTGCCTTTACTGCATCTTGAAACCAAAGGCTTTTGCCAGGTGCGTAGCAAGCGACTGTCTAACTTCAGGAAGTAGTTGTGGTCTGTATGAAAAGCAGTGAGGGGCGGGGGAGCAGCTCTTTCTGACCTAGCTTCCGTTGGTGCCAGAGTGGTAGCACCGTGTCCTGCTGACACTGAGCTGGGCGTAGCTACACAGCCTTGGTTGTCTGGAGTAGAGCTGGGCAATTTTTTTCTGGCAAATAGAAATTTCACCCAAAAAATGCATCTTTCAGGGTCCAAAATTATTTGCAAATTTGGGTCGACTTTGGCAAATAGTTCGTCTGAAAAAAAACCCAAAAACCAAAATTGCAAATGTCAGCATGTTTTGTGTTGACATTTTCAAAAAAACCACTTTGAAACTTGTGTAGAAAATGTCGGCATTTCGTTTCAAGCCAACATTCACAGTTTCATTTGACCTGAATTATGTCATTTTGTTTGTGACTAACCAAATTTTTTCTGAATTTTTTGGTTCAGCCACCAAACCAAACCCCCAGTTCTTCCCTTAGCTCTCGTTTGGACGTAAGAACTGTATGTATATTGATTTGAGTTGAAGTCCGTGTTATCAGTTGTTGGCTGCGTGTGTTCTCTCTGCGTGCTGCACCAGCTCTGTGCAGACAGCCCGTACAGCAGACCTCGATTGAACTGCCCAAGAAGACCACAGACTTAGTTCAGTAGCGAAGGTGCTCGGCCAGGTTTATTGCCAACAAAGCACAGTACTAGCACCAGGCAGACTCTATGGGGCCACTAATACATGTATGCCCGTGACAATGGACTCCGCTCAGCGAGGGCCAGGACCTTCCACTCCCTGCTAGGCCAGACAAAGACACCCCCTCTGTGGACCCTTTTTTATGCTGATACAACAGAACATAAGAACGGCCAGACTGGGTCAGACCAAAGGTCCATCTAGCCCAGTATCCTGTCTACCGACAGTGGCCAATACCAGGTGCCCCATAGGGAGTGAACCTAACAGGTAATGATCAAGTGATCTCTCTCCTGCCATCCATCTCCACCCTCTGACAAACAGAGTCTAGGGACACCATTCCTTACCCATCCTGGCTAATAGCCATTAATGGACTTAACCTCCATGAATTTATCCAGTTCTCTTTTAAACGCTGTTATAGTCCTAGCCTTCACAACCTCCTCAGGCAAGGAGTTCCACAAGTTGACTGTGCGCTGTGTGAAGAAGAACTTCCTTTTATTTGTTTTAAACCTGCTGCCTATTAATTTCATTTGGTGACCCCTAGTTCTTGTATTATGGGAATAAGTAAATAACTTTTCCTTATCTACTTTCTCCACATCACTCATAATTTTATATACCTCTATCATATCCCCCCTTAGTCTCCTCTTTTCCAAGCTGAAAAGTCCTAGCCTCTTTAATCTCTCCTCATATGGGACCCTTTCCAAACCCCTAATCATTTTAGTTGCCCTTCTCTGAACCTTTTCTAGTGCCAGTATATCTTTTTTGAGATGAGGAGACCACATCTGTACACAGTATTCGAGATGTGGGCGTACCATCGATTTATATAAGGGCAATAATATATTCTCAGTCTTATTCTCTATCCCCTTTTTAATGATTCCTAACATCCTGTTTGCTTTTTTGACCGCCTCTGCACACTGCGTGGACATCTTCAGAGAACTATCCACGATGACTCCAAGATCTTTTTCCTGATTCGTTGTAGCTAAATTAGCCCCCATCATATTGTATGTATAGTTGGGGTTATTTTTTCCAATGTGCATTACTTTACATTTATGCACATTAAATTTCATTTGCCATTTTGTTGCCCAATCACTTAGTTTTGTGAGATCTTTTTGAAGTTCTTCACAGTCTGCTTTGGTCTTAACTATCTTGAGCAGTTTAGTATCATCTGCAAACTTTGCCACCTCACTGTTTACCCCTTTCTCCAGATCATTTATGAATAAGTTGAATAGGATTGGTCCTAGGACTGACCCTTGGGGAACACCACTAATTACCCCTCTCCATTCTGAGAATTTACCATTTATTCCTACCCTTTGTTCCCTGCCAAGTTACATATTGCCCCTCTGATGTGATTAGTTCCCATCCTTTACCTTGTACATGTTGGCTTGATCAAAACATCTCCAGCCATCACCCTGTCATCCTACCGTCTCTTTAGGAGGGGTCTGTGTGTCCTGTATTATCTTTGGGGAGTGTGTTTATACCATAACCTTGTATCGGGGTGTCCTGGTACCACCCTTCTGGAATGTGTTTATGTGAATATCTAGTGCGTAAGAATGCTTGTGTTTTTGGAATGCAAGCTGTGTTGTTGCCAAGTTCCTGTGCCGGACAGTGCACCTGCAAGCAGGCATCTGTTTTATAACAGGGCCCAACTTTTGCTCATAGCCTGACTCTTGCTAACTTTGTTTTATATCAGCAGGGCCTGACTTTAGTTCAGGCCTTAGGCTTCACGCCAGGCCCCTTATACCAGGCCTCATGTTTCAGGTTCTCTCTTTATACTACAGTAAGATGGTTGTGCTCCTGTGAGTGACTATCTGGGCAAGTTTTGTTAGTTAGTTGTATAGTTTTACAATGGCCAAACTGACTGCACTGCTCCTGCTCCGCAGAGCATCGTGAGATTTGCAGAGAGCACAAGGCATTCGTGATCAGCAACTGTGTTGCCAGCGTGGGGAGTTGTTCCTGAGTGGGATGGTAACACAGTCACTCTCAAAGCACTTTCCAAAGGAGGCCAGTATCAATACCCCTGTTACAGATGGAGAAACATAAAGTGACTTCCCAGTGTCACCCAGGGACAGAACCAGGGAAAGAACTCAGGTATCCAGAGTCCCAGCCTAGCAGACGCACTGCTGGACCACGCTGCCTCCCCTAATGCTGTCATGTAATGATAATGTGAGCTCACAGTCCTCTCTTGTTAGTGCGCTACCTTAGAGGCCTCACTTATCCCTTCCCCCATTTTAGAGCAGTTGCCCAAAGTCACTGTTGGTTGAGCTGGAAGGTCTTAAATATGGCAGACTCCAGTCTCATCCACATAGCTACCCTAGGCCTTGTTTTCATCCACTGTTCTAAACACCAGACCTCTTTCCCCTCCCATAGCCAGGAACAGAACCCAGGAGTCCTGATTCCAACCCCTTTGTACTGCTGTCGAGCAAATAGTTGTGTAACTCACGAGCAAAGTGTATGCCAGCTCAAAGGGTATCTGTTTGAGATGTAAATCTGAGGGCCTGTATTTAAACCCTGCTGCTGATCCATGAGGGGACAGCATGGTTCCACATCAGGACTTTTTTTTTTGTCAGTTCAGTTAAAGCAGATTTGTCAGTTCTGCTTAAAAGCAGATTTGCAAATGCAGCTTTGAATCTTCTAAAACCTACCAAAAAGGCAGATTGTTCTGCGAACAGGTAGGTCAGGTACCTGACAGCTTGGAGCAGAATCAAAGACTCGCCCATAGCAAAACAACTCTTTCCCACCAGCCCCCTTGGGTGCACAGAAGAGCTACCCGGCTGCATACCCACTTCTCAGAAGCACTGAGACACGCTGCCGATAGCAAATAGTTACCTATGAATAATGTCAGTGCAATGAACAAGGAAAAGGAAGGAAAGGAATGATCTTGTGATCAAGGAAATAGCTTCATACACCTGTTCCTCTTGAAATCTGGGCTCTGTCCCTGGCTTACCAGAGACTTCCAGTGGGATATTGGCTGAGACATTTAAAACAGATCAGCTGCAACTGGTACCTGCTTCTGATCTTAATCTCACTGAGCCTCAGTTCTCTATGCAAAAGGGCAGGTAACAGTACTGCCCTGCCTCTGGGGGGGTCGGACACATTAACTGACATTTGGGAAACAAATAACACGTGATGTGTGGGTGACCTAGCACTGTATTGGGGGTTCTAGTAACAGTGAGAGGTTGGAAAGATGCCAAAAGTGGGGGATGGGAAGGCTTATGGAGAGTTGTGGAGCAGGGCAGTTGCCACCTGGCTGGTGGCTGTACTGCCTTGCTGGTTAAAGTGCCAGATTTTTTTCACTTGGGCACATTAGAGCTCTCGACGGTGCACTGACCTGTAGTCTGGACGGTGGCGCCATGTTAGGATAAGCTAAGAAAAATGATAAAATAACAGCAAAATACACCAATTGTGTGTAAAATGGCTCTCTAAACATGTTAGTAATAATTAGCTATGGTCAGCACTAAGACCATTCTTCTTGTTGCGGGGTGGCCAGTGGCCAGTTTTGCTGGGTCTCAGAGGCAGGGTGCAAGAGGGCAGGGAATTAATGGGCTTCCAAGGCAGGAGGCAAGCCCTGGTCTGCTTTTCTGAGCTCTAGGCAGAGAACACCCCGTGAACTTTAGGAAGAGGATGGGCTTGGGGTTAAGGGTATGTCTACACGTTGGAGCAAGCAGAAGCAAGCCTCCCCGTCTGGGTCAACAGACCTGGGCTCGTGGGGCTCATGCTAGCATTCTAGAAATAGCCGTGCAGACAGTGCGCTGAAGTTGCACCTCAGGCTGGAGCTCGGGCTCTGAAACCCACCCCGCTCCCTAAGTGTCAGAGCCCAAGCGCCAGCCCGAGCCACAACTTCAAAAGCATGTCAGGAGCACGAGCCCTGCTAGCTCGAGTCTGTCAAACCCCGGCTAGTGGGCTCACTCCCACTCACTCCAAACTGCTGTGTAGACAGACCCAGACTTTAGGACTCGGGAGCTCAGGGTGCAATTCCCTGCTCTACCACTGATTTCCTGTGTGACCTTGGCCAAGTCACTTAATCCATCTGTGCTTCAGTTTCCCCAGCTGTAAAATGCAGACAATACTACCCTACCTAGCCCAGCATCCTTTGATCCCTATTCCCTTTACGAACCCTTGATGAGGGGTGAGGCTAACTCAGGAAGAAGAGGGGTTTAAAAAGTCAGCTCCTAAGTGACCACTGGAGCAGCAAATGGGAGCTTTTCAAGGGAATTTAGAGGGAGCGTGAGAGCCAGACACATCTAACAAACATATTCTAAACTTAGGCCAATAACCCCCTGAAAAACAAAGAACAAACAAATGAAAAAAAAAACCTGCAAGAGTCAAAATAATGCAAGCAGATGGCAGCAGCAGGGTGGGGGGGAATCCAGTTTATTGCACTGAATGGAGCATATACGATTAACTGCCTTGTGGGCAGGTAGTATATGTGTGCATTTGGTGCATGCAGCTCCTGGCCCTCAGAGGCTGACTATGGGCTCTGGAGACCAGAGTGGCTGAACTGGAGTTGCTCAGGGAGACAGACCAGACTTTCCGGGACACAGCAGAGCAGGCCGAGCCCCAGTCTGGCAGCCTCTGTGCTGTTGGGGAGGATGAAAGTCTCGGGGAAGGAGAACATCAAGCTGGAACACAGGGAAATGATCCCATAGTTGGGACCCTTCTTCCCGATGTTGTCATGGTATCCTTGTGCACTGAGGACACCCCTCTGGGGGAGGGCACCCTGTTGTTAGGAAGAAACAGGAGACAGTAATGGGGGATTCAGTTATTAGAAGTATAGAGAGTTGGGTTGTGATGACCGGGAGGGGCAGGGGGTCTAAGGGCTCTGGCCGCGGAGGGGGGCCAGGGGGTCTCGGGGCTTGGGCTACAGGGGGAGGGGGGCTTGGGGCTCTGGAGGATGGGGCAGGGTGGTCTCGGGGCTTGGGCTGCAGGGGGCGGGGCAGGGAGTCTTGGGGCTCCGGCCATGGGGGAGGAGCAGGGGGTCTCAGGGCTCTGGCCATGGAGGGGGGCTCGGGCTTTGGGGGGGCAAGGGGGCTCAGGGCTCTGGTCACGGAGGGGGATCATGGGGGCTTCGGGCTCTAGCCACGGGAGGGGGCTTGGGGCTCGGTCTGCGGGGGGAGGAGAGCTCAGGGCTCGGGGCCATGGCAGGGGAGTCTCAGGCTGCAGAGGGAGGCAGGGGGTCTCGGGGCTCCGGCCACAGAGGGGGGTGGATGGAAGGGGCGGAGCCGGGGCTAGCCTCCCAGAAGTGGTCTCCACCTGCCGCCCATGAGGAAAGGGCTAAATAAGAAGACAGAAAAAACTATCATAATGCTACTACATAAATCCATGGTACACCCACACTTTGAACACTGCGGGCAGTTCTGGTCGCCTCATCTAAAAAAAAAATAGAATTAGAAAATGTACAGAGAAAGGCAACAAATGATTGGACGGATGGAACAGCTTCCGTATGAGGAGAGGTTAAGAAGACTGGGATTCTTCATCCTAGAAAACAGATGACTAAGGGTGCTATGAAAGGGGTGGAGAAAGTGAATAGAGAAGTGTTATTTACCCCTTCACATAACACAAGAACTAGAGGCCACCGAATGAAATGAATAGGCAGCAGGTTTAAAACAAACCTACTTCACAAAGGCAGGGGTTCCGGGTACCATAGGCCAGGGAAGGCTAAGCCTCCTCTAACCTAGGCTAAAAAGCGACAAGGAGTCCTGTGGCACCTTAGAGACTAACAGACGTATTGGAGCATAAGCTTTCGTGGGTGAAACACCACACAGGACTCCTTGTCGCTTTTTACAGATCCAGACTAACACAGCTACCCCTCTGATACCTAACCTAGGCTGTGGCCCCTCCCATGCTGTGCCCCCCCGCCCCCCAAAGCAAGTGGGAGCTCAGCTCCCCAGCCCTGCCCTGGAGCTTGCGGCTTGCTCGGGCCGGTGCTCTGCCAGCCCAGGGGTCGGGCCAGCTGGGGCAGGCCGGCTGGGACTCCTCCAGCCAGGGGGGGAGGGGGTGCAGGAGGAGATGGGGGCTCAGGGGCGGGGCCAGTTGGGCTAGTCTCCCCGAAGTGGGGCTTCACCTGCTGCCCGTGGCTAAAGGGTTCAAAAAGAATGAGCGAAGTTCCTGGAGGGCAGGTCTGTCAATGGCTATTAGCCAAAATGGTGAGGCAGGAACCCCATGCTCCTGGTGCCCCTACACCTCCCTCTGCCCGAAGCTGGGACTGGGCAGCAGGGGATGGATCAGTCGATAAATCGCCGGGTTCTGTTCACTCCCCCTCCCGCTGGCCCCTGGGGAAGGCAGGATGCCCCTTGCTCTGGCCAGGGGGGGCAGCTTTGAGGTGCTCTGGGGACGCCATATAACCAACTAGACCCCCCCGGGACCCCCAGCGCTCTAGGCTCGACAGGGGCCACGTGGGCCTAGCGGGCTGGGCTGCGCGCCACATTGTCGGGGGGGAGGGGCGGCAGCACACGTGGGGCATAGACAGACTCACGAGGGGGCGGGGCTGTCGCTGCAGGGGCGGGCGGGGATCATGGGAGAACTGCGCGCGCGTTCCCGGGGAGGTCACGCGCGGTTTCGTCGGTGGGGCGCGCGGGCGGCTGGGGCGCAGGCGCGCTGGACGCCTGTGTCCGGGATGGCGGCGGCAGCGGAGCCGGGAGTCGGGGCCGCGCCCCCCGCGGAGGAGCCGGGCTCGGGGTCGCTGTGCGCGGCCCCGCTGCGCCTGGCGCGGCTGCCCCTGGCCCGGGTGAAGGCGCTGGTCAAAGCCGACCCCGACGTGAGCCTGGCGAGCCAGGAGGCCGTGTTCGTCCTGGCCCGGGCCACGGTGAGGGGCGTCCGGGGGTGATTGCCTGGGCGTTGGGGGTGCGCAGATCCGCCGCCCCCTTCTCCCTCTGCCTGGCAGCCCGGGGGTGCTCATAGGTGGGGTGGGGTGCCCATGGGGGAAGTGGGGTGCCTAGGGGGGGGAGTGCCCAGAGGTGGGGGTGGGGTGCCCATGGGGAAAGCGGGTTGCCTGGGGGGGTGGGTNGTGCCTGTGGGGGGAGCGCCCAGAGGTGGGGGTGGGGTGCCCATGGGGGGGAGTGCCCAGAGGTGGGGGTGAGGTGCTGTGGGGGGAGTGTCCAGAGGTGGGGGTGGGGTGCCCATGGGGGAAGTGGGGTGTCTGTGGGGGGAGTGCCCAGAGGTGGGGATGGGGTTCCTTTGGGGGAAGCGAAGTGGGGTGCCTAGGGGGGAGTGCCCAGAGGTGGGGGTGGGGTGCCCATGGGGAAAGCGGGGTGCCTGGGGGGGAGCGCCCAGAGGTGGGGGTGGGTTGCCTGGGGGGGAAGCGGGGTGCCCATGGGGGGGAGTGCCCAGAGGTGGGGATGGGGTGCCTGTGGGGGGAGTGCCCAGAGGTGGGGGTGGGGTGCCCATGAGGGCTGTAGGTCTATCCTATTTCTGAACTTTGCTTTTTCTCCTGTGTTCCACTCTGACTCTCTTCCCCCATATCTTCTGTTTGGGACTTTCCTCTCCTCCCTTTCTTCCTTTCTGAGCTGCCTGCCCCAGGCAGCTTTTAGCTCTTTTCAGTGAAGCTATGCTGATCACTGCCGCCCTTGGATATACACTGATTTATATTGCATTTGGCATCAGGTCAGTTACTTGCGCTGGTCACAGGCAATAGGTCCTGTTGTCATAGGCAACACCTGTTCCAGCCCCAATGTGAAACTGACTGGCACACTCTTTGGTGTCTGAAATACTCTGTGTTTCAAAGACTGAAGAATTTAGAATCACAGAAACATAGGTGGTCACGTTCAGTCCTGTGCGCTGAGGCACCATTGAGTAAACCTAGGCCATCCCTGACAGGTTCTTAAAAACCTCCAATGACTGGAAGCCTATTCCACTTCTTAACTATCCTTATAGTTAGAAAGTTTTTTCTAACATCTAACCTAAATCTTCCTTGCTGCAGGTTAAGCCCATTACTTCTTGTCCTACCTTCAGTGGACATGGAGAACAAGTGATCACCGTCTTCTTTATAACAGCCCTTTTATTTGAAGACTCTTGTCAGGTCCCCCCTCAGCCTTTTCTCACATGCCAAGTTTTTTTAATCTTCCCTCATAGGACAAGTTTGCTAAACCTTTTATCATTTTTGTAGCTCTCCTCTAGACTCTCTCCAATTTGTCCATGTCTTTCCTAACGTGTGGTGCCCAAAACTGGCCACATTACTCCGGCTGAGGCCTCACCAGTGCCGAGTAGAGTGGGACAGTTACCTCCTGTGTCTGACATACGACACTCCTGTTAATATACCCCAGAGTGATATTAGCCTGTCTCACAACTGCATCATAACATTGGCTCATATTCAATTTGTGACCCACTGTAACCCCCAGATCCTTGTCCATTTCAGATTATTGCTTACTTTCATGCACAAGCAACAAAGAGCCAGCCCATCATAATCTCAGTGTGTAGCCCAGTGGCCAGACCACTGGGCTCCAGCTCAGTCACTGCCCTGCTGGATGACCTTGAGCAAATCACTTCACTTCTCTGTGACTCAGTTTCTCCATCTGTAAAATGGGGATAATGACGCTGATCTCGTTTGTAAAGTGCTTTGAGGCATACTGACAAAAAGTGCTAGATAAAAGCTAGGTGGTGTTATTAATCTGCACTCTATAATTCACACATAAAACAGTCACTTCCACGTATGATTTACCTATAGGCCGCAGTGAGATCTCTGATTATTGAAACTTTTTTACTTTTACAAAACATTACAGAACACTTACTAGCATATGCCCAAGTATTGTAAACATCCTCTCAAACTAAGTAGAGAGAAATACGCTGTAAGGTACATAATCTTTGCTTTTTCAATTGAGATTGATTTTGCAAATTGATGACATTGATCAGTTATTCGCAGCAAGTCTTTCCAGTTATTGGCATGAATTAGCACAGTTCTCTCCACTGTCTCAGCATACACAAGACCAAATCAGAGATGCCAGACTGTTCTGAAACCCTTGTGAATTCAAGAGGTGCTTAGTCAAAGATCAGAGCCTGATCCTGCTAACACACAGCTGCATTTCAGGGAAACGTCCCCTGGAAGAACTTTTCATATATAATTTGAAACTGAAGTAAACTTCTCTGGTTGCAATGTAAAATGAGACTCTTAAAAAATCTCCTTCTCTTCCTGCCTCTACCCCACAACAGCCTCCTAGAGTTTGGATGGTGCCACAACATGGGCTCTGTCCATGCCTCTTATTTTATGGCAAAGCAAAACTGAAAATAACCTGTTTAGGTTGTACAGCTTCCCCTGTCACTGTTTGCCTGTTACTAGCAGCAATATTGGGTCACAGAGGAACATGACTCTGAGATGATAGATGCAGTGGAGGATTAAGGTTTGAAGTTAACTCTGGGCATGATCCAGTGGGGAGGCTGTCATCCTACAAGAACCAGGGGAAGGGACTTTCAATGCCCCAGATACTGACTTGTGATGTTCGTTAATCTGACAAGAAGCCTGTGGCTGTAGGCTATGGCTTATTATTATTATTTAACTGCTGACTGTGTGCTCAGACAGTCTCTGCTCCAGGGAGATTACTGTTTAAACAAGAGACACAGAAGATAGGATGCTTTGAGAACAACAGAAGAGGGAATGACTAGGATTTTTTTTTTAAAGTGTTAATGTTGTTAACTTCCTTCTTGGGCATTGTGGAAGAAGTGGGGCATTACGATGGATTTGAATGGCAAGAGAATGGTAGCTTGACAGACCAGACTAGGGAGGTCATTCCATGCATAGGGGGAGCATTAAAGGCAGGAGGCAGTTGTCAGAGACATGGTTAGGAATTGTTAGGGAGCAGAGCAGTAAGAGACCAGTTTGTTAATGTAGGCAAGAGCTAAGATAACTTCCTTCTTAGCATCCCCTAGGAGGCAAACTAACCCAAAGGTGATGAGTAGGCAGGGCATGACTCAGTACCCTTTCTGCAGCTGCCATCAGAGCGCTGTGGACACAGAGCGGGGAAGCATCCCACGAAGTGGTGCAGTGTGCACTCCTCTGTCCTGGAGAATTCCAGGAGCAATTCTGCTTGGGTGGGGTGGGTCTATGCCACCTCCAAAATGAGCATGTGATTGAATTGCCCTGTAGGACTCTTAGAATGTTTCATTCAGTCACTTGCTCCCATTGGGGAGCAATATCTCCGACAGCCCTTTTGCAGAAATTTTGACTGTATAATCTGGCTTCCGCTTTTATTCAGTAGTCCATTTTCCATCTTAGTTGTGAGACTTTTTCATTTAGATTGGTGCTGAGACTTGTGTGGCTTTATTATGGTCTCTTCTAGGGCCCTTCCAGCTCTCTTTCACAGTTATCCTGGAAGAGCACTTCGGAGCTTTAGCTAGTGCAGAATGTGGCAACCCACTTTCTTAGTACATCAGACTGACGTGAGCACTCTACACCTCTGCTCTCCACTCGATTCCAGCTTGCTTCTGGTTGCAGTTCCAAGTGTCATGATCGGTAAGCTGTAAATGGCCTGTATCATAGTTACTAGAAAGACCATCTGTCTCTCTGTGCCCTGATGAGATCAGCTGAGCTACTCTTGCTCTCCGTTCCAGTGGTTGTGCTCTTGTGGTCTGGTGTCTGGGCAGTGGAGAGTGTCCAGCTGTGGAATTTGTTCCCTCTTCTGATCAGTCAGAGCCTGAGTTTCATGTCCTTCAGGGCACAGTACAGGATGTATTTACTTGCTGCAACTAAGAAGCTCATTTGGTGGTAGGTGGAGGTACTTATAGGTAGGTTATTCTACATTATCCATTGAAAGTAGTGCAGATATGATTGGCACTCAGAAGGTGCAGTGATGGGCAGTTGGTAGCTGGCAAATACTTACTTTGGATAGCAAAGCCTGCAAAGTCAAATCATCAAGTGTCATAATTAGCCCTGAATGGAGTTGTCCTTTCCTAAAATTGGTCACCACCTTAAGGGCAAAGGCATGTTTTGACACAATTTGCTGTGATCTAGAGTATTGCTGATACTTGGGAGCCAAGACGAGTTTGCCAAAGAAATCTCTTTGCAAGTTGCAGGTCTTGGAGTAGGAATATTAACCATGGGCCTCAGTAATCCATGAAAGTGGATAACTGGTTCACAGAATCAGAAAAGTATGTTGCATGTTCAAGTGTGATGTTCTGAGAGAGAAGAAAAGCAGGACTCACACTCCCTTCCCTCACCTCCAGATATACACAGGGACCTCTAAAGCCCCCCTGGCACCCTAATAACACTTGTCCCTGATATGCAGTAATTGTCTAGTTTAAAGGTTTCATTGAACATTCTTAGAGCTGATCAGAGGAAAGGGAGCATCGAAAGGGGGAGAGGGTGTAATTTTTTCCTTTAATCCTTCAGAGCTCAACTGTCCCGTCTGCTTGTAACAACAGATTGCAGTCACACCTTTCCCTTGTTGTAACAGTCTCTCTTCCATCCTGCAGGAGTTGTTTGTTGAAACCATAGCTAAAGATGCTTATGTGTATGCTCAGCAAGGAAAAAGGAAAACTCTGCAAAGGAAAGACTTGGGTAAGAAGACCATTCGTCACATGCGTCTGACGAAGTGGGTATTCACCCACGAAAGCTTATGCTCCAACACATCTGTTAGTCTTAAAGGTGCCACAGGAGACTCTGTTGCTTTTTACAGATCCAGACTAACACGGCCACCCCTCTGATACTTAAGACCATTTTTGTTTTGCTAACCATTGTCAATAATGTTACTAGACTAAAGGCTCTTTCCAGCTGATTCCATGTGTTTTGTGACATTGTGGATGCAGATTTAAAACAGTACTATCTTGTTCCCAGAGATGAAAAGAAAAAAGTTCTCTTCTGCCAAATATTACATTGTAAAATATTCCCCCCGTGTTCTCCAAAATGAATAAACCTATTTTAAAAAAAGTCATTGTTAAAATCATATGTTGATGTGTTTAAAATATCTCTGCACTTGAATTTGTTTATCTATGCCAATTGTTTTCAATTCACTTTGTTTTACAGATAATGCCATTGAAGCTATTGATGAATTTGCTTTTCTGGAAGGTGAGTTTCTGGTTGGTTTAATTTTGTTTTAATTTTTTGCAGACATTGTCTCCATATCGACAGGGAGAGCATTCAAATCAATCATTTGTAGATTTTTCGGTTTTGACTTCAGTTTAGTAATAGCTAATGGCCCAACTAGAAATGTGCCACTTGTCTTGGTAACATTTGAAATTCAGCATTCAAAACACTGAATTGAGGAGTAAAGTGGAACATCAGCAATTAAATACCTTTCAGGGAGATTTGTTCTTAGAATTTTGTAATCTGGTTAAGATTTGATAAATTACAGCATCTTCCCTTGGCTGCTTGCAAACTAGGTTCCACTGTTTGTTCATGTCTACCTGTGCTGTCTGCTTTTGCCCCTTTTGAATTTCCTTTTGAATTTCCAGGTACTTTGGACTGATCTCACCAGGAAAGGAGTTACCTGAAGAAAGAGTCAGCAGAGTGGGGTGGCCCTTGGAAGACACGTGGCATGAGATTTTCAAATTAATCTAGACACATTTTCGTGGAAGATGTCTCTGTTCCTAGACTACTTTGGAAATCTCAGCCAGAATGTATTGTAAAAAGCTTAAGTTGTGATAGTTCTTTATTTAAAATCCATATTTTTTCATACATTTTTGTATGTAATATGACCTCCAGCTCACATTTCAGAACCAGGCTCAGACTTTCACTGTGTAACACAGCAATAGCTCGGAATAGCCATGCTGTACTAGCATCTCCTCTAGAACTCGGTGGTAATAAAAAGCATGGAGGTTGGGGTGATCCTGCCTCTGAAGTCCGAGGGTAGTTATTTTTTTATGGAAATGTATTTCTTCTATATGTTACTCTCTTGGCCAAATAGAGTTAAATGTTTCATAGAATCATAGAATATCAGGGTTGGAAGGGACCTCAGGAGGTCATCTAGTCCAACCCCCTGCTCAAAGCAAGACCTAATCCTAACTAAATCATCCCAGCCAGGGCTTTGTCAAGCCAGGCCTTAAAAACCTCTAAGGAAGGAGATTCCACCACCTCCCTAGGTAACCCATTCCAGTGCTTCACCACCCTCCTAGTGAAAAAGTTTTTCCTAATATCCAATCTAAACCTCCCCCACTGCAACTTGAGACCATTACTCCTTGTTCTGTCATCTGGTACCACTGAGAACAGTCTAGATCCATCCTCTTTGGAACCCCCTTTCAGGTAGTTGAAAGCAGCTATCAAATCCCCCCTCATTCTTCTCTTCTGCAGACTAAACAATCCCAGTTCCCTCAGCCTCTCCTCATAACTCATGTGCTCCAGCCCCCTAATCATTTTTGTTGCCCTCCGCTGGACTCTTTCCAATTTTTCCACATCCTTCTTGTAGTGTGGGGCCCAAAACTGGACACAGTACTCCAGGTGAGGCCTCACCAATGTCGAATAGAGGGGAACGATCACGTCCCTCGATCTGCTGGCAATGCCCCTACTTATACAGCCCAAAATGCCGTTAGCCTTCTTGGCAACAAGGGCACACTGTTGACTCATATCCAGCTTCTCGTCCACCGTAACCCCTAGGTCCTTTTCTGCAGAACTGCTGCCTAGCCACTCGGTCCCTAGTCTGTAACAGTGCATGGGATTCTTCCGTCCTAAGTGCAGGACTCTGCACTTGTCCTTGTTGAACCTCATCAGGTTTCTTTTGGCCCAATCCTCTAATTTGTCTAGGTCCCTCTGTATCCTATCCCTACCCTCCAGCGTATCTACCACTCCTCCCAGTTTAGTGTCATCTGCAAATTTGCTGAGAGTGCAGTCCACGCCATCCTCCAGATCATTAATGAAGATATTGAACAAAACCGGCCCCAGGACCGACC
>QXTE01000233.1:142640-337961 GCA_003942145.1 Platysternon megacephalum
CATCTAGTCCAACCCCCTGCTCAAAGCAGGACCTAATCCCAACTAAATCATCCCAGCCAGGGCTTTGTCAAGCCTGACCTTAAAAACCTCTAAGGAAGGAGATTCCACCACCTCCCTAGGTAACCCATTCCAGTGCTTCACCACCCTCCTAGTGAAAAAGTTTTTCCTAATATCCAATCTAAACCTCCCCCACTGCAACTTGAGACCATTACTCCTTGTTCTGTCATCTGGTACCACTGAGAACAGTCTAGATCCATCCTCTTTGGAACCCCCTTTCAGGTAGTTGAAAGCAGCTATCAAATCCCCCCTCATTCTTCTCTTCTGCAGACTAAACAAGCCCAGTTCCCTCAGCCTCTCCTCATAACTCATGTGCTCCAGCCTCCTAATCATTTTTGTTGCCTTCCGCTGGACTCTTTCCAATTTTTCCACATCCTCCTTGTACTGTGGGGCCCAAAACTGGACGCAGTACTCCAGGTGAGAACTCACCAATGTCGAATAGAGGGGAACGATCACGTCCCTCGATCTGCTGGCAATGGTTTCTTGGCCAATGGGTGTAATAGTTTCTCTTCAGTGTGTCTGTGGGCTGGTCCACACTAGGGGCGGGATCGAACTAAGGTACTTCGACTTCAGCTACGCGAAGACCGTAGCTGAAGTCGAAGTACCTTAGTTCGGACTAACGCGACTTACCTCGCGTCCGCGCGGCGCCGCGATCGAAGTTCGCGGCTCCTACTTCGAACTCCGGTACTCCGCTCGCCCTGCAGGAGTACCGGAGTTCGAAGTAGCGCGTTCGGGGATCGATCTATCGCGTCCAGACGAGACGCGATAGATCGATCCCCGATACTTCGATGGCTACCCGCCGATCCGGGCGGGTAGTCTGGACGGGGCCTGTGTGAAGGGACTGGGGTGGGGGCGCACATTCATGCATACATTATGGGAAATGTTGGCCTCATAGTGGGTTGGATAATATAACTTGGCATCTCAGTTGAACTAGGCAGTGTTCTGGAGGCAACAGTTGCAGATCCGTCATTGAGTTTGAGTTGAATTTTGCACTTAAAAGAGGGCTTCAGCCTCTTTGTTATGTATGGAAAATAGAGCATTAGCCTTCCCAAAATTACAGCTCTTACTCTTTGAGCATAGAATGAATTTTCTGAGAATTTACAAGTAAATCCATTGATTAGTATAGCAATTAAAATTAATTTTAAAATGGGTCTTTAAGAAATCTAGAGTATCTCAGACCTCCTTCCTCCCTGCCCCTCCCATGGCCTTAAGGAATTAAACGGATGTCTCAAACTTCCCATGTAGTTAAAACTCACTAATCTTGTCTGTAGGTGGCATATGAAGAATTTTTCATTTAGGATTAGTAGTCATTTTTTCCTGTCACTCCTCAAAACCAAAAGTTTCTTCTACAGCTGAGGCTGAAGAATATTTTACTACAGAGAATTCAGAGTAGAACTGCACTTTCAAAATGACTGCCACCTGCCACAGTTCTCAGGGGACTAAGGCCACAAGAACCCTTGAACAAACATGGCTGCTCTCTCTCTTCAGCTGCTCCTCAGAGATTTTCCCTCAGCCTGCTGACAGCATAAGTGGTCAGCATCTTCCCTGAAGGCAGCTTGGCTTCACTCTTGCTGGGAACAATGGGAAGCACTGGCCATTTTGAAAAGGACTCTTAACTGAGGGTAGCTCATGACTTCAGTCCCACTGAGAACAATGGGAGACAATAACCATTCTGAAAAAAGGATAAATCTTCGGGAGTTAGCGTTAAGGAGAAGATTTTTAGGTACCAGCCTCAGCTGACAGATAAAATTTCAGTTACGAAAAATAATGGCAAAATAACACCATTAATCCTAAATAGTTAATTCCCAAAGCTACTGATAGGATCATGTACAACAGGGAGAAGATGAGGGAGGGGGAATTTTCAGGGCGAAAGTGGGATGTACACTCTGGCTGCTTTGGCAAAGTTAACTCTGAGCGCACGTATCAGTAAGGTTAAGATTCGGTCATGGGTATTTTTAGTAAATCATAGAATCATAGAATATTAGGGTTAGTAGAGACCTCAGGAGGTCTAGTCCAACCCCTTGCTCAAAGCAGGAGCAAACCCAGCTAAATCATCCCAGACAAGGCTTTGTCAAGCCAGGCCTTAAAAACCTCCAAGGATGGAGATTCCACAACCTCCCTAGGTAACCCATTCCAGTACCCTAGTGAAATAGCTTTTCCTAATATCCAACCTAGACCTCCCCCACTGCAGCTTGAGATCATTGCTCCTTGTTCTGTCATCTGCCACCAGTGAGAACAGCTGAGATCCTCTTTGGAACCCCCCTTCAGGTAGTTGAAGGCTGCTATTAAATCCCCCCTCACTCTTCTCTTCAGCAGACTAAATAACCCCAGTTCCCTCAGTCTCTCCGTGTCAGTCATGTGCCCCAGCCCCCTAATCATTTTTGTTGCCCTCCGCTGGACTCTCCAATTTGTCCACATCCCTTCTGTAATGGGGGGACCAAAACTGGACACAATACTCCAGGTGTGGCTTCACCAGTGCCGAATAGAGGGGAATAATCACTTCCCTCGATCTGCTGGCAGTGCTCCTACTAATACAGCCCAATATACCGTTGACTGTCTTGGCAACAAGGGCACATTGCTGACTCCTATCCAGCTTCTCATCCCCTGTAATCCCCGGGTCCTTTTCTGCAGAACTGCTGCTTAGCCAGTCGGTCCCCAGCCTGTAGCAGTGCATGGGATTCTTCCGTCCTAAGTGCAGGACTCTGCACTTGTCCTTGTTGAACCTCATCAGATTTCTTTTGTCCCAATCCTCCAATTTGTCTAGGTCACTCTGGACCCTATCCCTACCCTCCAGCATATCTACCTCTCCCCCCAGCTTAGTGTCATCTGCAAACTTGCTGAGGGTGCAATTAATCCCATCATCCAGATAATTGATAAAGATGTTCAAAACTGGCCCCAGGACCGATCCCTGGGGCACTCCGCTTGATACCAACTGCCAACTAGACATGGAGCCGTTGATCACTACCTGTTGAGCCTGACAATCTAGCCAGCTTTCTATCCACCTTATAGTCCATTCATCCAATCCATACTTTTTTAACTTGCTGGCAAGAATACTGTGGGAGACCGTATCAAAAGCTTTGCTAAAGTCAAGATATATCATGTCCACCGCTTTTCCCATATCCACAGAGCCAGTTATCTCATCATAGAAGACTATCAGTTTGGTCAGGCCCTTGGTGAATCCATGTTGACTGTTCCTGATCACAGTCAGGGACAGGTCGCAGGCAATAAACAAAAATTCATGGAAGCTCATGACCCATCCCTGACTTTTACTAAAAATACCCGGAAGAGGTGGGGGGACAGAGCGCTGTTGGGGCTTGCAGCTGCTCCAGCCCCATCGCTGTGCCAGCGGCAGGGGTGTCACTCAGCCCCAGCCACTGCTCCTGCCGGGGACTGCTGCCCCAATGGCCCTGGGGCTGGCCGCTGGTCAGCTGTTCTGGCGGCCCTGGGGCTAACAGCTGCTCCAGCCCTGGCACAGATGAAGTCCTGGAAAAGGATGGCATCCGTGACCTCCATGACAGAATCGTAGCCTTAGGGTATCAGTAACTTAGGGCAAAATACATTACTAGGTGTCATAATTATTCCCTAACTGAGCATGTGCTAAACTGAGGAAATTCGCAATTAACACATTGAGATTTGTTTTAACTTTAACCTTAAGATACAAAAATGCAGAGTTAGGGACTCAAACAACCTTAACTCTGCTTTATAGTCACACCACTGTTGTGTTTAAATATCAGTTTAATCTAATCTGGGGCCACAAACTCTAACATGTCTCAGCAAAACCATACAATAACCATATGACTAGTAATTCCCTTCACTTCAGTGCAACTACAGCTAGTAATTTAGCTTCTTGTGTCCAAAACCTCTCAATGAATTTCCTACTTTATGAAGTAGGAAATTCATTAAGTGAAGAAGAGCTTTCTGTTCCCTTAGAGCCGAAGTCCACATTGACTAGATGGTGAGAGTTATGCAGGGGCTGCAAACCGGCCATAAAGTAAATGAAAGTCACAGAGATGTGTAACTTGCACTGATTTGCCATGCAAGGGGTGTGCAAAACGAGTGTAACTTACATGTATTTGGTATTGTGTGGGGACCAGTTCATGATTATCATAATCAAGTGCATGTGGGAATGCTGAGGATGGTCTGAGTGTAAGATAAAGTCGGGGGGGATGCAGCTTTAAAATGTATCTTAAATCTTCCTGTCAGTTACTTTTCCTGCTACATCTCCCCCTGAGGGCCTTACCTCTGTCCTGTTGAGGCCCAATTCTGCCCTCAGGATTCTTCTCCTATTGAAAGGTGTGCAACTTCACTGATTGCTGCACCTGATAGTGATGCCGGACTTGAATCCTTGGTACATAAATTACATTAGTCTTGAATGCTAAATCACGCAAGCTACCCTATACCTGCTGCACTGACCCCACTGTTTGTGTCCATAGGGACAGGACACACTTACTCCAACTTTCACTTGGCCAACCTGGCCCAAGGATTCTAGCAATGTCCTCACAATGACGTCCTAACTAATGCATGTCTTTATATCCCTTAGAACTAACAAAATATCCCTGAGTTAACACCTGTTGAAAATGTCTTTGGCTGCAGAATACCCAGTCCTGAATCCTATGTGCAGCCACTGCAAATCATGCAACTTATATCTATTTTTGTCCATGTAGAATGGGCTTAATACCCTGCATGGACATAGCACTTTTTACCTCTGTATCTTAAAGCACATAAAGGTGGCTCAGCTGGGGTAACCCCATTGTACAGGCAGCATGACTAAGCACATAGATTTGAATCTCTCCAAGAGGTATTGTAGTGAATAAGACCAGTGTCTCATTTCAGAGCTCTTGGTTCTGTTCCCAGCTTTGTCCCAAGCTTTCTGTGCCCTTGCATGACTTGCTTAACCTTAGCTTCACAATCTATAATGGGAGTAATGGTATTTGCCTACTTCCCGAGGTTAGGACTATGGGACTTTGCAAAAAAAAAAAAAAAAAAAGGGGGGGTGTGATGCAAAGAGAAGTGAGACCTTTCAGTGGAAGAGGTGACAAAGTAACTCAAGATCTCCTGGCTCCCAACCCAGTGCTCATTCCCACAGGGAAAGAGGCCATTTTGGTGGGAATGCAGAGCAGTAGACTGCATGTGTCTGAGGGCTCGTTTTAACAGAGCCTATGTTTCCCAGAAACACTTTGGAGTAATTCATGGGATAGGAGGATTCAGTTGGCCTACACTTTCAAAAATGAGTTTTGGGGCCTCCATTTTTGGATATCCAACTTCAGACACCAAGGGTTTGATATTTTCAGGGACTTGAGCACCTACAACTCCAGCTGAAGTCCATGGAATCTGCAGATGCTCAGCACCTTTGGATGCGATGCCCTAGTCTAAAATTAGGTCTTTAGAGTCTGCTAATGTAACTGAGGACAAAATTGAGCCTATGTGGCTATCCAAAAATTGAGGCATCCAAAATGAGTGGACACTTTTGCAAATGGAGGCTTTCAGGGCTGGATTTACACCGTAGGCACAGCATCTTCAGTGCCCCTCCTGCCTACAGTTGACCGTGTTGCACACAGTTTTAGAGAGGTAAGGGGCCCCTACAATGCTGGCACCCCAAGGCACTTGCTTACTGTGCCTAATTGGAAATCCAGCCCTGGAGGCTGTAGTGTGAAGCTAAGTTGGCTGTGCACAGATGCACCATGCAATTGTCCTTAGTGACACAGGCGCTGCTGACCTTCTAATGTGCTGGGGGGTGCTCGACCCCTGGCTCTGCCACAGGCCTTGCCCCCACTCCACCCCTTTCTCCAAGGCCCCGACCCACCTTTTCTCGCCCTGTTCCTCTCCCTCCCCCAGTGCGCCGTACCCTCGCTCCTTCCCTTCCCTCACAAAGCCTCCTGCACACTGTGAAACAGCTGATCGGGGAGGGTGGGAGGCGCAGGGAGGGAGGGGGAGGCACTGATCCTGTGGGGCCTGGTGGGGCGTAAGGGGGGAGCTGATGGGAGGGTGCCAGTGGATGCTCAGCACCCACCATTTTTCCCTGTGGGTGCTCCCACGGAGTCGGCGCCTATGCTTAGTGACACGAACTTCACAAAACCTCCTTCTGCAAAGGCTTAGAACCTAATTTTCAAATATGGACAACTCTAGCTCTTTGGGGCAGGGAGTGTCTTTTTATTCTGTGTTTGTACAGTGCCTGACACCTTGGGGGCCTCCTAGAATCCTAGAGATTAAGGCCAGAAGGGACCCCCCAGATCATCTAGTCTGACATCCTGTAGATCATAGGCCACCTACCCTGCCCTGCACCTACACACTATCCCCAACAACCAAAATGAGACCAAGGTGTTACAGCCCACAGGAGACTAGACTGTTATATGGCACAGGCAGAGAAGAGGAGGGACTGAGGTGCATCAGGGTCCGAGGCTCCTGCAATGGCAGGGAAATGATTAAATGATATAGAGCCAGATAGCCCTAGGAAGGTGAAAAGTCCGCAAGGTCACTGCCAATCTGACTTGGGGAAAAATTCCTTCCCAACCCCACATAAGGCTATCAGTTAGATCGGGGTAGTCAATAGGCATGGGCCAAATCTGGACCGCCAGACACTTTGGAATGGATGCCAAAATCTTTTTATTTACTTATCATTGTTGTTATATTTTTTATTATTTCCTCTGGAGTCTGGACCTCGACTATACCTTGACCAAGAAATTTGGACCTTGACAAATAATTGACCATCCCTGAGTTAGGATCAGCCAAGCACCTGAGAGAGAGAGAATGCCCAGTGCCACCTCACAGCCCTGTCCCTCTCTGTCCAGTGTTGCAAATTTGACACCATCAGCTCAGGATTAAACAAAGACTGTGAATGGCTAGCCAACTACAAAAGCAGTTTCTCCTCCCTTGGTGTTCCCACCTCAACTGCTAGAAGAGGACCTCACCCTCCCTGATTGAACTAACCTCCTTATCTCCAGACTGATTCTTGCCTGCATATTTATACCTGCCTCTGGAAATTTCCATTACATGAGTCTGACGAAGTGGGTATTCACCCACGAAAGCTTATGCTCCAATACATCTGTTAGTCTTAAAGGTGCCACAGGACTCTCTGTTGCTTTTTACAGATCCAGACTAACACGGCCACCCCTCTGATTCTTGACACCATCTCCAGCTGTGGCCATCCCTGATGCTCCAGAGCAGGGGTAGGCAACCTATGGCACGCGCCGAAGGCGGCACGCGCGCTGATTTTCAGTGGCGCTCACACTGCCCGGGTCCTGGCCACCGGTCCGGGGGGCTCTGCATTTTAATTTAATTTTAAATGAAGCTTCTTAAACATTTTAAAAACCTTATTTACTTTACATACAACAATAGTTTAGTTATATGTTATAGACTTATAGAAAGAGACCTTCTAAAAACATTAAAATGTATTACTGGCACGCGAAACCTTAAATTAGAGTGAATAAATGAAGACTCAGCACATCACGTCTGAAAGGTTGCCGACCCCTGCTCCAGAGGAAGGCAACAAACAAAAAAAACCTAAAAAAAAACCAGTCCCTTCCAGAGTACATTGGCTTGGTCCATGAATGGAGCACCTAGGCACTATGACAATACAAATAATAATTAACTATCAAATCAAGGCCAGTTTCTGTCAGAGAAACTCCTCAGAGAGCTCTACTTCTCTGCCAAAGTCAGCCCTTTGGACTATCGGGCTGTTCCAATTATTTTTACATCTTGGGGAAGGGGTTTTATTTCCACTCTGCTTCCTGTCAGAAACGGGCGAATTGGTTTTGCTCTGATGCCCGACTATGAAATTCACCTTCAGGCTTTTCAACCTTCCAAGGCTGGAAAATTTCAGTTTCAAAGGTGAACGTTTCAGGAAGTTCTGAGTGACGGAAAACTCAGGTTATAATTACAGAGGTGCTCAGGCAACCGTAAGTAGAGCATGTCGTGGGGTGCTCCTCACTGTAACCGAGGGTGGTAAGATGACGTACAGGCCAAAGAAAAAATGCACCCTGTGCACCACTGGTTGGATTCGGACTTGTGCCCTGCACTGCATTCCACAAGGGGGCTGTGTCTTTATCAATGGAATGGTCACAGCCTCCCAGCTGTGTGCCTGTGCACTGCGCTTTGTGAGAGCCTGTTGGAGTTGACTCATAATGACCTTTTTCTATCATTCCTGCCCCCGTGGGTACAGAATAAGGAGACTACAATCAACACATACACCGAGGAGATTTCCGGGAGCCCAGTTGCAAGTGACTGTGACCAGGGGAAGCAGACATCAGGGTTCCATCTAATCAATCACCTGGCTAACAAGAGAGTCTCCGGTCTATCTCCATCCCAGCCCCCTGGTGTAAGGCCTTTGCAATCCCTCTGACCCATTGTGGGATTCAATTTCTTCTCCTCAGTCACAGAGGCAGAGCACAGAGATGCAGCAGGGATGGTGTGGGATGGTCATTTCATTTTCCAACCTGATAGAAGCCAGAAGGTAAAAAAAGAACAAGCGGAGTCATTGTGCACACCAGACTCTGTACCCTCCCTCCCCACCTAGTGCCCCACCTCGTTGCCACTTTCGCCCTGGTCTGTCCTCCATGCCCTATGCAATGAGCTTTCATCCCTGCACCCTCTTTCTTCTCCTCTGTGCCTAATACCTACTCTGCCCTCTGCTCTGCAACCTCTCCCTCACAGCAGTGCTTGCGGGCCTGCCACCGTTTCTCACACTAGTGACCTTTTACAGATACAGAACCTGACAGCCCAGTTTCTTGTAGCCATGACTTTGCTCAACCACATAACAAAGTGGGACCCTGACAGCTACGCTTGTGGCCTCTTTTAGACCAGGAAAAAAGGTGCTTTTTTCAATCATGTTAACTCAGTGGAACTAGCTTTGCCTCAGTTGAAAAAAGGACCTGTTTTCCTAGTCTAGACAAGGCCTGTGAGAGCTCTTCGGGGGTTATATTGCAGTCCCAGAAACCAATGCACGCTCTAGAGAGAATTCCTTGCTGCATGTAGGAAGGGTCCCATGGTGCTTCTGCTCCTCCATAGCTCAGGAAGGAGGAACTTTCCTGCTTGTTTTTACTGAGCATGAAAGAAAGAAACTTCTTCCCAGCTGAAGGGTTCAGCCTTGCTAAAGAAAGAAAAAACAACGAGGAGTCTGGTGGCACCTTAAAGACTAACAGATCTTTTAGTCTTTAAGGTGCCACCAGACTCCTTGTTGTTTTTGTGGATACAGACTAACACGGCTACCCCTCTGATAAAGAAAGAAAGGCAGGCCCAGATACCTGCCTTGGGCTGCTCTCCAGAGGGAATGCTCTGCAGATCTCCTATGACGCTGAGCCTTGCATGGTGTATTTGTTTACCAAAGAGCTAGGGTTAATCTAAAGTCTGGTGTTGAAAAGAAACAAAAGACGGTTATCTCCAGAGAAAAGGCCATTCAGTGCAATGAATGAGGCTGAAGAACTTGAGTCTCTTTTAAATGAGACAACTTAAAAATGACTCCAAGCTACTGAGAGCTTAATTAGGTTGAAAGTGGTGGTGAGAACAAAGGCCCCCCCCAGGGAGAAATCCCCCATCATGGGGTGGAAAACCTGCCATTTCCCAGCAAGGCTTTGAAGTGTGGCTGGAACCCGCTCCCCTAGACAAGTTGGTGATGAGATTCCATTACTGCTGAGGCCACTTTGGTGTTTATTCAGATCACAATCTTGGCAACATATGTCAGCAATATACAGACCCATTTGTCTCTGTTGCAAGCGCCTTCTCCCCTGCTAAGGGAGCTCTAGCTATAAATATCTGAGATAGGAATACTGGAGACAATTCAGTGTCTTCAAGGGTGCAGCTATGAGGGATCTTTCACTGGTGACCGTGCTTCTCAGTGGCCTTTTCTGTATTCCCAGCCTTGTCAGTAAGTCTCATTTCTCTTTTCCTCCTATGGTTTTTACTGCTCTGTGTGCTGATTTTAAGGAGTAAAGGACTTGTGAATGAACAGGGGAAGTGCTATGGTCAAGTGTAAAATTATTTTAATATCCAATTCGTCCTTTATTGGAGAACTGCTCCCTCTTCTATACAGTGCTGAGGTGATTGTCAGACATCAGCAATAAGCTGGGGCATGATTCTGCCACACTGAGTAAAGTGAGAATGGGGATGGCTGAATCAAGGACTTAATTAATGGTAATTAATGATGGAGTGTATACAGTCTATCCTTGCCGTGGAGTAGTCTTGGAGATCTAATGGGTCATTTCCATTTTTAACTACTTTGATCCTGCTTATTCCTTAAATCAAAATCATAAAGTTAAAGAAATGAGGTCTGTGTGCCTTCTGCTTGGAGCTCAAACTCCCCTTCCAGCTAAAGAAGGAAGGCAGCTCAAGCTGTAAGCTGGTGATCATATGAGCTTTATGTTTTGTGATTGCAGGCGCAGGAGCCATCAGCAGGAAGAGTGAAGGAAGGAACTTGTTTGCAGAGAGGGGCTGCTGCAGGAGGCAAAGCCATTCCCTCTATATTGGGCACGGTAAGTGAACTTCTCCTTTAGGCTCTGAAAGGCCTGATTCCTTTAAACATCCCCACTCATGTTCCATCATCAGCATCCCTCTGGACATTCGATGGATGCTCACAAGACTTCACTGTCATTTTATTCCCAAAGAGCTACGGTCTGAAGTAAGTAAATGTAATGGTGACACCCCAAGGCATGCTGCCTAATCAACCTCTGGGATGCTGCACTCCTAACAAGATCCTTAACAGGCTAATACATAACCAGGTACTAAAAGCACATTTCACAAAATATTAATTAGTGGGAAGATTAGTTAATTGGTCAATACATTCTCCTGAACAAAACAAGCTTTATTTTATGTACCAAATGTATTGAACTTTCTCTCAAGACAAATGTTTGCATCCTTTCAAAGTTGCATTAGCTCAGAGGTGTATTGTACCAGAATGACTTGATTCTCGGGAGTAATCTCGGGAGTGCTGGGTAGCTGAAGCTGTGTTGGTCCCAGGCTATTAGAGAAACAAGTTGGGTGAGGTAACATCTGTTTTTGGACCAATGTGCAGCTTGTTTTTTACAGAGAGTGCAAATTAGGAAATATGTCAGTCTACTATATTCATTAGGACAAGGTCTGTAACTATTGAAAGTTGTATATAGTTAAGCCCCTTTGTTTTCAGTTTAAACCAATTTTTAACAAAAAAAATCCTGGGTTTTACAAAAAGAATTATTCATTTTTTTCTGATTTTCACCCTATTTTTATATCATTTAAATATATAAAAATAACTAGTTTTATTAGGAAAATATAATACCTTGTATGAGCTATATGTATTACAATAACACATTAGTCTGTGTGTATATGCAAAGCTGCCTGTTGAAGTAAGGCTCTGTATTAGTCTAGAACAGGGGTGGGCAAACTTTTTGGCCCGAGGACTACATCTGGGTATGGAAATTGTATGGTGGGAGTTGGGGTGCGGGCTCTGGCTGGGGACAGAAATGAGGAGTTCAAGGTGCGGGAGGGGTCTCCGGGCTGGGATAGGGGTTTGGGGCGGGGGAGGGGGCTCAGGGGTGCAGGCTGTGGGCAGCACTTACCTCAAGCAGCTCCCAGAAGCAGCGGCATGTCCCCTCTCTAGCTCCTACGTGGAGGCACAGCCAGGTGGCTCTGCACGCTGATCTGTCCTCAGGCGCTTGGGGCAGGGTCAGCGTGCGAAGCCCCCTGGTTGCCCCTACACATAGGAGCTGGAGGGGGGACATGCTGCTGCTTCTGGGAGTCACGTGGAGTGGGGCAAACCCCGGATCCCGCTCCCTGGCTAGAGTGCTGGAGCGGGGCAAACCCCGGACCCCGCTCCCAAGTGGGAGCTCGAGGGCCGGATTAAAACATCTGGCGGGCCGGATGCAGCCCCCGGGCCGTAGTTTGCTCACCCCTGGTCTAGAAGATACTCACAATAAACAAACAGGCACACAAGCACTGAAGTAAGTGTGTATCTATACTTGTGCATCTGAACGTACTGATGCCTGTCATGCCCACCACATACACATTTCAAGCAGTTAGCAGATAACAGTTAAAGAGCTGACACACTAAAATGGAAAGAAAACAAAACTCTGTATCAGAATACCTTTCAGAACACTAGGAAGTATTCAAAAGTTTAAAAAACAAAACAGGAGAAAAGGATGAAGTTGAGTGCTTCACATGGAGTGACCCAGTTATTAAATGTAAATATTTATAGGCTAATAGTTCTAAGTCTACAACAGTAAACTGTTTATTCAAATGAAAAGTTTTATTTGGGGATTAAAGAGCTATTGTTTTCTTAAACTCGGAGGTGGCGTGTTTGAGTTCTCTCTTAGTTCTGCAGCAAACCACATTGAATTCCATTAATCAAAGCATTAATCTACTGAATACTTTTTCGCCCTGTCCTTCCGTCCACCAAAATAAACTCCGATATTTACCCAGTAAAATTATTAATAGTTTTTCCACCGATTGTCACCTGTTTTAGTTGTTGGGGTAATAAACACCGATAAATTCCAGGGGAAAATTAAATAAAATAAAAACCGAAAACGAAGGGCCCTATATAGTCTTGGTTCCTTTAGTGGTTAAAGAACAGGACTAGAACCTACAGAGTACTTTTCCCAGCTTTGCAACGGCTCAATGTGACATTAGGCAAGTAAATTATTCCTCACGTGCCTCAGTTTCCTGGGGCATAAAGCAAGAATGATCATCTCTACCACAGGGAGGTCTGTGAGAATTAATCCCTCTCAATGCTTGAGGTCCTCAGGCGAAAGTGCTGTCAAAGTGCATAGTAAAAAGAACAGGAGTACTTGTGGCACCTTAGCGACTAACACATTTATTTGAGCATAAGCTTTCGTGGGCTACAGCCCACTTCATCAGATGCAACTGTATCATCAGTATGCATCTGATGAAGTGGGCTGTAGCCCACGAAAGCTTATGCTCAAATAAATGTGTTAGTCTCTAAGGTGCCACAAGTACTCCTGTTCTTTTTGTGGATACAGACTAACACGGCTGCTACTCTGAAAAAAGTGCATAGTAGTATCACATCCAAGTTGAGACAAACTTTCTGCTATGGCTTGGAGTTTGGAGCTGTGGCAGGCACTTTCTGAAGTTCTCATGGCATTATTGCCAGGCAAGGAACGGGGGAAAAGGGAATAGAGGAGATGATAGTTCCCAAACCCCCTCTACATTTTTACAGCACAGAGAAGTCTAGGAACAACAAGCAGTGTATGTCCTTCTGTAGCTTATCTGGACAGCTCTGGAGATAGTTCTTGCCTGCTCCCTTTTGCTCTGCTAAGCATGCGGCTTTTATATAGCCCTCATGATTACAGACACTGCGAAACACCTCAGAAAGCCTCAGTCATTTTAATTGTCTTATTGTGCTGTTGTGCTTGTGAAGAATATGTTCATATTAGTGACTCATTTAGAGGTAGCATCAGGCTTTCTGTAGTGAGGCCTCATCTGTATTCAAACTTGCACCAGTTTAACTAAAGGTGTGATTTTAAACCAATTGAGTTAAAGTGATGAAAAACACAGTGTGGATGCTCTTAATTCAATTTAAACCTAGAGTATAGCAATTTAGTTTAAGTAGATTCCTTATCAAATTCAACTGAATCGATATAAACCTGGTTTAAACTGAACTACGGCTATGTCTACACTAGCACTTTTGTCGGTAAAACTTTTATCAGTCAGGGGTGTGAAAAAACACATCCCTGACTGACATAAGTTTCACTGACAAAAGTGCCGGTGTGGACAGCACTAGGTCAGCGGGAGACGCTCTCCTGCTGACATAGCTACCGCCGTTCATTGAGGTGGTTTTATTATGCTAGCAGGAGAGCTCTCTCCCGCCGGCTCAGGTCTGTAGTGTAGACATAGCCTAAGTGTCCACACAAGGCCTTGTCTACAGGAGAAAGTTGCAGCGGTTTAACTAAGGCCCTGTCAACACTTACAAGCTGTCCAGTACTGATGCACAGCTGCAAGAGTGCTCGTGTAGCATGTTATGCTGATGGGAGAGAGCTCTCCCACTGATATAATAAAACCAGCGCAATGAGATGCTCTCCTGCCAACATAGCGCTATGCACACGAGTGCTTACGACGACAAAACTTATGTCGCTCAGAGGAGTGGTTTTTTCACACCCCTGAGCGACTAAAGTTCTGCTGACATAAATGCTAGTGTAGTCATGGCCTAACTGTATGATTTTAAACTGGTGTAAACTTCTATGCGGACACTTATTTTGGTTTAAAGCAGGCTCATTGTGGTTCAGCCTAAATCAACTGGGAACAGATTTAATCTAAACTGAAGTAAAAATGTCCACGCTGGGGTATGCACTGATTTAATTGAAATTGATTTTTAAACCAATATAAAGTGAAACTGAAGCAACTTTGAATATAGACAAAGCTGCTGGAGAAAACTAGCCAATTTTCTGAAGTATTTCTAGGGGAAACAATTATTAGCTGATAATCACTGGTGTTTCACAGACATGAAATGCCCAACTTGAGTGTGTGAGACTTCCTCAGGTGGTGTGAGGACCAGCTTGAATGCTCTATTTGCCCATGAATTAGCGAGTTTACCCAGACACTCCTACTGTCTTGGTTAAATAATTCAACCACAATAGAACTTCTCACATACTCCTTTTGCTAATATGCAGACTTAGTGATTCTCACCAAAGCACTGGTGGTCTTCCTCCTTCTTTAAAAACTAGATGGCAGAGACATTGTCATGTGATTTCCTATTACTGAGACCGTATTGCTTTTTATAAAATATGCTAGAGCGAATTTGCTAGTCTACTACAAAGTATATCATCAGGAACTACAGTCAAAATAAATGACCACATTACATTTGTGGATCTGGGTGTGTTTGTTCTTTGAAGAATTAGGCAACCATCTGCAGCAGAGGTTTCTTTCCGTTTGTCAGTTCTTTGAGGCATGGATCATCTTTTTGTTCTGTGTTTGTACAGCGCCTAGCACAATCTGGGCCTGGTCCATGACTGGGGCTCCTAGGCACTAGCACAATACAACTAATAAATAGTAATAATTTCTGCATTCTGTAGGGATTCTGACTCCATCTTTCCTCTGTTCACAGACATCTCTGGCAGTCCTATAAGTCTGGATGTTGGGATGTGCAGGTCCCACTGTTTATCCCAAAGGATAAACTCACATCAGTCTGGATTTCCCAAACATTCCTCTATGCTGGACTTTCTTAAAACTAAAAAGGTGAGAAATGTGCATCTCCGTGTTTTGCTATCCCCACAATGGGAGCAGTTACATCCAGAAGTAGGTCATGCATTATGGTTTTCTATATGCTCCTAAATAGATCTCCTGAAATATACTAAACTGTTCATCTAACATATTGTCCTGCCAGCCGACAAACAAGTGAGGTAATTGAGTTACAGGAAAGGAAACTAATTCTCCTTGGGTGTCAAACACCTGCTGTGAGAGAAACAGCCAGAGCTTAATTGTATATGGAGATACGCAGGTTAGACAAACACTTGTCAGGGATTTGTCCTGCCTCAGTGCAGGGGATTTGTCCTGCCTCAGTGCAGGGGACTGGACTAGAAACAGCGTTGCCAACTCTCATGATAATTATTGTTTTCCTTAAAGCCCCAGTCCCAGGAGTCAAGTGGTATGTGATGATTTCAGCCGTCATTCCTAAAGAAACACTAAGTTTCTAGCCCTTGTGGCTGAGGAGGAAGCTTCAAAATGTGACCCCAGTGCAGCCTAAAGGCTCAAAAAGTAGAAGGCAAATAAAAAGAGCAGCAAATCTATTATTTGTACATAATCTTTCATGATTGTAAAGCCAATCTCATGATTTTGGGTGAGCCTGACTCACGATTTTTGAACATTTGGGGTTGGCAATACTGCTTCCAGTCCTATATTTCTATGATTCTGCAATGTTTCCTACATTATAATATCTTGACTAGATGGTGTTTGATGGACTTTGGGACAGTGGCATAGCTAGGACAGGAAAATTGTGTGGCCCCCGGCTTTTGGGTGGGCGGGCAATGACGGGGGGCGAGGAGGGCAGGTGGGATGGGGGGCCCTGGGAGGGGGTGCAGGAGGGATCCAGTGCCCTGGGATGGGGGACAGGCGGGGGTGGGGAGGCCATGCCGGGGCTCGAGCTCTGCCCGCCCCTCCTGACCCCAGCCCTGTGTCCATCAGCCCGGCCGCGTGGCGCATACCTCTCCTACTGCCGCTGCGCGTTGCTGCCCTGGTCTCTGGCCCCAGCACCAGACCCACCCCCATGAGGCACCCCCCCCACCCCCACGGGGCTAGCCCTGGGGCTGGGGCCTGGGGCAGCAGCGCCAATAGGAGAGGGACACGGCCGGGCTGATGGACACCGAGACAGGGTCAGGAGTCTCAGCCTGTGGATTCAGGGGACTCCGGCCCCAATCTGGGTGGGCCCCTGCTTTGGGATCACTTACCATCCCCCCACCCTTGCAGCCTAGCACTGGTGCTGGTGCTTTAGGCCACATCTGCTCTACAGTAGGTCCCAGTAATTAAAAACTTCTTTCCTGAGCTTGTCAGTTTGCACAGGTGGGAAGAGGCCAAATGCATTTTCCTGTCTGAGTCAGTAAAATTGGCAGCCACAGAATCAGATTATTTGTTGTGGTGTTAGCCTCTCTCTACTTGGCCATCGGGGCTCTCACAGCAGATTCTTAGTGGGGATACTTTCCCTCCCTGTGTGTAAAATAACCCTGGGACACTTCAGCCAAGACAAAGAACCCTAATGAACAAACTAGCAAGAGCCTGTGCTGTTAAGGACTTGTCTACACCCAAAAGTTGCAGCATTTTAACTATATCAGTATAAATAAAACAGTACAAGCCCTTAGAGTGGACACAGTTATCCTGGTATAAATGTGATCTGTACCAGGATAGTTATTCCTATAGAGCGAGGGGCAGTATTCATAAGCATATTTTCCACTCCACTTTCCAAGTCATTAATGAAAATATTGAATAGTACTTGAACTAGGACACAGCCCTATTGGACAGCCCTAGATACGTGCCCCCAATTTGACAGCGTACCATTGATAACCATAGGTGCCAACTTCCTCCGACGCCGGTGGGTGCCCGCGCCCCCCCCTTTCCCCGCCCCTGGCCCCGCCCCCATTCCAACCCCATCCCCAAAGTCCCCGCCCTAACTCCGCCCCCTCCCTGCCCCTAGTGGATCCCTTCCCCAAATCCCAGCCCCGCCTCTTCCCCCAGCGCGCCGTGTTCCCCCTCCTCCCCCCTCCCTCCCTGCCCCGCGAATCAGCTGTTTCGCGGCGCAAGCGCTGGGAGGGAGGGGGAGAAGCAGGACGTGGCAGCACGCTCACGGAGAAGGCGGAGGTAAGCTGGAGCGGGCGGGGGGGCGGGGCAGTTTTGCATCCATTTTACAGTAATTTAATCTAGACCCACATTTCCCTAGTTTGCTTATGAGTATGTCATGGGGGAATGTGTCAAAAGCCTTACTAATGTCAAGGCAAATCATGTCTACAACTTCGCCCCATCTGCTAGACCAGTAACCCTGACAAAGAAGAAAAATAGGTTGGTTTGGTATGACCTGTTCATGACATCTCCATGCTGACTACGCCTTATAACCCTATTATCCTCTAGGTGCTTACAAATTGATTGTTTAATAATTTGTTCCAGTATCTTTCCAGGTATTGAAGTTAGGCTGACTGCTCTATAATTACCCGGGTCCTCTTTGTTCCCTCCCCCCCTTTTTTAAATATACCTGTTACCGTGTGACTGTTCTGTGCAGTTGCAGGATAGGCAGATGGAGCTGCCTCTGGCGACTGGAGCAGAACGTTCCTGCCCTTTGGATTCCCATTGTGAACCCACTAGAGTTCACGTGGAGCGGGTGCTGCTGTTTGAAGGGGTTCAGGAAGTGGAAGTGATTGAGGCCTGCCAGTGTAACGCAAGCCCAGAGGAGTGTCTCCGGCTGCCATCCCTGAAAACCTTCTTTCCGGACACTCCGTTGGAGTTCACGGTGGATGTTGGAAAGTGCTCCAGTCCAGCCCATGCAAGAGGTATGGAAAAAGAGGAGGAACTTTTCCCTCCTCATCTCACGGGGTGGGCAAGAGGAGGAGATGAGCTGAGGAGGTGAACACGGGGAAGGGGTTACTCCTCGTCATATCTCAGGGCTGGGATCAGCACCTCAAATGCTACTATTGCAACCTGAGAACGCCAGGTGAAATCTAAAAAACTACCTTATCCTACTTAAAGCCATGTCTGACTCTTGGTTAGACAGGAGGGTAGTTCATATGATCTGGAATTTAATGCAAGCACCTTGCACTGAGGCAGCAGGGTGTATGGATTAGGTTTGGGGCTTGATGCTGAGGACTCCTGGGTTTTAGTCCCACCTCTGCTGTTGACCTGTAGTGCAACCACTTGACCTCCTTGTGCCTGAATGCCCTCTTCTGTAAAATGGGTTTGATGATAATTTTCTGCCTCTGTGAGTTGATGTGAGGACTGATAACGCTATCTTTCACCTGAAGATAATTTACATGGAGTGCCTGCAAGCCCAGTGTGCTAAAGGGATGCTGAACAGGTAGAGGGACCACCCACCAGATGAGACATTACAGTGAGTGCAGACCTTACAGCGGAACAGCTGCACCGCTGTAAGGTCTCCCAGGTAGCCACTCTATGCTGACAGGAGAGAGCTCTCCTGCCAGCATAACTAAACCACCCCCTACAAGTGGCAGTACTCTTTTGGCAGGAGAGCATCTCCCACCGACAGAGCGCTGTCCACACTGGCACTTTTTTGGGGTGAAACCTCTGTTGGTTGGGGTATGTTTTTTTCCTGACCGACAAAAGTTTTACCAACAAAAGTGCTAGTGTAGACAAAGCCTAAGTTTGCAGATGATATTGAAAGTGGAGGCTGAGCAAACAGTGATGAACAGTGCACCCAGCTTGCAAAGGAGTGGGCAGTAGGTGGCTAATGCATTTAACTGGAGACAAATACCAAATAATTGGGATAGTAGCAATGAACTTGTCTGGGAAATATGCACTAAATGGAACAATGATCAGGTGTAAGTATATGGGAGTGAGGATAACCCTGTGGAAAAGATCCTGGAAACCCTCACTTTAGAACACAGCTGCAGAAAAGAGGTAAACAATCCTAGGGGCTTGTCTACTGGGGGGAATTGACCAGAAGAGCTATTGAGAAATAAACTCTTCTGAAATAACTGGCAGTGGAGACATTCTGTTCTAGAATTTATTCTGGAATAATTAGCCTGCTTTGTGAGCACACATTTATTCCAGAATTAAAGTGACTTTGTGCCCTAAGTGATGTTTGACAACACAGGAAGGATTCGGATTCAGAATGCAGAACCTTACTTGGGGGAGGCGGATCTAAGGAGGATAGCGGTTATGACCAATGGGGTTCATGGTGCCTGAGAAGGGACTCAGGCAGTGTCTACACTGCACACCTTACAACGGGGCAGCTGTGTCACTGCAGCTGTGCCGTTGCAAGGTACGCAGTGTAGCCGCTCTTTGTCACTGGGAGAGAGCTCTCCCGGCGACAAAATAAAACCACCTCCAACGAGGGGCGGTAGCTTCGTCGCTGGGAGAGCGTCTCCTGCCAACGAAGCGCTGTCTGCATCGGTGGTTTTCATCGTTAAAACTTTTGTCGGTCAGGGGTGGTTTTTTTCACATCCCTGAGCAACTAAAGTTTGAATGGAAGTGCGGTGTTGACATAGTTAGAGGCTGGTTTGCGATTGAGGGATGAGCACAGTAGGTGAATGATCCTGCTAGAACAATCAGCAGTGAAACAGTTGCTAGTTAGGTTTCAAAGTTAACATCACATTGAAATAAAAGGGGTGCAGTTTACAGGCCTGCGGACAGCAATTCTGGGCCCCAGGGCAGAACGGTCAATGGGCCCCCTAGAAAGGGATGTGCCCGCCCAGCTGCCTTCCCCGCTGCACATCTAGGAGCCAGGGCCGGATTAACTTTTTGTGGACCTGGCACCAAACATATTTGTGGGCCCCCATGGGGGCAATGGAGCATGGAGCAGGGAGGTCAGTACCTGGAGCAAGGGGCCAGCCGGGGGCAATGGGGCATGGCATGGAGCGGGAGGCCCTGCTTTGCCCAGCCCAGTGCAGGGCACTATTTACAAACCGGAAGTTGCCAGACACACAATGGCCTGCCCAGCCCTGTGCTGCCAGTGTGCCCCTTCCCCTCGGGGGCAGGCCCATGCCGTGCCACACATCCCCCTGCCCAACACCCCCCAACTACCTATGCCCAGCCTCCCCCAGACCTGTTATGCTGCGTGCCCCCCCCCCCCGCCTACAGCCCCACCCCAACTGCCCGGCACCCCACACAGACCCCCCCACTGCCCCACTGCCCAGCACCCCACACAGACCCCCCACTGCCCAGCACCCCAACACACACAGGCCGCCCCCACTGCACTGCACCCCCCAACAACCTCCCCACTGTCTAGCACTCCAAAACACACAAAACTCCCCCACTGCCCAGTGCCCTCCGCCCCCTCACAGCCAAGAACCCCCCACAGACCCACTCCCCATGACCTGCCCCCCGGCCGCACTCACCGGCCCTGCTGAGCCAGTGCAGAGCAGGGATCCCCCCTCCCAGAACAGTCCTAGGGGGCAGAACACCTGAAGCTTGGGAGCACAGAGCAGTCTCATCCCCCGGGGTCCCATCCAGCCCTACCTGCCTGGCGCTGGTTCCCGCGGCGGAAAGGAGGCATTTCCTTGCAGGGGCAGCACAGAGCAGCCTGCGATTTAAAAGGGCCCGGGGCTCCCAGCTGCCACCACAACAGCCAATTGCCCCCTTTGCCCCCCCGTCTGCGGGCCTGATACTTTACCTGGAGTGACATCAAGCTTTGAACTTGTAACCTTCAGTGCTAAAAACCTGAGTTTCTGCTGCTGGACTTCAACAATCCAGTCCAGCAGCTGTGAGCCACAGCAGACACATGAGCAGAGCTGTTCAGGAAACAGAATTTCCATTCTGCGGGAAATTCTAACATTTCAAAATTTCCTTTCATCCTCACTTGGAATGAAAAGTTGAATTTTCAAAATTTACCATAAAACAAAAATTGCAAAAAATGTTTTAAGACACATCAAAACTATTTTCTTGAAACATTTAATTTCAATGAGGTTGAAAAGTTTCATTTGAACTTTATCGTTTTGACTTTTCTGTCATAACTTATCACCTAATATAGAATATAAGTTGAAATGATAAAGTCTAAACAAATTATTACAATAACTTCCTGTTGAAAATTTTGTTGAAATTGATAGGATTCCGTGAAACTTTTCAGTTTTGTCAAATCGGTATTTTCTGAGGAAAAATTCTTCCATCAGAAGGTTTTTGATTAGCTCTACTAATAAATATCTTATGCGGACCAGCCACTAGAGAGGGACAAAGACCCACTCTCCAAGTATGGGATATGCAAACAGCAGCAGCACAGAAATAAGTCCAGAGAGACTTAGGGCTTGTCTACACTGCGACGTTGTCGACAAAACTTTTCTCTTTCACGGGTCCTTAAAAATCCCCCCCGCGAAAGACAAAAGTTTTGCTGACGCAAATGGCAGTGTGAACATGGCTCTCCTGCTAGCAAAGCTAACGCCGCTCGCAGGGCTGGAAGTATTTTGTCGACAAAAGTGCTGACAAAATACCGACAGAGAACGTTTACACACACTGCGTAGTGTAGACAAGCCCTTAGAAGAGAAAGGCCCAGTTTTGTAAAGGTATATCGGCATTGCTGCGCTCAGCGTTGTAATGCCTAGCTAATTTAGGAGCCTAAATCTCATTTTGAAAAGTGTTTTAGGCACTTAGGGGGCCTAAATCCTATTAACTGCAAATGGGATTTAGATTCCTAAGTGCCTAAATATCATAGGATAAATTCCTTATGTGCCTAAATCCCATAGGCTTGCTTAGGCTCCTAGATCAGCTAGGCACTGCAATGCTGAGTTCAGCAATGCCTAAATACCTTAAAAAATCTGGTCCAAAGCCAATGGACAAGAAATAACAAGAAACAAGAAACACAGGGACCTCTGGATGTGAAATGTGCGTGCTGTTCAGACTCCTTGAACAGAGAGGGCATGCGTAGCGAGTTTGGCCTCCTCCAGCAGTACAGCATGTGTGTGATCTCGTAGGAGGACACAGCCAACCAAGAACTAAATAATGCAGAACTAAAGTGAGTGGAAGCATTGTATATGCAAATTGCACAGGTGTAAGGGCTGGAAGAATTAGGCCCTACGTCTCCAAGCTCAGTGGAGGCTTTTCTTTCCCTCAGGATATTCCATATGTGGTTGGAGGAATGGGGTGTGGGAGGCTGAGTGTAGCAGAGTCTCTCTACTTAAAATATCTTTTGTTCCCACACAGGAGACAGTGGGGTATGTGAGGAAGGATCTAGTGGTTAAAGCCCAGGGGTGGGACTCCGGAGATCTGGTTCCGTTCCTGGCTCGGCCTCTGACTTCCCGTGTCAGCTCAAATCGCTTCCCTTTCTCTGTCTCCCATCTGTAAAGTGACAATAATGGCTGGGCTGAGATTTTCAAAGTTGTACAAAGGATGTGGACACCCAGTTCCCATTGGATGAATTTGGCCTCAGAATCCTGGAGGCAGATTTGAAAATCCACCAATAGTTCTCAATTTTCAGAAATAACCAGTGATTTGGGATGCCCAAATTGAGACACCTTGAGGGAGCCCAGTTTCCAGACAGTGCTGAGCACCCACCCTCTGGAAGTCTGGCCCCTTCCAGGCATCTGCTGCTGGGCACCTGATCACTGGTCAGTTTCAAACATTTAGGCCAATGACACCTTTCCTGTGTTGTCAAGTGCCTGGAGATGCACAACTGGAAAAGCAGAAAGTATTCTCACACCCTCTTTACAGCAGTCACAAAGGCTGAATGATTTGCTTGAAGGGCTGGGGGAGCTCAACCTGCAAGCCAGAGAACTAGGGTTTGACTCCTTGGTCGGATTCTTATTTGCTGTATCACCTAGCCACACTCCTCCACCTGTAAAACAGGGATCTTCATCCTTATTTACCTTCCTCACAGGAGAAAGGGGTCTGAGAAGGTTAGAGACGAACATCTGCCCTTATGCTCAACTAATGCATTAACAAAGAGCCATATTGGACAGACTGTGTCTGTACACTTCAAGTCAGTCACTTTGTTGTTTTAAAAAATTGTAGTTTGCTTGAAGAATTTTGTTGCTGATGAAGGTTATTTCATATCACAGTAGCCACATTCAGGATGAGGAAACCAGTGTGTGAGCCAATGACCTGGCACTCCAAGGTCCTGCTTTCAATCTCTCCATTGTATTTCCACTCCTTGTACATAGGGCTTCCTGCTATTAGTGCTGAATCTCGCCTTGTTGTCTCAATCTCCTGTGCTAATCCCTTCGGGACATTTTGTAGTTTATTTCTGTCCTGGTTGTTTGCTCCCCATCCAGTGCTGGCATCATCTGCAAACTGGACCATTGTTGAATTTACACCTCCGTCTAGGACAGTGGTTCTTGTGCTGTTTTCCACAGAGCACTGCCAGGGGTTTGCAAAGCTGCTTCTAATAATGAAGCATATGTTGGTCTTCTGTCAGTGATGATTCTTTCTGCTGGCTCTAGCCCACTCCAGAACTCACCTAGGGTTTGAATTGCTGATGTTGTGGTTTTGAATGAACTAAACTGAAACAACTACCTCTTCATCCCCTTTTCCTGTGGCAGCTCTGGGTCTGTCTATGGGGTAAATTCATCTGTGATCAGTTTTTTGGACACCAGAACTGGATGAGTACGAGACATGCAGGAAGGCAGTACCCAGCTGCAGAGGGACAGAGTGATTAGCGAAACAAGGGGAGAGTCAGTACCAATACGCATAAAGTGCCACACCCAGGGCACCAAGACAAAACGGGAGGTTGACCCCATTAAGAAGTTCAGTATCATCTTGGCTTCTTAGAGTGGTTACATAGACCAGACTGGATTTCTGGCTTAATATATTGTCTTTTCGCACAGCCCAGCATTATAGGCTACATTGTGGCTTTGAAACCACAGATCTTGTTTGGTGGATGGACTCGAGGATTGCAATGCGTGGAAAACCAGAGAGGGGGATGTCATGCCCTTTAATAGGGTTTAGTATGCATAGAACTGCATCAGTTCTACTGACTGGTGTGGGCCATGGTCCCACCCTTACCCCATCCCTTTGGGTTGTCTGTCTCAAGGAGCAATCTTCTCCTCCCCAGTTTACTGGGGCTAGCCATTGTCTGGCCCTATACTTGCCTCAAAGTCGGGATGGGATCAGGATTGGGAGGCTGGATGGCTAAGAGCCCATGGGAGAAGCTTTAGTGTAAGACGTGAGTCCACAGTAACTTTTAAAAACCACTGAACCAGAGTGCTGATGAAAGGGTTCAACAGTGTAGGTCACAGCACGGAGCCCATTGAATACTGAGCCCTCTTGAATCCCCGTAATGATCACGCCAATAACACATGTCCTTTATCAGTTTCCAGACATTTATATATTGACTCCCTTCATCAATTGTCTGGAATAGATGTCAACCCTTGACTGTTATAAAAAACACAGCATGAAAATGTACAGCTCATAAACCATAATGCTGTGCAACGGAGGAACATCAGAGAACGTTCATCACCTCAATGAGCCAGTGTCTGTCAGACCTGTGTGAAAATAATAGTGAAAACTCATGGAAGGGCAGGAAGTGTTCAACACTAAGATCCAAAGGGAAAGTGTGAAGCAGATGTGACATCAAAGTGATGTCTGCCAGCTCAGGCAGGGGGTCATGAGGAGAGGAGCTAATCAAATCCAAACGGCAATCCAGAAAAACTGAACATCACAATATGCTACTATGCTACCCAACTCCTCAAAATAGCTCTGAGGACAATACTTTCCTTTGCAAAGGGCTTTGGCTTCCTGTACGATGTAAAAGTAAATTCTCTTCCTCCCTAGACCTGTTGGTAGCTCAGCCATTAATATATTATTTTTAAAAAATTATTAAATATTCATTGGGTCTAAGTCTTGCAGCTCTTCCTCAGACATAACTCGAACTGATTTCGAAGATTGGACTCTGGGATTTGGCCCTTGGAGAAGGAAGGGCCTGTCTGTACCTGTTGGGTGCATGATGTCTGCATCTAGCACAATATCACTGCCACACGCAGTGAAATCACCAAGAGAGCAACATAAAAATCAAAACAGTGGCTCGAGTTGGCAAAAAGAAGTGAGTCCAGGGCTTGCTGACAGAGAGACCAGCTCCTCACCTAGAAAGTGAGCACTTTCCATGTTGTACTTTGCATGATTTAGGCCTGATCCTGCAGCTGCTCTGTGCATAGAACTCATGTTGAAGATGCTCAGCAGGAATGCTGCACATGCAATGGCCTCAGGACTGGGCCCTACATTAAATTAAACTCTCATTCTCTTTCAGGCGGACTCTTCTGTGCACCTACAAAGTTTGATGGTGTTCTGATCAAAAGCCCAAATGGTGTTGAGGTGGTTCAAACTCTGGAAAACTGTGAAATGAAAGAAACCTGCTATCGAGTTTCCTATGTGGAATATTATTATGAAATCATACACAACTCTGCTGGGGACAGAGAGGAGCGACTGAAGGTTAGTCAATTGCATGCGGCTCTAAAAGAGTCTTAGGGTTTCTCCAAACACAAAAGTTATATTGCTTTAACTATAAGCCGTACAATTCCCACTCTTGTGTGGATGCATGTTAAACTGGCTTAAGGGTGCTCTATACCAGTATGGCTATTCCTATACAGTTAAGGGCAATAATTTATATTGGTATCAGCAAATTTATACCAGCATAAGTGGGCCCACACTATGGGTTATACTGGTATAATTACTTCACTAAAAAGTCACACATCTAATTGAAATAGTTACACCAGCACGATATCTGTGTATTGCCCAGGTCTTATTTCACTGCCATGGCTTAATCTACAATCCTAAACTAAGTTATAAAGCAACAAGTTTTATTTTCTTGGGCAAAAAAAATCAGTGAAATGTTTCATGTGACTTTATCTTTAAAATACCTCTGACACAATGAAAGCTGCATCTTTTACCAGAGTTAATACTATTAGTCAGTTAAAGATGGGTTAAAATAACCCCTTGCATGTAGCCAGTATCAGGACACAGCACTGCCCCACAAGCAGGACTTACTGCCAAGTAGCTGGAATGCTGCATCCCTTTGGGCGGTTATCGGCAGGGCCTAGCAAGTGATTTTCATGTCTTTGTTTTGCAAATCTTTTCAGGAAATTGATGTGGGACAGTGCTTGGGGAGCTGCACCTCAGGGAATCACTGCCTGCTTAGGTAAGCACAGCTGGTCACACACAGCCCCTCCCCTTGCAGCAGGGTTAGCTACAGTCCTCTAAACATGCAGATTCCCTACAGAATGAAGGACAAATTCTGCCCAAACTTATATCCATGTATCTCCATTGACCTGAATGCAATTGAACGAGTGTAAAGTCAGCGTCCAAGCTGCCTCCAAGGGGTCTGTCATTTTCATTCAGTTGCCAGCTAGTACTGTATTACCATTGTTGTTGGGCTCCACTGTCTCAGAGTTTGGTAGGTAACTGCACCAATATATTCTGCATTGAGTTCACTTGTCTTTCGTAAATTCACATCCCACATTGTTATTTCTAGTAATGTCATGAGATTCGAGCAGGGAATCAAGCATTGACTCTGAAGATGGCAATCCAAGTGTGAGTTTTATAACTTGGACACTGTTTCTACAGCAGTGGGTGCACTATAAGAACCTGGACAAAGAACTTGCAAGCTTTCTTGTTCTATCAGACAGCCAAATGCACAGGCCATAGAACTTCCCCCAAATAATTCCTAGATCATATCATTTAGAAAAACATCCAGTCTTGATTTAAAAATTCTCAGTGATGGAGAATCCACCACACCCCTTGTTCCAGTAAATTGTTCCAGTGGTTAATTACTCTCACCATTAAAAATGTACACCTTATTTTCAGTCTGAATTTGCCTAGCTTCAATTTCCAGCCATTGGATCATGTTATACCTTTTTCCTTGAGACTAACACTATGAGGCAGGTTTTGTAATCCTTTAATTGTTCTTGTGACTCTTCTCTGAACACACTCCAATTTATCAACATCCTTCTTGTTGGACACCAAAGCTAGCCAGGATCTTATTGCAGACACTATGGCAATGATGGAAAGATGGCCCTGCTATCTGTGGCCAAAATTGCCTTCTCTGCCCATAGTGATGGTGATGTGCCCTCCCTGTGGAATGTTTCCCCCTTCCACTGCTCTCCATAGATGTCCCTCTGCAGACATCCCAAATCTACAGCTGGTTTAAATGAGAGGGGGCTGGTAACAGGGTGTTCTTGGTGACAGTCTTTGGTTTTCAAATTCACTTTCTCCCTTGATGTACCAGAGCCTGGATTTGATCATCTTTTTGACATGCTGCAAACTCACCTGTTGTTCTAGGCTTTGTCTGGGTGGGTGGGTGAGGTTTGGGAAATGGGCAGTGGTGTTGCTTGTTTTGAGGTTTGGTGCGATCAGAACTTGTCTGAGGATGAGAACAGCTGGCTTTCACTGTCTGTTGACATGTATTTGGTTACAGTTTGTTTTAGTTTTGCACCATGCCTAGGGAGTTCTCATAGGCACAAACGGAAACAAATAAGCAACAATAAATAAATGATCCCCATTTTACAGATGGAGAAACTGAGGCACAGAAAGATGAAATGGCTCAACCAAGGCCCCTGTGAGAGAGCATCAAACAGAATCTAAATTGGCAGATGCTCCAAGCCCATCTTTCCACTTCTGGGTTGAGAGCAGCCTAACCACTCTCCACCTCCACTGTCTAGAGTCTTCTGTGCAGTTTGCTCATGCTTTCTCTGGGTGTTTAAAAATAGTTTCTTGGTACTGTTATTATTGCCTTGTCCTCCTTGTAGTGTCTCTTTACATACTGAAGACTGTAAGCTCTTTGGGGTAGGAACCATCCTTTTTTTCCTGTGTTTGTACAGCACCTAGCACAATAGGGTCCTGGTCCATGACGGGGGCTCCTAGGCAGAGAGACAGTGTAACCTAGTGGGCAAAGCACTAGACTGGGACTCAGAAGACTTGGTTCTATTCCTGAATCTGCTATTAGTCTGCTGAGTGACCTTGAGCCAGTCAATGCACTTCTCTGTGCCTCAGTTTCACCATCTGTAAAATGTGGGGAAATGATACTTCCCTTGTAACTGGCTGTGAGATCTACTGATGAAAAGCTCTATATGAGAGCTGGGCATTATTATTAGGTACTACCACAATACAAATAATAATTGTGAACCCAGACTTGCTTCAGAGACCAGACATGAGTTGTGAGCCCAGCTTTGTGACAGGATGTGAGCTATGAACCCAGATCCCTGGGCAGACGGAGAGTGCTACATCTTCTGTGCATCTGGGTAGTCAATGCTTTTGTTTTTTAACTGCAGGGATTCGCAGAATGGAGAGAAATGCCTGGTTTGGGCGGAAGGTGCCTCCAGCCATTGTGTCCCTCACCAGTACAACACACACACATTCAAGAGCCGCAGTGGCAACATCCGCACCGTCTTCACCATCCAGAAATGTAAATGTGGGAGTTATTAGAGACTTGGGGGAGGGAGGGATTGGAGCTTCCAGGGAGGGCACAAGGAGGGGAGAATGCAAATAGCACCTTGTCCTGCTGTGCCCACCCTCTGCCAGACTGTCTGTACTATATGTAAATGAGAGAAGGCTATTTTATACATTAAAGGTATTTTAAACAGTGGTTGTGTGGAAATTAACTACCTCCAGAATGTTTTGCAGCTTTTTAATAAACACTGCAGGCCATAGTCTGTGTCTGGGGAGCATTTGCGGCTCCTAAGGACTCCAGTGGGAGCCCATGTGTATTCAAAGCCAGAATATGGCCTTGTAAGAGCCAGAACCTAAAAAGGCTAAAGATGGGCTTTGATGTGCCTCAGTGTTCTTCTCTTGCCTGTTCTATGTGATAATTGCACGCGAAAAACACCTGTCCTGTGAAAACAGGCAACGTGCATTACAACCCAGAGACAGTTCAGCTGCTCAGCTAGGGGACATTCCCAGGACTGACTCCACCAGGATCCAGCACCTTTGTCATACACTCACAGACACAATATGTTTGAAATGAGACAACATGAATAATGCCCCATAACACACACAGACACAGGGAGTGCAGGAGGCAGGCAGAGGAAGGAGGAATCGGGGGAGAGGGAGCAGCAGTGGGGGATGCAAAAGGAGCAGGACTGGGGAGGCAGTAGGAATGGGGGAGGGGAGGCAGGGGAATGTGTTGGAGCAGAGGCTCATCTGGACATTTCCCTTTCTTGGTGTGTAGGATCTGAGCAGTCCCAGACCTGCACTGTTCTGTATTACAAACAGCCCTGACCCTGGCAATGGGGAAATGTGCAATGAGGAAATCTGAATAGTTTCCTTCTGCCAATTAACTAAAAGCTACTCAAATTGCTTGTAATTAACTCCCTGTGTATTCTGGATAATTAGGAGCCCTCTCACCCTTGTTACTTTGGATTAGAATAAATTATAGACACAGATTTTCAAAGGAGACTTCGACATTATCCTAATCCCATTAAACCTTAATCCCCTGTACAGTGCAGCCCAGCAGGGGGCTCAGATGGGCCAGGCACCCCACAAACTGCCTGGCCATGAGAGGATCCAATTTCAGGTCAGTCAGTCTAGTCTGTGATGTGGGGAAAATAAAAGGTGCAAGGAGAACCACTCTGCCCATGCCAGCCCTGTGAGAGCATCAGGAAGAGCAGCCTGTCCCGGGTCTGTAAGGAGAGGAGGAGACCAGGCTGCCGGCTGCTGCTTAATCACTTCCACTGGTGAGATGACTGAAGGTTTAAGGAGCTGCCCAACATTGCAGCCAGGTGTGAGAGCAAACTCAGGAGGGTCCTTCAGCAGAGGTGCTGGCTGACTCCAGGTGGTTGAAGAGAACAGTCCAGTGTTCTCCCATCATTATAACCCTTCCATCACTTTCTCCATCAAGCTAAAGTGCAGCCTCTGTGATGAGGGCAGAGCAGCTTGCAATTATGACAAGCAGCATAAGAGCCCAGTTGGCAGAGGCTGCCTGGGCAATTCCCTGAACCTGTACTTCCCCCAGCCACCTGCTCTGAGGTGTTAAGGCCAGAAGGAACCATTCTGATCATCTAGTCTGACATCTTACATAACATAGGCCAGACTCAGAGAGTTCTTGCAGGGGAGAGAACTCCCTAGTGTGTCACTGACACTATCAGGCCCAGGGACTGGGGGTTGGACTAGAGCGTAGCTTTTAGAAATAGACATCCAACCTCAGTGTAAAGACTCCCGGTGGTGATACATTTACCTCTTCTTTTGGTAATGTTAAAAGGTTGCATCTTATTTCCAATTTGAATTTGTCTAGCTTCAACTTCCAGCCATTGGATGTTGTTATGCCTTTTTCTGCTAGATCAAAGAGCCTATCAAAGATATCTAGTATCTCCTTCTGTAGGTAATCATAGGTCATGCTCAAATCATCTCTTAATCTTCAATAGATTAAAAAGATTGAGTACCTTTAGTATCTCACTGTAAGGCAGGTTTTCCAGACCTTGAATTGTTTTTGTAGTTCTTCTCTGAACCCCTCTCCAATTTTTTAATATCCCTTTTAAAGTATGGAAACCGAAACTGCACACAGTATTCTAGCAGTGGTCTCATAAATGCTGTATGCAGACTCCCTCGTCCTGTTTTCACATCCAAGAATCATTTCAGCCCTTAAAGCCACAATAGCGCACTGGGAGCTCCTGTTGAGTAGGTTTCCACTTCTTTTCAGAGTCACTGCTTTCCAGAATACAGTCTGCCATCCTCTAAGAATGACCTGTTTCTTTGTTCCTAAATGTCTGACTGCATTTGGCTGTATTAAAAATCAGTGTTTGGCTGTGCCCAATTTACTAAGATATCCCATCACTCTGTTCTCAGTGACCTGTCCCCATCATTATTTACCACCCCCCATTTGTGTCATCAGCAAACTTTATCAGAAATCGTTTTATATTTTCTTCCAAGTCATTGATAAAAATGTTGAATGGATTGAGAGAGAATCATTCCCTGAGGAGTCCCAACTCATTGATAAGTTCCCCGTTTACAATTATGCTTTGAGTTCTATCAGTTTGTTTTTGAGCAGTCTGATATGTGCCACAGGGATTTTGTATAGTGATAATTTTTCAGTTGGAATCACATGGTAGTAAGCCAAAATTCAAGTATATTACCTCAACACAGTTACCTTTATCAATCAGACTTGTAATCTTATCAAAGAATGATATCAAATGACAAAACCTATTTTCCATGAAACCATGTTGATTGGCATTAATTATATTTTTTGTCAGACCTACTAGCCTATAACCAGGCACCCCATTTACCCTTTCTAAATATTGGCAGAACATTGGCTTTTGTCTAATCATCTGGAATTTTCTCAGTTTTTCAAGTTATTCAGAGTTACCATCAAAGATTCATAGATTCCAAGGCTAGAAGGGATCATTATGATAATCTAGTTTGACCTTCTGTATAACACAGACCATAGCATATCTCTAACCTAATTCCTAGAGTAGTTCTTTTAGCAAAACATCAAATCTTGTTTTAAAAATTTTCGGTGATAGAGAACCCATCCTGACTCTTGGTAAATTGTTCCAATTATTAATTACCCTCACTGTTAAAAATGTATGCCATATTTCCAGTTTGAATTTGTCTAGCTTCAACTTCCAGTCATTGGATCATGTTATACCTTTCTCTGCTAGACTGAAGAAACCATTATCATATATTTTTTCCCCATGTAGGTATTTATAGACTGTAATCAAGTCACCCTTAACCTTTTCTTTGTTAAACTAAATAAATTGAGCTCCTTGAGTCTATCACTATAATGCATGTTTCTAAGCCTTTAAATATATCAATTGTCCAGGAGTCTCAGCCAACTTCTTTAAAACTCAGGTGCAATTACCTGTTTTTTAAAAAATGTTTAATTTTAGTAGATGCTGTTTATCATCCTGCTTGCTTACTGTTAAAATAGAGAGGATATGAATACTCCTGGAAATTGAATTTTAAATTCTCTTTCTATGACTATTTCAATGTGCCATAAACACTCATGTCAACAAAACTTGATCACAGAAATGTTTGTAGAAAGTGATAACAAAAGGGGCAGGAACATAGCTGAAATGAACTCAATGAAAAATTTGAATGAGTATTTGCAAAACATTTTTGCACAATTTCCCAGCTCTCATGTGTACGTATACGCTGTGACGGTATAATAGACAATTGCTTTAATATTCTTAGTATATAACTAGGGGTGGGAAAATCAATTCAGGCAAATTAAGAATTGGGCCTAATCTTTCCCCATTTCCTGAAACAGACCTACATTTCCATTGATTTGGCAGTCTCTCTTGAGCCACTGCAGCTCCTTTCATTGTTCTGGTACCCTGGGCCTTTGTTATTTAGGTAGATATAGTCGTATTTTAAACTGTTTGGGACAGAGAATCTCTTTTAGTTATATGTGTATTCAGTACCTAGCACAATGGGGCCCTGATCTCTGATTGGTGCCTTTAGGAGCTAAAACAACCCACATAATAAATAAAAATATAAATTAAGGCATGATCCTGCAAACACTTATGCATGTGCTTTACTTTGCATATATATGAGCAGCTCCACTAAAGTCAATGGAATTGCTCATATATGTAAAGTTACAGTATAGGTGCTTGCAGGTGTGGGGCCTTAGTCATGAACCAAAATGCAACACGTACCCCTGGAAATAGTCAAATTTTGTGTGTTGCTGCTGCTGCATACAGAGGTTTTTCCCTATCCCACTGCAAAGTACTGAGTACTCAGCTGGAGCACTGTGTCAAGTTCTGGGCACCACACATTAGGAAAGATGTGGACAAACTGGAGAGAGTCCAGAGGAGAGCTACAAAAATGACAAAATGTTTAGAAAACCTGATATATGAAAAAAGGTTTTAAAAAATTGGCTTGTTTAGTCTTGAGAAAAGAAGACTGGGGGAGACCAGATAACAGTCTTCAAATATGCTAAGGGCTGTTATAAAGAGGACTGTGATCAATTATTCTTTGTGTCCACTGAAGGTAGGGCAACAAGTAATGGGCTTAGAGGAGTAGAGGAAATCTGGCTGTATTTTAAAGAAACCTTATTGAGGTTGCAGGAACAAACCATCCCCATGTGTAGGAAGAAAAGTAAATATGGCAGGCGACCAGCTTGGCTTAACAGTGAAATCCTTGCTCGTCTTAAACACAAAAAAACAGCTTACAAGAAGTGGAAGATTGAACAAATAACCAGGGAGGAGTATAAAAGTATTGCTCAGGCATGCAGGTGTGAAATTAGGAAGGCCAAATCACACTTGGAGTTGCAGCTAGCCGGAGATGTTAGGAGTAACAAGAAGGGTTTCTTTAGGTATGTTAGCAACAAGAAGAAAGTCAAGGAAAGTGTGGGCCCCTTGCTGAATGAGGGAGGGAACCTAGTGACAGAGGATGTGGAGAAAGCTAGTGTACTAAATGCTTTTTTTGCCTCTGTCTTCACAGACAAGGTCAGCTCCCAGACAGCTGCACTCTGCAGCACGGTATGGGGAGGAGGTGACCAGCTCTCTGTGGAGAAAGTAGTAGTTCGGGACTATTTAGGAAAGCTGGACGAGCACAAGTCCATGGGGCCGGATGCGCTGCATCCGAGGGTGCTAAAGGAGTTGGCCGATGAGATTGCGGAGCCATTGGCCATTATCTTTGAAAAATCATGGCGATCGGGGGAGGTCCCGGACGACTGGAAAAAAGCTAATGTAGTGCCCATCTTTAAGAAAGGGAAGAAGGAAGATCCAGGGAACTACAGGCCAGTTAGTCTCACCTCAGTCCCTGGAAAAATCATGGAACAGGTCCTCAAGGAATCAATCCTGAACCACTTAAAGGAGGGGAAAGTGATCAGGAACAGTCAGCATGGATTCACCAAGGGCAAGTCATGCCTGACTAACCTAATTGCCTTCTATGATAAGATAACCGGCTCTGTGGATGAGGGGAAAGCAGTGGATGTGCTATTTCTGGACTTTAGCAAAGCTTTTGATACAGTCTCCCACAGTATTCTTGCCAGCAAGTTAAAGAAGTATGGGCTGGATGAATGGACGGTAAGGTGGATAGAAAACTGGCTAGATGGTCGGGCTCAACGGGTAGTGATCAATGGTTCCTTGTCTAGTTGGCAGCCGGTATCAAGTGGAGTGCCCCAAGGGTCGGTGCTGGGGCCGGTTTTATTCAATATCTTCATTAACGATCTGGAAGATGGTGTGGACTGCACCCTTAGCAAGTTTGCAGATGACACTAAACTGGGAGGAGTGGTTGATACGCTGGAGGGTAGGGATAGGATACAGAGGGACCTAGACAAATTAGAGGATTGGGCCAAAAGAAATATGATGAGGTTCAACAAGGACAAGTGCAGAGTCCTGCATTTAGGACGAAAGAATCCCATGCACTGCTATAGACTAGGGACCGAATGGCTGGGCAGCAGTTCTGCAGAAAAGGACCTAGGGGTTACGGTGGACGAAAAGCTGAATATGAGTCAACAGTGTGCCCTTGTTGCCAAGAAGGCTAATGGCATTTTGGGTTGTATAAGTAGGGGCATTTCCAGCAGATCGAGGGATGTGATCATTCCCCTCTACTCAGCACTGGTGAGGCCTCATTTGGAGTACTGTGTCCAGTTTTGGGCCCCACACTACAAGAAGGATGTGGATAAATTGGAGAGAGTCCAGCGGAGGGCAACAAAAATGATTAGGGGGCTGGAGCACATGACTTACGAGGAGAGGCTGAGGGAACTGGGATTGTTTAGTCTGCAGAAGAGAAGAATGAGGGGCGATTTGATAGCTGCTTTCAACTACCTGAAAGGGGGTTCCAAAGAGGATGGATCTAGACTGTTCTCAGTGATAGAAGATGACAGAACAAGGAGTAATGGTCTCAAGTTGCAGAGGGGGAGGTTTAGGTTGGACATTAGGAAAAACTTTTTCACTAGTAGGGTGGTGAAGAACTGGAATGGGTTACCTAGGGAGGTAGTGGAATCTCCTTCCTTAGAGGTTTTTAAGGTCAGGCTTGACAAAGCCCTGGCTGGGCTGATTTAGTTGGGTTTGGTCCTGCTTTGAGCAGGGGGTTGGACTAGATGACCTCCTGAGGTCCCTTCCAACCCTGAGATTCTATGATTCTATGATCTGCAGCAAGGGAGATTTAGGTTAGATATTAGGAAAAACTTTTTAACTATAAGAGTAGTTAAGTTCTGGAATAGGCTTCTGAGGAGGACCATTGGAGATTTTTTAAGAACAGGTTGGACAGGGATGGTCTAGGTTTACTTGGCCTCTGTGCGGGGGGCTGGACTTGATAACCTCTCGCATTTCCTTACATGTCTATGATTATATGAAAATCCTATATAATTTGTTGTCCATAATCACACTTTGGTCTCTTTTTGCATTAACGCCTCTGTAGCGAGGCGGTGGGATGAGCCTCCCCTAGTACCAACGTGGGCGGAGCCAGCGGATCCTGCGCCCGCCCCCCAGAGGTCACGGCGCAGGACCGGAAGGGGAAAAGCCACGCTGCAGACCTCAGTGGGAAGCCAGCCGCCGGAGAGGCCAGATGCCTGTGGGCTCGCTCCAGGTTGGGGAACGCCGCTGGGCCTGACTCTGGCCCGCTACCCCGAGGGGCCGCCGGGCCCGCCTCTCGCCCGCTACCCCGAGGACCCGCCGGGTCGGCCTCTCGCCCACTACCCCGAGGAGCCGCCGGGCCCGCCTCTCGCTCGCTACCCCGAGGAGCCGCCGGGCCGGCCTCCCGCTCGCTACCCCGAGGAGCCGCCGGGGCGGCCTCTCGCCCGCCACCCCGAGGAGCTGCCGGGCCCGCCTCTCGCCCGCTACCCCGAGGGGCCGCCGGGCCCGCGTCTCGCTCGCTACCCCGAGGAGCCGCCGGGCCGGCCTCCCGCTCGCTACCCCGAGGAGCCGCCGGGGCGGCCTCTCGCCCGCCACCCCGAGGAGCTGCCGGGCCCGCCTCTCGCCCGCTACCCCGAGGCGCCGCCGGGCCCGCCTCTCGCCCGCCACCCCGAGGAGCCGCCGGGCCTGCCTCTCGCCCGCTACCCCTCGCAGCCGCCGGGGCGGCCTCTCGCCCGCTACCCCGGGGAGCCGCCGGGCCCGCGTCTCGCTCGCTACCCCGAGGAGCCGCCGGGCCTGCGTCTCGCTCCCTACCCCGAGGAGCCGCCGGGTCGGCCTCTCGCCCGCTACCCCGAGGAGCCGCCGGCCCGCCTCTCGCCCGCTACCCCGTAATAACTTCGTATAGCATACATTATACGAAGTTATACGACCGCCTCTCGCCCGCTACCCCGAGGAACCGCCGGGCCGGCCTCTCCCCCACTACCCCGAGGAGCCGCCGGCCCGCCTCTCGCCCGCTACCCCGGGGAGCCGCCGGGCCCGCGTCTCGCTCGCTACCCCGAGGAGCCGCCGGGCCTGCGTCTCGCTCGCTACCCCGAGGAGCCGCCGGGTCGGCCTCTCGCCCACTACCCCGAGGAGCCGCCGGCCCGCCTCCCGCCCGCTACCCCGAGGAGCCGCCGGGCCCGCGTCTTGCTCGCTACCCCGAGGAGCCGCCGGGTCGGCCTCTCGCCCACTACCCCGAGGAGCGGCCGGCCCGCCTCTCGCCCGCTACCCCGAGGCGCCGCCGGGCCCGCCTCTCGCCCGCTACCCCGAGGGGCCGCCGGGCCCGCGTCTCGCTCGCTACCCCGAGGAGCCGCCGGGTCGGCCTCTCGCCCGCCCCCCCGAGGAGCTGCCGGGCCCGCCTCTCGCCCGCTCCCCCGAGGAGCCGCCGGGCCTGCGTCTCGCTCCCTACCCCGAGGAGCCGCCGGGTCGGCCTCTCGCCCGCTACCCCGAGGAGCTGCCGGGCCTGCGTCTCGCTCGCTCCCCCGAGGAGCCGCCGGGCCCGCCTCTCGCCCGCTATCCCGAGGAGCCGCCGGGCCCGCCTCTCGCCCACTACCCCCAGGAGCGGCCGGGCCCGCCTCCTGCTCACTACCCCGAGGAGCCGCCGGGTCGGCCTCTCGCCCACTACCCCGAGGAGCCGCCGGGCCCGCCTCTCGCTCGCTACCCCGAGGAGCCGCCGGGCCTGCGTCTCGCTCGCTACCCCGAGGAACCGCCGGGTCGGCCTCTCGCCCACTACCCCGAGGAGCCGCCGGCCCGCCTCTCGCCCGCTACCCCGAGGAGCCGCCGGGTCGGCCTCTCGCCCGCCACCCCGAGGAGCTGCCGGGCCCGCCTCTCGCCCGCTACCCCGAGGAACCGCCGGGTCGGCCTCTCGCCCACTACCCCGAGGAGCCGCCGGCCCGCCTCTCGCCCGCTACCCCGAGGAGCCGCCGGGCCTGCCTCTCGCCCGCTACCCCGAGGAGCCGCCGGGCCCGCCTCTCGCCCGCTACCCCGAGGAGCCGCCGGGCCTGCCTCTCGCCCGCTACCCCGAGGAGCCGCCGGGCCTGCCTCTCGCCCGCTACCCCGAGGAGCCGCCGGGCCTGCCTCTCGCCCGCTACCCCGAGGAGCCGCCGGGCCCGCCTCTCGCCCGCTACCCCGAGGAGCCGCCGGGCCTGCCTCTCGCCCGCTACCCCGAGGAGCCGCCGGGCCCGCCTCTCGCCCGCTACCCCGAGGAGCCGCCGGGCCCGCCTCTCGCCCGCTACCCCGAGGAGCCGCCGGGCCCGCCTCTCGCCCGCTACCCCGAGGAGCCGCCGGGCCCGCCTCTCGCCCGCTACCCCGAGGAGCCGCCGGGCCCGCCTCTCGCCCGCTACCCCGAGGAGCCGCCGGGCCCGCCTCTCGCCCGCTACCCCGAGGAGCCGCCGGGCCCGCCTCTCGCCCGCCACCCCGAGGAGCCGCCGGGCCCGCCTCTCGCCCGCCACCCCGAGGAGCCGCCGGGCCCGCCTCTCGCCCGCCACCCCGAGGAGCCGCCGGGCCCGCCTCTCGCCCGCTACCCCGAGGAGCCGCCGGGCCCGCCTCTCGCCCGCTACCCCGAGGAGCCGCCGGGCCCGCCTCTCGCCCGCTACCCCGAGGAGCCGCCGGGCCCGCCTCTCGCCCGCTACCCCGAGGAGCCGCCGGGTCGGCCTCTCGCCCGCTACCCCGCTACCTAGGGCCAGGGCTTATTTGACTCTTGGCTCAGCCCCTGCCTAAGGGCCTGAGCACTAGACTGTTTCTGTGCTGCCCCGCCCTGACCTAGGGCCTGGGCTTACAGGCTGTAGCGAGGCGGTGGGATACCCCACAGCCCCGTTGAGGGACGCGCCCCAGGCGAGCCCTGCTACAGCCTCCCACACATCTCCCTCCTGTTCAGTATCTGTGCTTTGCATTCTTTTTCCCCAGGCCCCCAATTTTTCCAAAGTGGCTACCTAAAGTTAGGCTCCTAAAGCCTTAGGAAGTGGACAGATTTTCAAAGGTGTGGAAGACACTGAATTGAATGATACCTGTGAAAATCAGATCACTTTTATTTAGGTTCCTTCATAGAGATTTAGGAGTCCAATTCTAGGCACAGGTCTGACAATTTTGGCCAAATGTACCAATGTATGTTTGCCTTTTGAATTCCTACCCATACTATTAATCTAAGTCAGCCTCTCAGAGCTGCCACAAAAATTTACCAACCCAGGTAAAAAATGTGTTCGCCTGCCATTCCTGCATGGTGCTCCTCCATCACCATCTTCATCTGCCCCAAGGTTGGGAAGAGGGGGATGCTTCTGGTAATTCCCATTTTGTGCCTGTCCCCTAACTTCTACCCAGGGGCTTAAACATGTGGTTTTGGCAGAATTGTTTCATTGCTGTTCTCCTTAATTCTTTCTCCTCATTGTGTGTGTGCTGATGTGCCACTCATAGTGGCAGTTTACTAATGGGTGCAAGACGCTGCTTCCTTTAACACAGCAGGGGGATGCATCATTTGTGTGTTGTAGGATTCTGGCTAATGCATTGGTCCTAAGACTATTGCTGCTTTGTGCACATACAACCAAGCTGTAATTCCTGTAAAAAGGTGACACAGACCAGGGCAGAAGAGGATGCCCTTGGTTTATTATGGCTGTATGTATTATGTATTACTTACAAAAGGTTAAGGTCCTTCCACACACAGTGCCACCTTTTCTCCAGACCCTTCCAGAACAAGGCACTTCAAAACCTCGGACTCAGACTTACAAAAAACAAGAAATACTCAGTTAAGCTCCCTGCCCTCATGCGTAGCCCTGACAATGCTCAAGGACTGCAGGAACATAAGGATTATCAGACTCTATCAGAGCTGATGTCCATTTAGTCTAGTATCCTGTCTCTGACAGGGGCCAGCACGAAATGCTTCAGAGGAAGGTGTAACTAAGAACCCCCTGGTAGCAGATGTGAGATAATCTGCCCCAACCTGGTCTCTAATAGTTAGAGATTGGCTTAAAACCTGAAGCACAAGGTTATATACCCCTTCTGGAAATTGTTGTTATAATGAATTATGATACCTCTGGATATTCTTGATATCCATATAAATGTCCAATGCTTCTTTGAATCTTGTTAAATTCTTGGCTTCAATGAGTTCCATAGTTAATCACACACTGTGTGAAAAAGCATTTCCTTTTATCAGTTCTGAATTTCCCATGTGTTAATTTCATTTAAATTCTCCTTGTTCTTGTGTTATGTGACAGAGATAACAGATGCTCCTGATCTACATTTTCTAGACAAGTAATTATTTTTAGACGTTTATTATGTGTCCTCGTATTCATTTCTCTTCTAAGATAACAATCCCAATCTTTTCAATTGCTTTTCGTATGAGAACTTTTCATATGAAATGATCATAAAGAACAAAATTGCCAGACATATAGATGAACATAATTTGTTGGGAAATAGTCAACATGTTTTTTGTAAAGGAAAATCATGCCTCACCAATCTACGAGAATTCTTTGAAGGGGTCAACAAGCATACGGGCAAAGGAGATCCAGTGGATACAGATACATTTAGATTTTCAGAAAGCCTTTGACATGGTCCCTCACCAAAGGCTCTTAAGCGGAGTAAGCAGTCATGGGATAAGAGGGAAGGTTCTCTCATGGATCCGTAACTGGTTAAAAGATAGGAAACAAAGGGTAGGAATAAATGGTCAGTTTTCAGAATGGAGAGAGGTAAATAGTGGTGTCCCCCAGGGATCTGTACTGGGCCCAGTCCTATTTAACATATTCATAAACGATCTGGAAAAAGGGATAAACAGTGAGGTGACAAAATTTGAAGATGACACAAAACTACTCAACATAGTTAAGTCCCAGGCAGACTGCGAAGAGCTACAAAAGGATCTCTCAAAACTGGGTGACTGGGCAACAAAATGGCAGATGAAATTTACTGTTGATAAATGCAAAGTAATGCACATTGGAAAACATAATCCCAACTATACATATAGAATGATGGGGTCTAAATTAGCTGCTACCACTCAAGAAAGAGATCTTGGAGTCATTGTGGAGAGTTCTCTGAAATCATCCACTCAATGTGCAGCGGCAGTCAAAGAAGTGAACAGAATGTTGGGAATCATTAAGAAAGGGATAGATAATAAGACAGAAAATATATTGCCTCTAAATAAATCCATGGTACGCCCATATCTTGAATACTGTGTGCAGATGTAGTTGCCCCATTTCAAAAAAGATATATTGGAATTGGAAAAGGTTCAGAAAAGGGCAAAAAAATGATTAGGGGTATGGAACAGCTTCCGTATGAGGAGAGATTAATAAGACTGGAACTTTTCAGCTTGGAAAAGAGGTGACTAAAGGGGGATACGATAGAGGTCTATAAAATCCTGAGTGGTAAATAAGGAAGTAAATAAGGAAGTGTTATTTACTCCTTCTCATAATACAAGAACAAGGGGCCACCAAATGAAATTAATAGGTAGCAGGTTTAAAACAAACACAAGAAAGTATTTTTTCATGCAACACACTGTCAACCTCTGGAACTCCTTATCAGAGGGTGTTGTGAAGGCCAAGACTATAACATGGTTCAAAAGGGAGATTCATGGAAGATAGGTCCATCAATGGCTATTAGACAGGATGGGCAGGTATGGTGTCCCTAGCCTCTGTTTGCCAGAAGCTGGGATTGGGTGACAGGGCATGGATCACTTGATGATTACCTGTCTGTTCATTCCCCTTGGGGCACCTGCCATTGGCCACTATCAGAGGACAGAGAGTCCTGTGGCACCTTTAAGACTAACAGATGTATTGGAGCATAAGCTTTCGTGGGTGAATGCCCACTTCGTCAGACCGCATGTGCATGCGAAGTGGGTATTCACCCACGAAAGCTTATGCTCCAATACGTCTGTTAGTCTTAAAGGTGCCACAGGACTCTCTCTTGCTTTTTACAGATCCAGACTAACATGGCTACCCCTCTGATTCTATCAGAGGACAGGATACCGGGCTTGATGGCTCTTTGGTCTGACCTAGTATGGCCGTTCTTATGTTATGTTCTTATGAGAGTTTTTTCTGCCCTTTGATCATTCTTGTCGCTCATCTCTGAATCCCCTCTAGCTCTACTAAACCCTCTTTGACTCGAGGTGTCCAGTATTGCACACAGTATTCCAGATGAGGCCACACCATTGGTTTGTATAAAGACCAGGAAATGCCCCACTAAGGGGCTGTTTCACACACACAGAATGACCGTATAACTCCCCACCTCCCCCAAGATGGCAGCTCCTTGCTGGATTGTTCTTTTGGGAATGGGGAATATTTGCCTAAGGAATCCTCTAAAACATCATTAGCCTCTTTAATTGAGACTGTGCAGCTGAAACAAGGAGGACAGGGTAGTTCAGTATGTCCAGTGTGATCCCTATATTGTTGCTGCTGCCCAGGCCACACTGAGGGGCCCGTTGGACTGGATGAATTATACAGATGTCCTGACGTGGAGTTGTGTTGGCACAGAGAAAATGGCATTGGCTGTGAGGGAGAGGCAAGGTACTGAGATGTTCCCACTTGCTATTGCCCTCCCTATGGAGCTGAGTTAAGGTTACATGGTTGTGCCATGTGTGAAGTAGCCCCTTAATTGTACATGTTCTGTTTTTCGTCAATCTGTGCTTTGTTGTTCCTTCTCGTACTAACATTCTCTTCAGGGATATGGGGTGAGAGGAGGAGATTTCAATGGGAATTGGGTGCCTAGATAACTTTTGGATCTGGCCTTTGTCTCTAACCCAGAGTGGGTTTACTCATCTGCCATGGCTGGGACAGCAGGTCTTTATAGACAATGTTAGACATGGCTCTGAGTCTCATCCCTATACTAGTGCTACAGAGAGAACCACTGCCAGAGATCCCTGCCTGCACAACAGCTCCCATGAGAGCCACCATCTCGTCAAAGGAAAGAGCCTAATCACTGCTACTGAAATGTATGTTACAACATTCTCCCCACGCCTGTCCTCAGACATCCCCTGATCTCACCCGGGGCACAGTGCTAAGGTGACAATAGTGAACAATGCACGTCTCAGAGATGGGAGTGTAGTGAACTGGGGTAACATTGTGGCTTCAGAAACACCTGGAGCATAGTCACTGTTGTCAATTTAAAACCAAAACCCTTACACAGTGCACAGCACTGACCCATGGCCTTGCAACATGCCCAAATATGCCCACAATGTAACTGTGGTGTTCCCCCAAAGGCCCCCACAGAGCATCCCCACCACCAGAGAATGGATGATGGGGAATGTGGGATGCCCCAAGAGCTTTAAAAGGCTCCTGAGACACAGATCTGCCCTAAACAAGCCAAAATAGCTTCTTGGGGAAAGGGGGGGGGGGGTCATTATGAGCCTCCTAAACAGAGGCTGCTCAAGACAATCTGCCAGCCTAGGCAAAACTTCAGTGTGCCTCCCCCCTCCTCATAGGCCTAGGTTGGCATATTTGGTCCTGACACACAGGATCACAAAGCCACTCAAATTTGGTTCAACCACCCCTCCATCAGGAGTGGCCAGGCCATCACTGCCATCCTAGACAGCTGTTTAGTTTGTTTATAGCTAGAGCGACCTCTGGTCCTACGGCTCAGTTCTGTTCTGTTCATTCTCTATGAAATACCTGGCATTGGCCACCGTCAGAAGACAGGATACTGGGCTAGATGGACTTTTGGTCTGACCCAGTATGGCCATTCTTATGTTCTTAAGGGATGGTGAGTCTCCCAGTATTGCCAACCTCAAGTGTTCAAAAATTTTGACTCAGGTCCAAAAATACATGAGATTGGCCTAAAAATCATGAGGGTTTTTTTAATTTCAAATGTGGTAGTGGGTAGTTTCCCTCCTAATCTTCTGGTTTCTGAGCCTTTAGGTTATGCTCGGGGCATATTTTCAAAATTTTAACCACAAGGATTAGAAACTTTACATTAAAAAAAGTAAGAAGAAAGAAACTGAAATTTTGACATAATCCCATGACTCCAGAAACTGGGGATTTAAGAAAAAACACCAAATATGGTGAGACTCACAGTAAAATCACAAAAGTTGACAAGAAGTGACCCAACGGCTGGAGGGGTGGGCATGGCCCCTCTGTGCTTCCTACAGCACCTAAGGTGGTGGTTGGGTCACTACACAAACCACAGAAGAGAGTCTCTGGCTTTGTCTCCTGGCTCTCCAGCCTGCTTTTCCTAGGCACCCCATTCTCTACTCCCTCCCTGCACAGCAGAGGTCCAGGCCCCCTTCCCAGCCCAGCTTCTGCCCTACCACCTGAGAAAACTCTGTCCAACCCCCATCTCTCCAATGCCTCTTCCTTCTCACTACACAATTCTACACAGGTCTTCTGTGAGGCAGGGCAGGAGTATCATCATCCCCATTATACACTGAGAACTGAGGTCCAGAGAGATTAAGGCCAAAATTACTAGCCACCTGGAAACATTCTGTGGTAAATGTCTTACCCAATAGCAGATAGGAAATCTGTGCAGAGATAGAGAGAGAAACCAGTTCTACTGTGGTCCATTGTATCAACCATAGGCTCATCATCTTTTCTTTCAAACTTCCTGCTTCATTCACTGCACAGACCTGTGTTTGTGTGCAACTGTTTACAAGGAAAATTCATCTGCATGTCTCACTGTGCTTAGCAGAGATGGATATGCAGGAGTAGGCGCACTGAACAGACCACATAGACAAGGACATTAATTTAGCTTAATTATTGGTTGTGCTACATGAGCAGGGGCGGCTCTATGTTTTTTGCCGCCTCAAGCACAGTAGTCAGGCGGCCTTCGGTCCGTGGTCACGTGGATTCGGCGGCGTTTCTGCGGGTGATCTGCCGGTCCCGCGGCTTTGGCATACCTGCCGCCAAATTGCCACCGAAACCGCGGGACCGGCGGACCTCCCACAGGCACGCCGCCAAAGGCTGCCTGACTGCCACCCTCACAGCGACCGGCAGGCTGCCCCCCACTGCTTGCCGCCCCAGGCACGCGCTTGCTGCGCTGGTGCCTGGAGCTGCCCCTGTACATGAGGGAGTTAGTTTCTCTTCCTGGCTCTGTCTGACATGACCTTGTGAATCCTTTCTCATACTGCCGAATTCCTAGTTTTTCAGGTTGATTTGACTTTTTTGTACATTTTAGAAAATGCAAAATCCAGTTTGATAGAGACCCTTAGCTATAGCCTTAACTAAACAGGGAAACAGAAATTCTTTCAAGGGTATCCCCAAGCTCCCCCATTCCACACTAGTCAGCAGCATGCTCTTCATAGCCTCACCACAAACCTCGGCTAGTTCAGAGAGCACACACTTTACAAACGGGTTGCACAAATATTTTCTAGACAACAGTAGAATGCTGAAAATCATGCGTCCTGGTTTCTCTTCCTGGATCTGGGAGAGGAATGTACTACAGAGAACAGAGATTTAGCAGGTGTCTGCTGAAAAGCAGTGTGTCTAAGGGGATAACAGTCTTTCATGTTGAAGATGTGGGCTCTATTCACTGCTCTGTTTAAAATGGCTTTATGCACTTTCTCGATCACTTTATGAGTAAAGTGAGGGAAAGGTGACAGTTGCCTGGCCTGAATTGTGAAGTAAAAAGAAATAATGTAACAGCAGTTAATGGAAAAGATAAGCCTAGAACTTGTGCTCTTAGAGCTTGAAATTCAATAATCTTTTCTTTTAAGGGCAGCACCACACTTAAAATACTGCAACTGTAGCACTTCAGTAAAGACACTACCTATGGCAACAGGAGGGCTTCTCCTGTCAGCATAGGTGCTCCACCTCTCCGAGATCGGGTAGCTATGCCGACTGGAGAATGCTCCCCTTGACCTAGCGCTGTCTATACTGGAGGTTAGGTTGGTTTAACTGCATCACTCAGGGATGTGGATTTTTAGCAACCTAATTTCCTAGTGTAGACTTGGCCTTAGTTAAATGGTATTGAAAGTGTGTGTGCACTGCTAACTGTCACTGGCAACTACTCTGTAGCATCAGAAACAAAGTCTAATCACTCTTTATATTTTGGTAACGTATTCTATTTCTTAGCAAGGGCTTTCTGTTTATATAACTATCATATGCACCCTGCCTCCTATTTGTTCACGGACTCAATTTGCTATGCTCACCCAAAGAAACTGCTTCCCAAAAACAGTAACTGTCCCATCAAAATAAACTACTCTCTGGTGCCTGTGGATATCAACCTCCTCTTCAAATCCAGAATATTGTCGTCTGCTACCATGGCAATTTGTGACCCAAACTCTGTCCTTGAAAATTGGTTTGTCATCCAAAAATTTGGCCCTTCAGCCTAAATGAACCAGATAACAATAGCTCTGCTTGTCTGTGCCCCTAGTCTTTGCCTCCCCTGCAGGACGACAGGTATATGGGGCACAGGGACCATTCCTTCCCTCCAGCCACCTTCCCTTCAGAACATTTATTAGCAATCGGAAAGTAACTGGTGTTTATCATCTCCCCCCCCCACACACACCCCTGTGACAGGAATGGCGGACCCCTCCCCCCACATCCCTGTGACAGGAATGGCGGACCCCTCCCCCCACATCCTTGTGACAGGAATGGCTAACNCCCACGCCCCTGTGACAGGAATGGCAGACCCCTACCCACACATCCCTGTGACGGGAATGGCTGACACCGCCCCCCTTTGTGACAGGAATAGCTAAGCCCCCTCCCCCCTAACCCCTTGCAACAGGAATTGCTTCCTCCCCCCACACCCATGACAGGAATGGCTAACCTCCCCGATCCTGTGACAGGAATGGCTGAGCCCCCCCACACCTTGTGACAGGAATGGCTGAGGCCTCCCCCCCCCCCCACCTGTGACAGTAATGGCTAAGCCCTCCTGCTCACACACCCCATGATAGGAATAGCTGAGCCCCCTCCCCACTCCCTCCACACACCCGCGTGACAGGGCTGGCAGGAATGTCTGTCCCCCGCCCAGGAGGGCCTTGCCTGCTCTGTCCCTCTCAGTGTCTGTGTCACTGAGGCAGCTTCTCCTGGGTCTGTGGGTTTTTTCCCATTTGTGGCTATGGATGGTGGAAGATTTGGCTGGGAAGGGCCCACATTAAGGCCAAGAGCACAGTCTGGGGTTGCTCTCATGCTTCTCCTGGCTTTTCATCCTGGCATGCCTGAGATGTATCTCACAAATCAAATCAATCAACTTCACTGGCCTGGCAAACGGTTCTTATTTATCATGTGTATTGCAGTAGCACCTGAAGCCTGCCATGGTAGGCACTGTCCAGACACGTAGTGACACAGTCTCCACCCTAAAGAATATACATTATAAATGGACATGACAGACAAAGGGTAGGAAGAGAAACGGAGGGCAAGTGCCTTCTCAGCAGGGTAGTGACAGAGCTGTCCCACAGCAATACTAGACGCGACTGAGCACTGACTTGCTGGTCAGTGCAACAATCATATGTCCAGGAGATGTTTTCACAGCAGGGAACAGGGTTTGAGCCCCTCTGTCCATTCAGTATGGGACTGTGTCTACAGTATTAAGCTGTGTTTTAACCATCTGAGCGTCTAACCCCGCTCAAAACAGATCTAGACACCCGGGTGGTTATAACAGTGGTGGTTGAAGGTGGCTGATCTATGGCATTTCTCCCCAGGTCCAGGTATTTGTTTTCAGACTAGTGGCAGTCTGCTGTCTCTGCCCTCCCTTTCCTCCCTCCACCCCCATGTTATCCATGGTTTGAAGTATCTTTCTTGGACATTGCACTAGAAAATGTCTCTTGTCCTTGATCTCTCATCCCTCTGGACAGTGGTTGCTTATCTGTCAGGTGCATTTCTTACCTCTACTACATGAGGGGCAGAGGCGTTCTACCCTTTCCTCCACTCTTGTTCAGAGCTGTTCAATTCCTGAGCACAAAGGTCCTCCTGTTTGCCCCATTAATGCCATCATTAGAAGGCAGTTAGTCTCCTATGGAGAGCAAACTCCGCTCAGCCAGTGGACATGGATGTTTACTACAGAGAGCAGTGCAGGTGCAAGAGTACACAAGTGGGCTTCCTGCTCCATCCAGCTTGTGTACTGGACTAATTGCTGAAAGGCGTTCAGTAGCACAGTTTCGCACCTTGTTAGCACTGCAATTAGCTCTCTTTACCCTTCCTGATGGCTCATTTGCATATTGGACTTAATTCCATCTCTCCCCACTGTTATAAATGTGCTGCTGGGTAGAGGGTGGGAGTTATGCAGGGGGACTGGAAGAGGACAGCCATGCTGAGACTCCTGTTGCTGCTGCTTCTTGCCAGGCTGCAAAGCTGCAATCCCAGACCCCCCAATGTCCTTCCAGAGGAGGATTCAGAAGACATGAGAACGGAGGCTCTTAGAAGGCTTTTGGAAGTATTTGGCATAGAAGACCCTCCCCGCTCTCCCCACCATATCAAGCAGCCCCCCCAGTACATGGTGGACCTGTACAACACGGTAGCAGGAGCTGATGGCATCACTAAAGACCCTGACATCTTGGAGGGAAACACCGTCCGCAGCTTCTTGGATAAAAGTAAGAACTCTTGCTAATGGTCTGATCTGCTAGAGTTTGAGGGTAGTTTTCCAGGGCTCTTGGTGCTTGTTTGGATCCTAGAAGCCAAGGGGAGGCCTGGAGTAAGCAGTATCCCATATGCGCGGATGAAGCACATCCTCCCAGAGGATGTGCAGCATCAGAGTAGAATGTTTAGAATGTGCCCATGTGATGTTCCTTTTTACTTTGGCTGAAACTGGGGTCACCAAAGTTTCTAATCTGACCCTTTGGTCCAGCTCACAGTGATGAGATGCATTTCCTGTTCATCCTATCGAGTGTGGCTAAGAACGAGAGGATCCTGACAGCAGAGCTGCATCTCTTCAGACTGCGGACTAAGGTGGCTGAGGGACCTTTCTACAAGAGACATCACTTCTGCCAGGTAAGGAGAGATGAGAAGCGCATGTGTCTCTGCTTTGAAAGTGCATGGGCCATATTCTGCTCTCAGGGACACTACTATGAATCTGGAGTGACTCCTGTACATTTACTGAGAGTGGGATTTGGCTCCTGGTTTGTGTGCTGACCTCACCAAAGTTGGATCCTTACTGACTTAAGATAAATGAATATAAACCACTTTTAAATCAATTTCAGTGTCCACACAATAAGTTGCACCAATTTAAGTAAATCGGTTTCTGAAAAATTGGTGCAATTGGTGCAACCTCAGACTACAGAGGTTTCTCACTAGGCTAATTTGACTTTCCCCCATCTCTTCTCCTTTAAAACATAGACTTTCAATGAGATTTTCCTCTTCCAGTGGCACCTGGTGCTAACTGCCTTGTATTCACTATCCCCAGGTGAGTGTCTATCAAGTCCTGGACAAGAACAAACTGGATTCATTTGAAGGGAAGAAGCTGCTGGCAGCCAGACTTATCGCTTTGCAGGGCTCTGGCTGGGAGGTGTTTGGCATCACACAAGCTGTAAGTGTCTTCAGCCTAAATTCAAATGTGTACAGAGAGGAAGAATGAAACCTTCCTGTCCCTTCTGTCAGCAAACTGCCATCTCCAGCCCTTTTAAACCAAAGGAGCTCCCAATGCCCTTCCTTGGCCTTCAGCTGCTTCAGCCTAGAGGGGCAGCTGCTGTGGGGGTGGAGGGGATGTCTGTCAAAGGCTTTTCTATGCAACCATTTGAAAAAGTTGGCTGAGTCTGCTAGCCCACCTCCTTTGACACTGCAGCCTTGACAGCAGACCAGCCATTTCACAAACCTGTGTTCTGGAATCAATAGAGATGACTTGCAGGGGTTTTCACTTAGGCTGTGCTAGCCAGGCCAGTCGGGTTTAAATCTTATTTACAGAACTGCTTTTGAACCGTATTGAAATGGCTCCTCTGGAACCGTTAAAACGTCTTGAGTAACACAGCTGTGAGTATGGACAGCCCAGATGTTACAGTACAGATGTCAGGGCACTGGCTATAATCTTCACAGCCTGAGAAAGGGACAGAGAAGTCTGGCTTTCTGCTAAAATTTAGTTTGAAGTGAGGTTATGATCAGGAAAGTGATGATGTAAAAACACACCAGCTTCTTTAGTCTGAGCAGCTGCCTTATCAGATCAAAACCAGTTCTTGTCATTCCTGTTGGTGCCTGAGAAAGAGTGAGCTGATCTCCAGTCTGCCTTGTGCAGCAGCAGCAGAACTGTTAACTAACTTCCTGCTGTAGGTTCTTTACTCTGAGGTGTACAGCTCAATGTTATCTTAACCACACCCATAATCCACCATTTGGGTCAGGCTCCCAAGGGATGATCCAGGAGCCAGAAAGAACCCACCAGGACTGATCCTCGGCTGAGTTTGCAGGGCTGGTGGCAATCAGGAACAAACATCTTTTCCCTTGGAAATGGGGCAGTCTAGATTTGAAATCAGAGAGACACTAAACACTGAGCCCACCATGCCAATTTTTTTCACAGTCACTTTTCAGAATAGAACCAAACTTTCTATTGATGCTGCTGATTTTTGGGCGGTGTGGTGATGTCTGGTACACTGCATACGTGTAGCGTAGAGGGAGAGACACCTGGCACCATGTGTATATTTGCAGGGTGACATCTGGCGCAGTGTCTACATTTGTGGGGTGATACCAAGAGCAATGTACATATTTGTAATATGAACCATTGTAAAAAAAATGTGCTAAATATCACAAAACAGTCGTATAGAACCATGTTTATTATGAAACAAGAAGATATCTTCAAGAAAGGGTAACTAATGTAAGAACGAATTGGGAGAGAAAAGGCACCAAGGAGATGTGTCAGTCTTATATCTGTCTTCCTCTGTAAGGGTTTGATAGGCGATGGGTCCATTTGCTTATAGAGCAACCTTTAGCCATAGCTGGAGGGCAGGGCTAATGATGAGCTGCAAGGGCTGGGGTTTAACATCTCTTAATTTCACACAGTTATCATCATTATGGTCACATTTGATAGGAATGTTCCATTTAACAGATGATGAATATGAGTAGTATGTGATATGGGTGCTTTTAAGCACAGCAGTCGGTGTTGCAGATTGCTATAAACAACCTATTGGCTTCCCGCACTCTAACCATAGCGTAACCATTTATTAAAACATGGATTAAGCATGTATAAATCATAAATTATGTAAACTATTTAGAAGTGGAACCTTAATATAAACAGTTACCCATTATTTATTTGTGTTACAGTAGCTCCTAACGGCCGCATTGTGTTAGGAACTGCACAAATACACAGAAAGAGACAGTCCCTGCCCCACAGAGCTTTTAACAGGTCGTATTTCCAAAGCAGATTCCCAGTCCAGGGCATTACACAATGAGAGACGTGTGACTCTTCAGTGAAAGCCAGCTGGGCGGGACAGAGAGGAGAACACTATCCAATATACCAGAGGGGGTCAGGCAGAGCCCTGGTTTCCTGAGTGGCTAAAGAGCTTACGTACTGTGGTGAGAGGCACAGCAGACTAACTTTCCACGGTAGATTGCTTTGGTCCCAGGCCTGCAACTGACAGTGCGCAACTCACCCCTGTGTCCATGCAGAGGCCCACTGAAAGCAGGGATGTCCAGCAGTGGAATCAGGGCCTTAGACTGAGCTCTTTGCAGTAAGGACGGTCTTTATCACCTTGCACAGTGCTCACTGGAGCTGTCGGGGCTACCACACTTGTGGCTGTTTGTTACAGAGGGACAGTCACAGGATTCTAGAATAAAGGGTGAGCTCTGGGCCCACTGAGAGCTGCACATAAATAGCACAGGGTAAGCTTTGCCGCAGGCCGGGGTGTTTGGGGAGCTCCGGCTCCAACCTGGGATCAGACCCAAGCGGAGTTGTTCTCAGGGAAGCTCAGTTCATCTCCTCTCCTGACTGCAGGGCTCAGCACAGGCGAGGGGAGGGACACGTGTGCTGCTCGTACCCCTTGGCTGCATGCAGGATTCAACCCCAGGACGGGAATAGTGGGGCTGGTAAGCCTCACTCCCCACTGCTGGTCTGTGTGTTAGCCATCACCAGGCAGGGCTGGCAGTGGCATTCTTTTATTGCCACGTTCACTGGAGAGCTGTGGGGGTTTGGATTGACACAATCTGAGGACTGAGATGTCCTCAGTGGTTTGGAAGACGCGTCGGTACCCAGTATCTCCTGTCTGTACCTCACGGCGCCTTCCTGGGGGCTGGGTCCTGTCCCTTCACAGGTGCTACTGCCATGCTGACCGTTGTGTGGTTTTGCAGGTTCGTGACTGGATGGAAGAGGACAGCAGTAACCACGGCCTGCTGGTGACTGTCCGCGGCTTGGGGAGTGCTCCAGTGGATCCCAGCATGGTGCGATTTGCATCAGGAAGAGATCACCATGAAAGCAAGAAGCCCATGCTGGTTCTGTTCACTGATGATGGGAGACGAGGAGCTGCTCTGCCCATCAGCAGCCTCCCAGGTCAGGCGAACCCACCCAAGCTCCGTGGGGAAGGGCACAGAGTCGATGAAATAATGAGGGAATAAAGTGCAGCTCTTCTCTGCAAAGGGGCTGCCATCACTTCCTTACTCACCATTCCAAGTCATGGTTGCTGGGGCCCAGATCTGCAAAGGTATTTAAGCACCTAACTTCCATCCAATGGGAGTTAGGTGCCTAAATACCCTTGAGGATCTGGGCCCTGCTGACTAAACTAAGGGTCACTGCTTTGAACTCTTCTAACCCGGGCGGAGCTCAGGCCAGCTGTGAGAGGGGGGCTGGACTCTTCCTTGGCTCCATGCCTCACCAGCTACGTTCCAGCTACACTTGTTCTGGTTCATCACAGGTGCGATGCAGGAGCCAGGGAGAGCCAGTGGGACTCTCATCCAGGGCGAGTTTGGCAGCTGAGATCATTTTATGTGTAATCTGAGGAGATTCAACATGGAGTCAGAGGCAGACTCCCTCCTCCCCGCTCCCCTGAGCCATTTGGGTAGAGTCCTCTCAGAGCAGAACTGGACTGTAATTCTCTGTCCTGTGCAGCTTCCCCTTCTGTGAAATGGGCATAACAATCGCTCCCCAGCCTGCCCCTGAAAAGCACCGTGGGAGCCTCAGGTGGAAGTGGCTAGGTATCTGCAAAGTATAAAGTATTAAAGACCCTTGTTTTTATGCTGTCCCTTGAAAGAGGAATGGGAGAGGGGCATCACTGTTAAATTAGTGGCTGCAAATTTAACACAAATGAAAAGAAATGCTGCTTCCCTCCAACTTGTGGCAGTGATCAAGCAGTGGAATTTCCTGCTGTTGGATAATAACACTTGTAATTATGCTGGGGTGGGCTAATGAAATGTCATGGCTCAGGCTATCATCTGGTCACCAAAAGGATCAGATCCCTCCTCCTTACACAGAGCACCGTGGAATTAGCCAGGTGTATTACAGGGATGGCTGCCTCGAGGTATTGCCCACAGTTAGAGCCAGGATACTGGACGGACCAGTGCTCTGATCTGGTAAAGCAAAGCCTATGCTCCTAGCTTCCTAAAGCTCCATGGCAAACAGTGGACCATGAAGGGTTTGCAGTTTCTTTCTACAGCGAAGGGAGCTGCAGCAGAACAAACTCTTTAGAGAACTAGGCTTGGACACGGGTGCAGCCTTTTAGGCAGTATCTGCCTTTCTCTCATCCATTGTCACTCCATGGACTCGAGTGGTGTCCCTCCTGATTTAAACCTATGTGAGTGAGAGAAGAATCAGTCCCAAAGTGCTCAATGATTCAGATTGACACTGGGATTTTTGAGAAGGGGGCTGAGTGACTAGATGGTGAGACTGGTAATGGGTGCAGGAAGGGGGTGGTTCACACTTGCTACCTTGCTTTCAGTCTCACTTCAGGTTTGTCTGATCAATAAGGACGTTATTCTGATCTTGTTACTCCCCCCCCCCCAGATTTGAGCCCTCAGACTCCAGACCTCCCGGCTGCACCACTGGCACCAGAAGTGAGTGGGGCGCGGAATGCCCGCTCGGTGGATCGGTTCCTGCCATGCCAGAGACAACTCCTCTCCGTGGACTTTGAGGAAATCGGCTGGTCAGGATGGATCATCTCCCCGAGAAGCTACAACGCGTATCACTGTAAAGGATCCTGTCCCTTCCCCCTGGGCGAGAACATGAGACCAACGAACCATGCCACAGTGCAGTCCATCATTAATGCCCTCAAACTGAGCCAGGGCGTCAGCAGCCCCTGCTGTGTCCCAGACAAACTCTTCTCCATCAACCTCCTCTACTTTGATGATGATGAGAATGTTGTCCTTAAACAATACGATGACATGGTGGCTGGGAGCTGTGGCTGCCACTGATGCCTGTCCCATAGGAAGAGCAGAAATGGGTCAGGGCAACAAGGAACCTCCCTCCCTCAATTGTAAACACGTCTGCTCCCAGGAACCAACCCTCCCAGAGCCACTCACCAGCGTGAGCCTATGCTATGCTGCCCACTCAGGTCAGCAGGCCAGAGGTACCTGCATTTTCACCACACTTTCAAGAATCTCTGTCCTGCAAGAAATCCGCATCTCCAGCTGCCACCACTTGGCTCAGTGGGGCAATTACACCAAAATGGCCCCTAACTTGCCTAAAGCACCTGGGAAATGCTTTGATTAAAGACAAGCAGCCTAAGCCTGAGATGCTTTGCGTGCCCTGGTCTCCTCGAACTGTTGTTGTGGCCTTTGTCACATGGCTAAAGCCTACGTACCATTTCAAAAGCTGTGGACTGGGTGCATTTAAAATAAAACTGAGTGAATTAAATTTCCCAGGTCCACTCCTGGTTCCAGTCCCACCGAGTGTGGTGGAGAGAACCTTTGGGAAGCGTTGTCCATGGAAAGGCCTCTTTGCAGGCTGTACGATATGTATATAGCAAAAGCACTAATATATGATGGAAAACTCCTGTACAGTGTGCCTGTAAATGTCTGTACATTTCTGCCTTATGCAACCTGTAAAATGAATTCAGAGTAACTATTAAACATAGGACAGAAGTTCTCGGAGTGGGGTTTCCTTTGGCAAGGCTGCAGTAGCCTGGTGGCTGTTCATGGGGTCAAGGTCTGGGATACAGAGCCATTCTTCTCCATGTCACGTGGTACAGGCCAGCAGCGGCTCTGATGCTGTGAGGTGCCCTGTATGGAATGAGTTGGTGGGCTCAGCCTACCCCTGCGCCTGCTGTTACTCTTCATCCCAGCTGAAATGTCACACACTAGCAGGGTTCCCGGGGTGAGCAAGTTCCATCTCCCAGCCATTAGGGGGCAGCTTTCTCTACCTCCCCCCCTGCTGGCTTCTCGCCTGCCTCTCAGTGCAGCACAAGAGATTAACATGACGAGCAAGTAGCCATAACTTGTACCCCTAAAAGTCCCCAAACAGTGGGGTTCCCAAAGGAGCAAACAGCCCCAGAAGACAGGAAGATGTGGCTGCCTCCCTCTGCCCCTGAGACAGTTCACTTCTTCTCAGAAACTGCAGCTGCTAAGGGCCATTTAATGTGGGATTAGGATCCTGATTTGAGGCTGGTGCTTGCAGCGGGTGGGGGATTGAGGCTAATCTGGTCTGCAGGTTAAGTCCTCATGGTCAGTCTCTGACTCCAGGTTTCTGAGAGAGTTTCACAATCAAATGATCTTGGCATTTTCCTTCCCTTAAGCCGCACGCTGAGGCTGCAAAGATGGCTTTTCAGCCTGACCTCAGGCAGTGGGGTGCAGTTTCGGGACCTATGAAGAAGGGGAGGGGTAGGCAAACACTGTTGTTATGGCCGAACCCCCTGCTACTGAGTTTATAATGTGCCCTCCGCACCGTGTGTTTCAGGTGCTGCACAATCACACGCAGCTGGGCCCCAATCGCCCCCATCAGTTAATGGGAGTTTTGTCACTGACTCCAGTGGCAGCAGGACTGCCCCCCCCCCCCCGCCCTGAGAGCTTTTAAAACACACAGAAAGAAGCTCTCTGCACACATCTTTCAAGTGCAGAGATTTCTTGTTGAAAAATAGTCTGTTGTCAAAACTGAAATTTTTTTCTCAAGTACTTAAACTTTCCATACAATGGTTTTAGCAAAAAGGCTTTGAAACTGGTTATGGAGCCATGTCATTTACCCGCAACCTGCCAAAAAGGGAAATTTTCAATCATGTTTTCAACAAAAAAATTCAACATAAAAAAATTTGTGAAAAAAAATTGTAAGAAGCCAACACCTGTGAAAGGGAAACAGCACCAGTGTTACTGGGAAAGCTGGCTGGGGATTTTAATGCTGCTTTTAGCTCCCTTTGGGTCCCCCCCAGTTCTGCCTCCTCCTGGACAGCTCTGCTGAGCTGCTCTTGTTCTAAGCCAGTGGGTCTCAACCAGGGGTACACGTACCCCTGGGGGTATGCAGAGATCTTTCATGGGGTACATCAACTCATCCAGATATTTGCCTAGTTTTACAGCAGGATACATAAAAAGCAAGAGCAAAGTCAGTACAAACTAAAAATTGTTTATGCTGCTCTATAAACTGAAATATAAGTACAATATTTATATTCCAATTGATTGATTTTATAATTAGATGGTAAAAATGAGAACGTAAGCAATTTTTCAGTAATAGTGTGACTGTGACACTTGTATTTTTATGTCTGATTTTGTAAGCAAGTAGTTATTAAGTGAGGTAAAACTTGGGGGTACAAGGGACAAATCCAACTCTTGAAAGGGGTACAGTCGTCTGGAAAGGTTCAGAGCCACTGTTAAGCAATGGGAGGCAGCAGCTACCCAGAGATAACATGAGCAGGGGCCAGGGCTGGCTGATGAAAGCCTCTCACAGGGGCTGAGGGAGAGGCAGGAGGCTGGATATACCCTGTGAATGAAGAGCTTAACCAATCCTCCGGCTGGGTCAGGGTGAGGGCTGGGGTGGATGCTCAGTGGGAGGAAGAACTTGGGTTCATTTGGGAGAGAGGGGCTGAGTGCAGACTGGATTAACCCATCACTGGGCCCTAGGTGACCACAGGGTCACAGCACCGCTCAGGTTTGGCTCGGCAGCCCCTCCGTCACGACAAGGAAGCAGCTGGGTCAAATTTGAGTGAGTGGCATTGTAATCTGGGACACAGGGTCATGGTGTTGCTCAGATTTGGGGCCCCCGCAAATCTGGGTGCTAGGCACATGCCTAGTTTGCATATGTGCTAATCTGGCACTGGCTGTGGGCAGATGCCCAGGGGAGGGTGGTGCTGGGCACTCATAAGAGCATAAGAACGGCCATACACTGGGTCAGACCAAAGGTCCATCCAGCCCAGTATCCTGTCTTCCGACAGTGGCCAATGCCAGGTGTCCCAGAGGGAATGAACATAGAATCACAGAATCATAGAATATCAGGGTTGGAAGAGACCTCAGGAGGTCATCTAGTCCAACCCCCTGCTCAAAGCAGGACCAACACCAACTAAGATATCCCAGCCAGGGCTTTATCAAGCCAGGCCTTAAAAACCTCTAAGGATGGAGATTTCATCACCTCCCTAGGTAACCCATTCCAGTGCTTCACCATCCTCCTAATGAAATAGTTTTTCCTAATATCCAACCTAGACCTCCCCCACTGCAGCTTGAGATCATTGCTCCTTGTTCTGTCATCTGGTACCACTGAGAACAGCCGAGTTCCATCCTCTTTGGAACCCCCCTTCAGGTAGTTGAAGGCTGCTATCAAATCCCCCCTCATTCTTCTCTTCTCCAGACTAAATAACCCCAGTTCCCTCAGCCTCTCCTCGTAAGTCATGTGCCCCAACCCGCTAATCATTTTCGTTGCCCTCCGCTGGACTCTCTAGAGTTTGTCCACATCCCTTCTGTAGTGGGGGGACCAAAACTGGATGCAGTATTCCAGGTGTGGCCTCACCAGTGCCGAATAGAGGGGAATGATCACTTCCCTCGATGTGCTGCCAATGCTTCTAGTAATGCAGCCCAATATGCCATTAGCCTTCTTGGCAACAAGGGCACACTGCTGACTCATATCCAGCTTCTCATCCACTGTAATCCCCAGGTCCTTTTCTGCAGAATTGCTGCTTAGCCAGTCGGTCAGAATGATCCATCCCCTGTTGCCCATTCCCAGCTTCTGGCAAACAGAGCTAGGGACACCATCCCTGCCCATCGTGGCTAATAGCCATTGATGGACCTATCCTCCATGAATTTATCTAGTTCTTTTTTGAACTGTAGCTTGATAAATCACTAGGTGGGATTTATGGGGCTCCTTCACCTCCTTTGGGCTCATCATGTTGCAAAAACCCTTCAGCTCCTGATGTGACCCCCCTCAGTCACACTCGGTCCCCGGCATGGGAGGGATCCTGACACGTCGTCTCCTGGCACTGGCAGTGAGCAAGGCTAAGTCAGTCTCAATCCTCTTTCAAACACTGTTTCAAAAATAGCAGCTGCTTAGCCTGGGGACACAACCCTCCCCCCTCACCTGCTAATCCCTGAATTCCTACCTAGAGTTGAGTTTGATGGCAAAATAATACTGAGTAAATCTGTGCTGACTCGGAGCGCAGACTGGGGGCTGGGCTGTGTCCATTTATTCAGATGCCTGCTCGGCACAAGCAGGAACACCGTGTGCTAAGCCAGCCTCAGGCTCCTTTCAGGGATGGTTATAACCCTCATGCAAAATACACTCCAAGAGCAGGAGAGTGGAAAATATCCGGGCATTTAAATGCACGGCAACAACCAGTGAAGTTTCTTAACATCAATATTCCAGCTTCTCTCCAGCTCAGACCTTCAGTTAATGGCGGCTCCAACGTGTCTCGACTCCCTGCGCACATTCTGGGGCAGAGCGCAGTTTGCTCATGGAATGTGCAGCGACTCGGCTGCCATTCCGGGGAAGTATGAGCTGTGTGATGGAATATTTGTGCAAACTGCCTTCCCTGGCCATTTCCCTGCCGGCTGGGTATTTGGTAGGTGGGTTACATTGCTCCCGTCCTGGGGTTCCCCTGCACTGTAAGCTATCCAAAGCCCTGCACCGAACCTGTCGGGGGGGGGGGGGGGGGGGGGGGGGGGGGGGAGTTATGGGGGAACTGATGTAATTATTACAGCTGCCAGGGCTGTGGCAAACCAGCCCTCCAAGATATATCAGGTGAGGCTAAACCCTCTGGGCACTAACCCTGGGGAGCCCCACAATGACTCCGACAGCGGCTAAATGAAGAGGTTTTTAACTGGGGCTGGAAGAGAGGGGAAGCTGCAAATACCCTCAGTGCAATGGCTTCAATAGCTGCAATTTAATATAAAACACGAATGGTTCCTAGCTGGGCCCTGGGGAGGGCAGTGCAGTAGGTTAAGGCTCCTGAGGCCTAATTCCTCAGATGTCTCTTCAGTCCAGAGTCCACTAGAGACAAACAAGAGTTTCTAGGTTTCTAGGTTTTCAGGCCTGGATCAGTTAGTGGGGTGTCTCCTTCCGGGTTCTCTGCCCTGGTTACCTGTCCCGCTTCTGATGCTTCCCCTCAAGTTCTGCACAGGGCTGATCCTGCAGTTCTGCATCGTCCAGCCAGCACACCCTGTTCATATGTGGGTCTGCACAGATGGCCAGTCATCACACCCCGTTCGCACCCACATTTGCCCTGGTGCCAAGCCATCACACCCTATTCACACCTGTGTCTGCACTGATACCCAGTCGTCACACCCTGTTCACACCCGTGTCTGCACTGATACCCAGTCGTCACACCCTGTTCACACCCGTGTCTGCACTGATACCCAGTCGTCACACCCTTTTCCATGTGTTTCATAGAATCATAGCATATCAGGGTTGGAAGGGACCTCAGGAGGTATCTAGTCCAACCCCCTGCTCAAAGCAGGACCAATCCCGGCTTCTGCTGTAGCTGGCTCTGGACACAGCTCTCTGGCAGTTTCCCCTGCTTCTCTAGGCATGCTATGCAGCTGCTACTTCCCCAAGCAAGTTTGCCCCTGCCCCCACCTTTGAGAGGGCCCCAAACTGAGTGACACTGCGACCTGACACACGAAATCACAGCGCCACTCAGGTTTGCCTGGTGGCAACGCCCAGAGCAGGAAGCCGGATGAAGCCCAGCAGGCCAGGAAGCGATGCTGTGGGGTGAGTGCGGGCTGGACTTGCTCCCCAGCCCCCTGGGCTTCTCTCAGCAGCAATTTTTTTGGAAGTGGGGGGTGGGGGCTCAGTTTCAGATTTTGCCCCTGGCCCCCATAAACATCTGTGCAGCCCAGCCAAGCACCAGGGTCATTCCATTGAGTTACTGCCCCATCCGCCTATTGGCCAGGGAAATGGGGTACATAATATAATTGGGTACCATAATATAATTAAATTTAACATCCCTGTGGCGGGAAAAACACCACAGCAGCCCAACACTGAAGCATTTAATTTCAGAAAGGGGAATGATACAAAAATGAGGAGGTTAGTTAAACAGAAATTAAAAAGTTCAGCACCAAAAGTGAAATCCCTGGAAGCTGCCTGGAAACTTTTTAAAGACATCATAACAGAGGCGCAACTTAAATGTATACTCCACATTAAAAAACATAGAAAGAGAATTTAAAAAGTGCCACTGTGGCTAACAACAAGGTAAAAGAAGCAGTGAGAGGCAAAAAGGCATCCTTTAAAAAGTGGAAGTTAAATCCTAACGAGGAAAATAGAAAGGAGCATAAACTCTGGCAAATTAAGTGTAAAAATTTAATTAGGAAGGCCAAAAAAGAATGTGAAGAACAGCTAGTCAAAGACTCAAAAAGTAATAGCAACATTTTTTTTAAGTACATCAGAAACAGGAAGCCTGCTAAACAACCAGTGGGGCCACTAAACAATCGAGATGGTAAAGGAGCACTCAAGGACGATAAGGCCATTGCGGAGAAACTAAATGAATTCTTTGCATCGGTCTTCATGGTGGAGGATGTGAGGGAGTTTCTCAAACCTGAACCATTCTTTTTAGGTGACAAATCTGAGGAACTGTCCCAGATTGAGGGGGCATTAGAGGAGGTTTTGGAACAAATTGATAAACTAAAGAGTAATAAGTCACCAGGACCAGATAGTATTCACCGAAGAGTTCTGAAGGAACTCAAATGTGAAATTGCAGAACTACTAACTGTGGTATGTAACCTATCATTTAAATCAGCTTCTGTACCAAATGACTGGAGGATAGCTAATGTGACGCCAATTTTTAAAAAGGGCTCCAGAGGTGATCCCAGCAATTACAGAGACCTGACTTCAGTACCGGGCAAACTGGTTGAAACTATAGTCAAGAACAAAATTGTCAGACACATAGATGAACATAAATTGTTGGGAAGAGTCAACATGGTTTTTGTAAAGGGAAATCATGCCTCACCAATCTGCTAGAATTCTTTGAGGGGGTCAATAGGCAAGTGGACAAGGGGGATCCAGTGGACACAGTGTACTTAGATTTTCAGAAAGCCTTTGACAAGGTCCCTCACCAAAGGCTCTTAAGCAAAGTAAGCTGTCATGGGATAAGAGGGAAGGTTCTCTCATGGATCCGTAACTGGTTAAAAGATAGGAAACAAAGGATAGAAATAAATGGTCAGTTTTCAGAATGGAGAGAGGTAAATAGTGGTGTCCCCCAGGGATCTGTACTGGGCCCAGTCCTATTCAACTTATTCATAAATGATCTGGAAAAAGGGGTAAACAGTGAGGTGGCAAAATTTGCAGATGATACAAAACTACTCAAGATAGTTAAGTCCCAGGCAGACTGTGAAGAGCTACAAAAGGATCTCAGAAAACTGGGTGACTGGGCAACAAAATGGCAGATGAAATTCATTGTTGATAAATGCAAAGTAATGCACATTGGAAAACATAATCCCAACTATACATATAAAATGATGGGGTCTAAATTAGCTGTTACCACTCAAGAAAGAGATCTTGGAGTCATTGTGGATAGTTCTCTGAAAACATCCACTCAATGTGCACCAGCAGTCAAAAAAGTGAACAGACGTTGGGAATCATTAAGAAAGGGATAGATAATAAGACAGAAAATATATTGCCTCTAAATAAATCCATGGTACGCCCACATCTTGAATACTGCATGCAGATGTGGTCGCCCCAGCTCAAAAAAGATATATTGGAATTGGAAAAGGTTCAGAAAAGGGCAAAAAAAATGATTAGGGGTATGGAACGGCTTCTGTATGAGGAGAGATTAATAAGACTGGGACTTTTTAGCTTGGAAAAGAGACGACTAAGAGGGGATATGACTGAGGTCTATAAAATGATGATGGGTATGGAGAAAGTAAATAAGGAAGTGTTATTTACTCCTTCTCATAACACAAGAACTAGGGGACACCAAATGAAATTAATAGGCAGGTGGTTTAAAACAAACAAAAGGAAGTATTTCTTCACACAACGCACAGTCAACCTATGGAACTCTTTGCCAGAGGATGTTGTGAAGGCCAAGGCTATAATAGGGTTCAAAAAAGAACTAGATAAATTAATGGAGGATAGGTCCATCAATGGCTATTAGCCAAGATGGGCAGGGATGGTGTCCCTAGCCTCTGTGTGCCAGAAGCTGAGAATGTGTGACAGGGAATGGATCACTTGACGATTCCCTGTTCTGTTCATTCCCTCTGGGGCACTTGACATTGGTCACTGTCGGCAGACAGGATACTGGGCTAGGTGGACCTTTGGTCTGACCCAGTCTGGCCGTTCTTATGTAGATGTGGGTCCACCTTGGAGGGTCCCAGGTCCTTGGGGAACGGGTTGGTGGGAATGGTAGGTTCCTGCAGGTTCATCACATTGATTTTGATCCCCACTGTGGTGACTTTGGGCACTTGTTCAACCCCTTTGAAATTCATAATAATAATATTGTAGAGTTTGGTCCTTTGATATCCCCGTGCCAACCCCCGACATGTAGGTGGTAATTGGGGTTGCCAGCATGCCCAAATTTACTAAGGCAACATTGGCCTCTGCTGCAGGATCCCACCCCGTCCATAAATTAATTCTGTCCCTTCACACACACCCCATCCGTTCTGCCTCCAAGCCCGAGGCTAGTTCTGTCCGTCCCCCCCCCCCCCCCCCCCCCCCCCCCCCCCCCCCCCCCCCCCCCCCTCCCCCCCCCCCCCCCCCCCCCCCCGCGCCTCCTGCAGTTCCTGGGGTTCTTCCCCTCTCCTGAGTTTTGGGTCCAATTCCATGAGTGTTTTAATCTTTGGAGTTGGCCTTGCAGAGTTGTGCACTTGTGAAATCCCTTGGAGGGCAAAGGTGTGATCCACCCCCACTCAGTGTAGCAATGTCCTACATTTGGGCAGTCACTGCACCTGCTACAGGAGGAGCCAGCAAAGGGGGTTTTATAGCTCAGGCAGTAGAAGAAGCTCAGCCTTCAAAGTCCAGGGGTTGTAGGTTTGATCTCTGCCCCAGGGGGTAAACGTTGAAGCACAAATTAATCTCCCCCGGGGTTGGATACTAGCGCATAACACGATAGATTCAGTGCAGATCTATCCTGTCTCCTCCTTAGGAAGCCACTCCTCATTGCTGTGACACTGGGAACCTTCATCAGTATATTTCATTCAGCAAATGGGTTGTGCCCTTGAAGAAATGGGGAGATTTGATCTAAATAGCACAAACACCATAGCGCTGCATTAAGGGCTAGACTGAGCCAGAGAGGGTGGTGCAGACCCTGCCACCCCAGGTGGGAGCCCAGAGTGTCTGGTTACTCAGTCACAACTCCTTCCCTGCTCCCCCTTTGGCTCTGGGGAGAGTAAACTACTGCAGTCCTAAAAAGGAAGCAGCTTATTTGCCCCTTCACACCAGCTCCGCTCCACTGGCCAGTGAATTGGGGGGGAGGCTGAGCATTCCCTCTCCTCCCCCACCTGTGGCAGAGGGCGAGTGAGCAGCAGGTATTTCCCCTCACAGTGTCACCAGCCTCAAAACTCACAAGTCAGACCTCCCCAATCACGAGATTCTCTTCAAAATCATGAGATTTTTTTTAAATGATAAATTCTGGGTTCCTTTATTTGCCTTCTGGGAGGTGAGACTTTAGGGTTGGCATTATCCAGGTTTTAACTTAGCTACAAGCTGAGATTCTCGTGTAATCACCACGTACCCAGAGCTGGCACTTTAAGAAAAACACCATTTATCAGGAAGCAGGCAGTAAAATTGTGAGTTCGAGTGAGCAAAAACTGGCCCTATATGTGGCTAGAGAGAGCCTGGTACCCATCTGTTGAGCAGTGAGTAACCCCCACTGCCACTGCGAGGAAAGGTACTACCTCGTGTACAGGTGGCCAAACTGGGCCCATAGAAAATATCCCAAACCCTGGTAAATCTTACTGATTTTTCTGCTGATCAGAATCAGGAGATCTCTGCTGAGAGATGTATTCTGTGGCCAACAGCAATCACTTTATGGCAAACTCTGATTTATCATTTGTATTTTTTCTTGTATAGCTATTGTTTAGTTCAATAAAAATTAAAGAAAAGAAAAGGAAACACTAAACCAATTTTCTTTACACTTAGCATGAGGGTTTATTCCCTGATGGGGCCCATAACTCAACAGGTTTGTGGTTTCTAGCTGGAGTAGTTTTGGCATTATAAGAGTGTGAACTTTCTGAGTTACCCACTAATGCTTCAAGGTTTGGCCATTATAGAAAATCTCATCACGCACAAGGAAGATGCAGGGAAGTGTGCAGCTGAGCACCCTCACACACTGACACATAAGGACAGCTGAGTCTGCACAACCAAGAGTTTAAAGCACAAGCACCACCATACACTGGGCCAGGAAACACATGCACACAGACAGATCACTGGACTCTTGCACCAAAAGAAGAGCTCTGCCCACGAATGCAGCGAGTACCTTGTAAAACATTCAGCCCAGGGTCCATAGAAGGCAGACTATGAAGGGAATCTATGTTCGAATTTGCAAAATCTCTCATGACCAATGTCTGCAAACAGCTTCCCCTGGCTAATCTAAAGACAGTACTGGCTCTGCCAACCCGCTCTCCCTGGAACAGGCACAGAGACGTTTGCCAGTGAATATGACACACTGGCCCATTCTGTTTTATTGGATGAACATTCCTGCTGATACAGTCTCAGGCTCAGCCCTCCAGCAGACAGATTTCCCAGAGTAGCAGCGTGAGAACGGCCCCCAAAAAGCAAGTTTGCAGAAGAGCTCAGCAGGCACCACCGCTGCCCCCACCAGCATGGGCAGTGGGTATCATAGGCTGGGGGAGGCTCAGCCTCCCCAAACAGCCAGCCATGGCCCCACCCACACTGGCCCCCTCCTGCTTCCCACTCTGCGGCTCTTCCCCCATGCCATGGCCCAGGCTCGGCGCTCCAATTGTAAAAGCTTCTTTGAGGAAGAGACACGATTTCTCAGTGGTGTCCATTGGGTTCTGCCTGGGGCACGAGAGCTAGAAAAGACCTTTGATGTCCCATCAGCCCCCTGGGGCCCAGGGCAGAGCAGCCCTTGGCAGCATATCCTACCTGGCTGTCTCATCTAGTTGTGTCAGCAGCAGTGGGGCTTCCACGCTTTCCTGGGGGGTGACCAGGTCTCAGCCTGATACATCTGACTGCTGGGGAATGTTCCTCCATTCAGCCTAATTGTGCCCCACTCCCTCCAGGGGTCACATTAATTCCCTGCTTCCTCTCACGGCTTGGAGAGCATTCTCAGGCCCTACCCAACTCCCTGAGCCAAGCAGGGCAGCTTCAGCTGTGCCCCACATTCCATCCCTCCAGCCCCTGGGTCCTTTTTGTTGCTCTTCTCTGAGCTCCTGCCCCACTGGCAGTCTGTCCCTGGGACTGTGCTGTCCAGGAATGAGCGTGACATTCCAGGCAGGTTACAGCAGAGGCTCGGTCGCCTCCCTGCTTCCTCCCTACAAACGGCCTGGACAGTTTTGCAGCCGTATCACATTGCAAACGCCAGCCTAACCTGCTGCTCTCACTCACTCGTTCCTACATCCCAGGGTCTCCATCACAGCAAATGTGCATGTTCCCTGGAGGTGAAGTGGCCAGGCCAAGGAAGTAGGTGGACAATTCCAGGAGGCCTACTTGGGCAAGGGGGCTGAGTGTCTAGCCTAGCCAGATGGATGGCCTAGTTGTAGGGTGGAGTATCCATGTCGGATGGTCTAGCTGTGTGTGTGTGTGTGTGTGTGTCTAGGTTGGAGCCGAGGTCCGGTGACCGAGTTGATGGGGGGGGAAGTCGGGTAGTCAGGTTGGGAGTTCTGTTACCCAGGTCGGGCGGGCGGGCGGGGTAGCCATGTTGGATGGCCCTGCTGGTGGGGGAGGTGTCTAGGTGGGAGGTCAGGTGGCCTGGTGGATGCTCAGAGTAGCTCGGTCACATGACCCACGGGGTGGCCCATTCAGCTGTGGATGTGGGCGTCACCACTGCAGCACTCAGCCAGCTTCTTCAGGGCTCGCTCCTTAAAGCGAATATTCTTGGTGAACTTGAGTGTGAGGCTGGTCTCGTTCTCATGGGCTTTCAGCTTGGCGTAGTAATCGGAGAACTTGTTGTAGAGGATGGAGATGGGCATCCCGTTGAGAATGATGCCGAAGGAGATGCACCCGAACGCCACCATCCTGCCCAGCACCGTGTCAGGCACGGTGTCTCCGTAGCCCACTGTGGACAGACTGACCTGGAAGGGGGTTGAGAGAGGGAAATGATCAACCCCTGAAACTGTGTAAACAATCTTTTACAGATGGGTGTGTGGCTGGTGCCTGGGCCAGCCCCCACGGGGGGCAGGAAGGGAGCACCACCCAGCTGCGCTCCTGGCCCCGGCTCTGTCCCTAGCTGCCAGCCCTGCACTCGGGGCTCCATTCCTGGCCCTGCCCCCAGCTGTGACCCCAGCCTCGGCTCCCTTATCCCAGTCCAGGTCCCCCCCTCTCCTGGAGCTGCAGCCTCACTCCTGTTCCTGGGGGGGGGGGCATGGACAGGGGTAAGGGGGGGGGCATGGGGTAGAAAGGTTGGGGGACCACTGGAGTACAGTGACAGGCCTACAGACAAGCGGGTCTTTGAAACCAAATGAACCATTGTAAGACATCAAAAGGACATAGACTTTGTTGACTGCCCTCCCCACTCACATGAAGAGGAATTAGGCACGAACACTTGTTCTATCACTTTGGACGCTGGGGAGAAGCAATACAAATTCCTGACAAGGAGAAACTGGATTCCTGTGCTGCTTGTACTCTGAGGGGCAAGATTTCTAAGCATAAGCAAGGAGTCCTCACTTGTTTTGCCTGTATTAACCCCAAATGATACAGTCTGCTTACTACAGAAATTTCTAGTAACTTAAACCTTCTGAAACCTGCTTGTGTCTCATTTGGGTGTGTATGCTGACCTGGTTTAACCTTGCAAATAACGTCTCATTTCTTTTTCCTAGTTAATAAACTTTTAGTTGGTTTGTTCTTCTTCCGGTCTAGCTCTGTGTAGAAGTTGGTCCAATAAAAGATAATACCTCAGCCACTTTGGCTCTGTAATACCTTGGGACCAACATGGCTACAACAACACTCCCCTTCTTAGCTTCTGTCTTGCAGATGTCTAAATCCCAAGGGCTCGTCTACACGTAGGAAGGAGCTGTTCCTGGTTAGCTCCATGTGTAGACTCTTATTCTGGAATGAACTAACACAGTTATTGCACTTTACATCGACGCTCCACCTTAATCAGAAACAACTTCCAAGTGTAGCCAAGCCCTTAACTGCCTAAATCAGGTGAATGGTGACAAAGGTTTATTTCAAAAGCTTCTAGGAGATATGGGGCTGATTCCCACCCACTCATCTCCCGCCCCTTGTGTTGATGCTCATGCCAGTGAAAAGTGCGTGACAGATGCCTCCAGATCAGGAGGGCAGAGTTTCACACCCACTGTGCCCTGGAGTAAATAAATGGCTGCACAAAGCAATGACAGGGCACTGTAGGGTGACCAGACGTCCCGATTTTATCGATATTTCGGTCTCTGTCCCGCGTCCCGACTGATCTTTGGTCGGGACGCGGGACAGAGATATCTGCAAGCAGCACTGTTTTTTGTTTTTTTTTCCTCAGCCGGGGCTCGCACGGCTTCCCCCCCCCAGCTGGGACTCGCTCGGCTCGCACAGCTTTTTTTTTTTTTTTTCCCCCTCAGCCGGGACTCACTCAGCTTGCACGGCTTTTTTTTTTCCCCTCAGCCGGGACTCGCTCGGCTCGTGTGGCTTTTTTTCCCCTCAGCCGGGACTCGCTCGGCTTGCGCGGCTTTTTTTTTTTTTTTTTTTCCCCCCCCGGGGCCCCCCCGGCTTGCGCGGCTTTTTTTTTTTTTTTTTTCCCTCCGCCGGGACTCACTCGGCTTGCGCGGCTTTTTTTTTTTTTGCTCAGCCCCCCCATGTGTCCCGATATTTTATTCCCCTCATCTGGTCACCCTAGGGCACTGGCAAAACAGGCCCCAGCAGTTCAGTACAAAGTAGATGTGCTTCAGATAAAGTAACTCATTGGGGGTCTTCAAGGCTACTGGCGAGGTCACAAAATTACTATTTTCCTACCAACCAAGATGGTGTTAGAATGACAGGAAACAAACCAACAACAGGAAAGGAACAGAAATAGAATCACTGACTCAGTGTTTTGATTGTGCAGTTTGGATGTGGTGAGATTGCTGCCACCTAGACATTTCTAGACATGGATTTTCAGAGGGTCACTTGCTGAAGCTTAGCCTGACAGGCTGGAGTGGACTTCCTGCTTCAGGACAAGGAGTGAGCTCTGTCATCCACTCCCCTGGTACCCAGAATGGACCATCATACTGCTGGGCCTCCACTCTCCTAACCCTAACAGATTTCCTGACCAGCCCAGCCCAGAAATTCAGATACCATCACTGCATGTGTCTGGTTAACTCCAGGGCTGTGAACCTGAGATTCCTGATCACACCCACTCACTGGCAGGGAATTTTCCCACCCCCGCCTCTTTCCTTCTGTCAAATCAGAATCTGGTTTAGTTGTCCAGGACAGCAGCATCTTTGACTGTAAGCCCATGGCCAGCATGGCCAGCTCTGCACATCCTTTTAGCCTAAACCTGGTAAAAATTTGCCAGCTCTGAGAGAGAGAATAGGAGCATGCTACTACATCTGTAATTCTCCCAGCAGCTGAGCTGAGCGTTCGTATCTTTTCTTTTTCCTTTGAGCTCTTGTCTTTGAAAGAGACAAGAGTGGACTTTAGCAACTCAGAATAATCTCTGACCCAATGTGCATCCCCACAGGAACTTCCAATACCATCTAAAGAGAGCGGGAAGCTGTGGGCTCTCCCCTAGAAAAGACACCACACTCCTGCAGGGAAGGGAATGAGGCAAACTATTGAAAGGAAAGCCCTGCTTAACCCTTCAGTCTCCAGTGCTTTAACTGATTTCCTGCCTGCTGTGTGCTAATACAAGGTCAGCAGGTTTTCAATGGTGCTCGTTAGCATGGGAATCACTAGCCATAACTTGGTGTGACCCCCGTACCACATAAGGTTCTATAAACACCCCACTGGACCTGAGATAACTTCTATCAATACAAGAGTCCTTCCCTATGCCCCAGTCTGGGCCCCTTCTCACCCACCCAAGCTCAGGCCAGAATGGTTTCTCCACTCATCCCCCATGAGCCCAGGCTCAACCTGTGTCGCTCTCCCCCTGCACAAACCCAGGCCAATCTGTTTCCCCTTCGTAGACCCATGTGTTTGGGTTCTGAGCTGGGCATTTTCCCCTTAGGCCCTACGAGCCCAGGGCTGAGCCATGCATCTCCCTTCCCCTGCATGAGCCCCAGACAGATCCATGTACCTTCCTCAGTCCCCAGGATCCTAATCTGTGCATCCCCCTTATACCCAGGCCGCAACCTGACTTGTGTGCCCCTCCCCCCATGACCCCTGGCCCAAACCCCTTCATAGTTGATCTCCATGCCCTCCGTCCCCTGTCACCGGCTCTGACATTGATCTGGGTGTACCCTCCCCCTCCTGGTGGCCCCAGACACAGCTCTCCTCTCCAGCATGATCCCAGGCACTGTTGCATGTGTCCCTCTTGCCCCATCCCTCCTGCTGTACACCGTGCGGGAACTCCCTTCCCTGTGTCCTAGGGAATGGGAGCCATGAGTACCAGTCACAGATGCTCACTGTCCCTGGACCCTGAGGGTTTAGCACCCTACCCCAATAACTAGATGTGGTGCTCTGCACGTTCCCAGTGCTGCATGGATGGTCCTGGTGCCTGGGGCATGAGTGTCCTGCGCTCAGTTCCTGGCTCACATCGGCCTGGTTAGACCTAGCCCTGCTAGGGTTTGGTTCTCAGCTACAGCTCCTCACTGTCCTTGAGTTCGCTGAACTGCTGTGCGACAGAGCCAGGTCCATCTGCCTGTCCCCACCTTGGTATCTCTTACACCATGGCTAGTGTCCTATGCTGTGAGGCAGGAGCCCCCAAGGTGTCTCACTCCCTGATGCCAGGCTTGTTTTGGGACCCATGCAGCTTTCCAAGGGGCTCACTGTGCTTCGCTGCCATACTCCCAGTCGCCAACTTCCCCCTCCAGAGTCAGCAGGGGCCTGGGCAGCCTCTGAATTCAGGCCTGAGCCCAGCAGTTACTGCTTATATTGGGGGAGACTCCTGGCCAGCAGAGGTGGCAAATGTTCCTATGGCACTCAGCTCAGCCCCAGCAGATTCAGTTGCCCATGTGTACCCCACCCACACATTTCCCTTTACGCGGGGTGACTGCATCTTACCGCTGCCCACCACCAGGCATCAGGGATGCTGGTGAAGTTGGTGCCGGGGACATCATGTTCCACGGAGTGCATCAAAGCCGAGAAAGTGAAAACACCCAGGGCGATGAAGAGGAGGAGGCAGCACACCTGCTGGTAGCACTGGCGCATGGTGAAGCCGAAGGCTCTCAGGCCAGTGGAGTGACGTGCCAGCTTGAGGATGCGAAAAATCCGCATGAGTTTGATGAGTTTCAGGACTTTCCCCAGCTTGCCCACACTCTCCATTTTGTGCCGCTCCTCATGGTAAAGTGCATCCCCTTCATCCAGGTGCTCAAAGAGAATCTGGATGTAGAAGGGCAGGATTGCCACCAGGTCAATGGCATTGAACGCTGCCCGCAGAAACTTTGGAAAGGTGGCTGTGGATATGAGCCGCATGAGGTACTCGGAGGTGAAGAAGATGGCACAGATGGTCTCCAGCTGCTCCATGAATGCCTTCCCAGTCTTGTGCTGCATCTCCTCCACTGTGCTGAGCGTCATGCCCACAATGGAGATCAGCACAAAGAAGCTGGACATGACGGCGATGATCTTAGCAGGGATGGAGGAGTAGGGTTTCTCAATGAGGTTCCAGACAGCTTTCCGGAACTCCCCCAGACACTTGCCCTCAAAGTTCTCCTCCTGCTCCATAGGCTCTAGCTCCGCCTCCAGCTCCCGCTGTATTTTCAGGTACTCTTTGAGCTCGTCTTGCTTCTCCTCAAACAGGATCCGGCAGCACCGCTGGGAATATTTCAGGTGGATACCCCAGTACTCAATTTCCTCCACAAAGTTAGTGGGGCACAGCTCATCCATGATCCACAGGACCCCGCTGCGGTAAAAGTGGAAGATGTAATGGAAGATTAAAGGGTCTCGGTCGAAGAAGTACTCATTCCTCTGCACTGAGTAGTCATCACAAAGTTTAAGCTTCTTCATGGGGTCCGTGGAGATGGCCAGCTTCCCGATTCTGGTGATGGGGTAACGGGCAGCCATTTTGTAAGCGATCTGGAAAGATTTGCCCCCAACGTTGATGTTGAGGAAGCATCTGCTCCGTCGGGGAGGAGCCTTGCTTTTCTCCTGGTTCCTCTCAGACACATTGTGCATGGAGCTCCACTGCTTCACCACACTGTCTTGTGCAAACGGGAAGAAGACCTCTTCTTCCTCTGGAGTCCGACAACATCCATGGTGGTCCCCGATTTTCAGATTGGCAGAGAGGCTTGAGCGCCTCTTCCCCAGTTGCCTCATGGTACCTGGCATTTCACATCAGAGATCCCAAAAATGACAGCCTGAGGGTTGACAGCTTTGATTTCATGGTAATGCTTCTATTAGGTGCATGCTGACTAAGAAAAGCTCCCTATACTTGTAAAGAGGCTATCAAGAGCACCCCACCTTCAGCCTCCATGGGCACAAGCTGTATCCGCGCTTCATGTGCTGATCCCCTGCCGTGCTGGGCTGACAAAGCTGATTGCTTATCAGACTGAGCAACTGGGCTTATACTGCGGAGGCCGGAGACAGCTAAGTTCTAGCGCCTTAAGACAATAATAAGATTGACGTTTTAACCCTTTATATAAGGAACTATTTCCATACAAGCATTTCTTTCATTCTTTTTCTTGTTGCCTCCATTTTAGCTGGTTGTTTCTACCACAAACTAGCCCACTTTCAGGTAGGGAGACAACCATTTACCATTTCTGTTTATGAACCTAATTGAAGGGCACATGGCCTGTCTCATGGTCATTTAACTCCTGCCACTGTCTCAAGTGCCAAGGAGGCAACAGGAATAGAACTGTCTGGGAACTTCTACCAGCTTTAACCTCCACGGGTGTGGAGGTTGTTTGGCTTCTGATATAATTAATTATGCTGGAGCTGTGTGAGAAGACCTGGCCCTGGGTTTGTTTTCTTTGGCTATTTAACTATAATTAGGATAATGAGCTAGACAGGTGTGTCAGATGATAATTATCCCTATTGGTTACAGCTGTTTCTGTTAACTGAATTAATCAATTTGTTATTCCTTATTGCTGAATGAAATTGTATATAAGAGCATGCTGGGATAGAATAAATCAGAGCTCTGCTTGTGGTCAAACTGGTTGGTCAGACTTTGTTCCTGCTCCTGCGATGCAACAAATGGTGACCCCGATGTGATTCATGAGGATAGTGTTGGTGGCCTGAATTGATAAAAAGCTACAGGACATTTGAAAAAGGGAGGCACACCCGAACCTAGAGGTGAGCAATTATGGGAACTGCTGCGTCTGCAGAGGAGAAGACGGTGTATGAAATTCTGACACGCATCATGGAGCGGAGGGGAGAGAAGCTCCCCTCTGATGCATTATCCCGCCTACTACAGTGGGGACGTACAAGGGGACTTTCTATTTCACCCAGTACAATATTTGATAAAACTGTGTGGGAGCAGATGGGTTGTGAGCTTTGGAAATCAGTGGCTCAGGGTAACAAGGAAGCCTTCTCCCTAAGTCCAGTATGGAAGAAGACAACAGACTCAGTAGAAGCTTTTGCTGCCGAGGCAGGAGTACAGGCGGCCCTAGCTGATCTTTGCCGCCCAACGTCCGGAATACCTTCCGTTTTGCCGGTTGGAGCCAGGGATTTTTTTGGTGGTGAGGACACAGTGATACCCTTGGCTTCCGACCCCTTCCCTAGGGATGATGTTGCCTCTGCTACGATGCCATTACCCTCCAATGTAGCTATTAGCCCTGAGATAACTGATCCTGCTACGGTCCCGCTACCCCCCGATACACCCGAGCCTATGGAGACAACTTTGCCATATGCACCCCTTTCAAAACCGTGCCGTATCCACGGGACCTGGGGGTGTCATAAATGCGGGGAAGCAGAGGAGGCTCGGGTGGAACATGTGCCATCACAGCCATATTCTGATCTTACTCAGTTTACCCGGATTGATGCTCTTTATGAAGAAATGGAGCGCCAGGGTCGACAACTGCAGGTCATTTTTAACAAATTGGATCACATACAAAGTTCTCCATCTGGATCATCACGGTCACATTTTCACGAATGTTTTCGTCCAACTTGCCCTTCCACCCCGCCTGACCCCGGGGACCCTCCAGATCCGGTGCAGCGTTGGCATGGGGTCATAAAGGAAGCCATCCTTGAAGGGCTAACACCTGAGGCCTTTCCAGTAATCACGCCAGACCCTCGACATCCTAATCATCGACAATGGGCCCCGTTGGATTGGAAGTTGATCCGTGAGGCACAGAAATCAATTATGGCTTATGGACTAGATAATCTATATGTACAATCTCTTATCGAACAGGTATTTACAGGCCAGGCGATGTGTCCGTATGATGCGATTAAGTTAGCTGATCTACTTCTTACACCTACACAGAAACTGTTGTGGAAAGATGATTGGGCCAAGAGAATTGACTTGGCCCTTGTCCGTAATTTGGATCTGCCGGATGATGACCCCCGGCGCGTGGCTACTACTGAGATGCTTTTGGGAGCCGGCCGTTTTGCTGACCCACATTTGCAAGCCCGTCTTGAACCCCGGATCCTGCAGCAATCACAGGAACTAGCTTTGGCTGCCTTTAAGGCGGTGCCCCAGATGGGGAAGCCGAACCCGCCCTATGCTAAAATCACACAAGGCCTATCGGAACCATATTCCACCTTTTTGGATCGTCTCCGAGACGCTATTGATAGATCCCCTAATCTGACGCCAGAAGCCAGGACTGCAGTTGGACTTGACCTCGCCACTCAGAATGCAAATTCCACTTGCCGCCGTATTTTAGCCACCTTGCCCAAGACTGCATCCCTAATGGAAATGATTGAGGCATGTAATAAGGCCACTATGTTTGAGGAGACAGATAAGGCAGCAATTCATGCTGAGGCACAGGCCTCTGCACTGGCCGTGGCATTACGACCTCTGCTCGGGCAACGGTGGGGGGCTAAAAGATCGACCCGGCCAGCCGGCCCTTGTTTTAGTTGTGGAAGACCCGGGCATCTCCGGCGGGACTGCCCTATGCAAAATGGGCAGCGAACCTCTGCTATGTCATCTAGAGCTGCAACTGGCGCTTGTGCACGATGTAATAAGTCTGGGCAGCGAACCTTTGATATGTCACCTAAAGCTGCAACTGGCGTTTGTGCACGATGTAATAAGTTTGGACATCATGCCGTTGACTGTTGGGCGCGTTACAAGAAGGATGGAACACCGCTGCCGGGAAACGGATCACGGAGCGCCCCTCGGAGGAGCGCGACGATACAAGTACCTCCACACACCAACCCGGCTGCCTGGAATACCTCACCGGAGCAACCCGTGGCAGTGCCGGAGTGGACTTGGCCACAGCAACAGATGTAGTCCTAGAAACTGACAAAGTTCAAGTTCTTCCTTCTAACACTGATGGCCCATTAGGATTTGGACTAAGTGCTCTTTTGATTGGCCGTTCATCAACATCAAAACAAGGTATTTTTGTTTTACCTGGCCTTATTGACGCCGATTATACAGGGAACATTGGAATAATGGTACGCGCCCTCTGCCCCCCTGTAACTATAATTGCTGGCACGCGCATTGCTCAATTGATACCCTTCAAGGGTTGTGTACCTCGATCGACCCCGATTGATCGTGGGTCTCGAGGATTTGGATCCACTAGCCCTCCCCAAATTGCTTTTGCTATGGACGTTACTTCACGCAAGCCCACCCGCACTGTTCGGCTTCAAGGGTCCGATGGACGGCAGATTATTCATGAAGCCTTGCTAGATACGGGGGCCGATGTAACTATAGTCCCCGCTCGGTTTTGGCCAGACTCTTGGCCCTTGCGGGATGCCGCCACACCTGTGACCGGCATTGGTGGTACTCAGTTGACTCGCATTAGTGTGAATTTCATTACCGTTGCTGATGTGGAAGATCCGGCCACGAGCGCAAAAATTCGCCCCTATGTAATTCCGGCTCCGATCTGGCTTTTAGGTCGGGACTGTTTAAGTCAGTGGGGCGTTGTGTTGCAAAATTCACCTTTTGCTTAGCGGCCACTGAGGGGCGACCGATCCTACAGCTGGAATGGACAACTACCACACCGGTCTGGGTCGCTCAGTGGCCGCTGCCCAAAGACAAGCTCGCCCGGGTGCATGAACTTGTGCAGGAACAATTGGCTATGGGCCACCTTGAACCTTCTGTTAGCCCTTGGAATACCCCTATTTTTACCATACCTAAAAAGTCTGGACATTGGCGTCTGTTACAAGATCTGCGCGCTGTCAATGCTGTAATGAAGGATATGGGCGCCCTCCAGCCTGGGCTGCCCACACCTACTATGCTTCCGCATGGATGGCCTCTACTTGTTGTTGATCTTAAGGACTGTTTTTTTACCATTGCTTTGCATCCCGCGGACCGCGACAAATTTGCCTTTTCTGTGCCTTCTATAAATAAGGCTGCACCTGCCCGACGGTATCAATGGACTGTTCTGCCACAAGGTATGAAAAATTCTCCTACTATTTGTCAATCTTATGTTGCTTGGGCTATAGCACCCCTGCGATTGGCGCACCCTGATTGGATTATTTATCATTACATGGATGATCTTTTGTTTACTAGCGCCCATTTTGCTATGGATATGGCGATTGCTGAAATTGACTCGGTTTTGCGAAAGGCTGGGCTGGTGATTGCTCCAGAAAAACTTCAGCGGCGAGCCCCATATCGGTACCTTGGTATGGAAATTACGGATTCGATTGTACGCCCACAGAATTTGACCTTTCGGATGGACATTCATAATTTACATGATGTTCAGCGCTTGGTGGGCGATTTGCAATGGGTCCGCGGTCTTTGTGGTATAACTAATGAGGATCTTGCGCCTTTGGTTCAACTGCTTCAGGGCGGCCGTGCTCCGGATGAACCTCGCTATCTGCAGAGTCAGCACAAGATTGCCTTACAAAATATTGCAGGTAAACTTGCAACACGTTATTCGGGACGCGTTTATCCGGACTTGCCCATTTTTCTGGCAATTTTTTCTAAAGATGCCTCTTTGGAAGCTTTACTTTTTCAATGGCATGAGGCCCTTTCCGATCCACTGGTAGGCATTGAATGGCTTTTTCCACCTTCGCACTATACCACGACTGTGACCACGCGGCTTGATGCGATTGCTCATCTTATTTACATGGCCCGATGCCGTTTGTTGGCCATTGCAGGTATTGACCCTCATACCATTTATTTACCCTTTGATGATGTTACTGTGACTCAGTTGCTTGCTACTCACCTTTCCTTTACACTTGCCACCATGGATTACGCCGGTTACTTCAGTAGCCACTTTCCCTCGCACCGAATTTTTGCTACTGCACTTCCTTTGGAAAAAGCACTGATGTTGCAGTCTAGTCCAGTTGCTGGTCTCACCGTTTTTACCGATGCCAGCGGCAGTACCCAGCGTGCAGGACTTCTTTGGTTTGTTGACGGCCACTGGCACCACGAGTTCGTTCTTGCTGAAGGCTCCCTGCAGGTTCTAGAGCTTCGTGCTATTGTTCGCACCTTTGAAAAATGGCCCGATATCCCATTGAATATTGTCAGTGACTCTCTGTATGCTGTAGGTGTGCTTCAACGTTTGGAACGCTCCCTGTTGGGCCGTGTTACGAATTCTGCTTTATGGACTGCTCTTCTTCAGCTATGGCATCTCCTAAATGCTCGACGGTGCCCTTATTTTGTTATGCATATTAGGAGCCACTCTGGATTACAAAATGGTCTTGCCGAGGGCAATGCACTGATTGATCATTTAGTTGGCGTTGCCCATGTTCCAAATTCATTTGCCCAGGCACGGGTTTCCCATGAATTTTTTCATCAATCTGCCCGTGCTTTAGCACGCCAGTTTGCGATTTCTATTACTGACGCTCGTGCTATTGTGGCCTCTTGCCCTGATTGTCAACAGCATGTGTTGCCCCTTGTATCTGGTGTTAATCCCCGTGGCCTATTATCGCTTCAAGTTTGGCAGTCTGATGTTACCACGTTTGCTGAGTTTGGCACCTTGCGCAATCTTCATGTTACCATTGATACCTTTTCTGGTTTTGTTTGGGCGACAGCATTAGCCTCTACTGGCTCTCGCGATGTGATTAAGCATTGGCAAGCATGCTTTGCCGTGATGGGGGTTCCTACCCTCATTAAGACTGATAATGGCGGGGGATATATTTCACATCGCACTGCCCAGTTTCTTTCCCACTGGGGTGTGCAGCACTCTACGGGTGTTCCTGGCAATTCTACTGGACAAGCTATTATTGAGCGTGCTCATGCCTCTCTGAAGGCGCTCCTCTTAAGACAGAAAGGGGGGATTCGCAGTGAGCGGGCAGACGTTTTGGACAAGACGCCTGCCGCTCGCTTGTTGAAAGCTCTTTATGTGCTTAACTGGTTACATCTTGGTACAAACAGCCAGGTGCCCCCCGCGATTAAACATGTCAGCGGGATGACTGGGGAAGAGCAGGGTGCGGTCCCCCGACCCTCGGTCAAATGGTTTGATTATCAGCAGCAAATATGGAAAGGACCAGTTGACTTGCTAACATGGGGCAGGGGTTATGCGTGTGTTGCCACTGATACAGGTCCCAGGTGGATACCGGCGAAGTGGGTCCGACCTTGGCTACGTCCTTCGGATCGACGACAGACAGATGCGGAGGAGCCTCACGAGACGCGCTCAGACGCCGCGGAACCAGAGCCCCCGGAGGAGGACTATTTGTTAGCTATACCAGGACTTTTTTCTGTTTGATCCTCCGTGAATGAGTTACATGCCTGAGATGATATTTTGTGCCTGAACAAAATTTGTGTACAGGCATTTAGTGTACCATGCAATTATTATTATTTAGAATTAAGATTTATGTTTTATGATCTTTGTTATGTTTTGTGTTGTCTGTATTCTGGCCAGAATCGTTGTTGTGTTGTCATGTGGTTTGATGTATCCTTTTTAAGACCCCCCCACCCTCAGTGTCAGTTTGATCACCTGACAACTGAAGGATGTTTAAAAAAAAAAAAAAAAAAAAAAAAAAAAAATTGGGGGGGGGGGTCTGCAGAATTTACATCATTTCTGTTTATTGTGTTTTTGTTCGTTCGGTGTTTTTTGAATCATGTTAAGGTTTGTATGGTCATATAGGTTGATTTTATAAAGCTTTAATTCTTTGATTTCTTTTTATTTTATATATAGCGTTATATTGTTATGAATTGGGAATGTTTTCCTTTCTTTTTTCTCCTTTTGAATTTGAATACAGGGGGGAGATGTGGAGGTTGTTTGGCTTCTGATATAATTAATTATGCTGGAGCTGTGTGAGAAGACCTGGCCCTGGGTTTGTTTTCTTTGGCTATTTAACTATAATTAGGATAATGAGCTAGACAGGTGTGTCAGATGATAATTATCCCTATTGGTTACAGCTGTTTCTGTTAACTGAATTAATCAATTTGTTATTCCTTATTGCTGAATGAAATTGTATATAAGAGCATGCTGGGATAGAATAAATCAGAGCTCTGCTTGTGGTCAAACTGGTTGGTCAGACTTTGTTCCTGCTCCTGCGATGCAACACACGGGCACCCCCAGCAGAGATACTGCTCTGAGATGTATTCATTCATCAAGCACCTGTGCTTTAAAGCAATCGCTACCGCTCCATTCTGTCATCACTTTTCTGTGTCACTGCAACAAGAGACACTGCAACACATAGACTAGGGATGGAAGAGACCTATTGGTTCCTAGCCCATTCCCAAGCCGGTTCAGGGCACTCCCTGTAGTGTCGCTCGATGCTTTGTACAGTCCAGTTATAAGCAATAGAGGGCTTCCACCACTTGTCAGATGGGAATACTGGTGATGACTTACTTTTCAGAGAGGTTTAATTAATGTTTGTAAAGTGGAAAGGGCTAGATGCTAGAGAAAGACAACGCTCTATTACATATCCAGCCCTCCTCCCGTCTCTCACCCATTCTTGTGGCTCCTCTCTGAACCCTATAAATTGTCTATCACTTTCTGGTAATGAAGTGCCCAGAGCTTCACAGAAGGACCTCCCTGCTCCATGACTTGATGCCTCTTTGCATGGAGCCCATTCTCTTGCTACTATAATGCACTACAGAACCCTGAGTTAGTGACTGTTCCAAGACCACCATGCTTTCTGGATTGAAGCAGCTGGGTCTAATAACTCTGTGCATTTGCCTACTTAGACTTCCTCTAGATGCATGGTGCCATATTCAGAGGTGGCATGTTAGAGCCCCTTACACTGGCATAGAAACACGCCCCCCCCCCCCCCCCCCCCCCCCCCCCCCCCCCCCCCCCCCCCCCCCCCCCCCCNCTCTATCAAAGTCTAAGGGAGTCCCAAGTTTGGTGTAACTTGCAAGCCAAGGAGTTAGAAGATATTTAAGTTCCACTTCTTTACTAGCCCTAACCCTGCTTGCAGAGGACCTGCTGTGCTTCCCTATACCTTATGCAGTCATTTACACCAATGCATACCATTCTGATTTGGTAGCATTTTATACCACTCTGCACACTGTAAATGAAAACACACAGGGCAGAGCAATGGAGAACCAGAATACAAGTTAGACCACATTAGACTCCTATAAACATGTGTAAGTAGCTCCAAGGGAGTTGATTTCCACTACTTGCATCCGAAGAAGTGGGTATTCACCCACGAAAGCTCATGCTGCAAAACCTCTGTTAGTCTATAAGGTGCCACAGGATTCTTTGCTGCTGGTATAAATAACTTACCTCTGAATTTGCTAAATATCACTATGAGAATTTGAATGACTGTATTAACACTTAAATCCTAGATTGACAGACATATTTAAAATGCCTTAAATTAAATATGGACAATTCATGAATCCAAACAAAATTATTAATATACACTAGAGAGAAACTATCATTTAAAACAGCTAAGGGACTTTCAAAGGGGCTTAATGGAATTAGGGCTGGATTTTTTAAAGGTATTTAGGTGTATAAAGGGATTTTCAAAAGCATCAATCTGCATATTCAGGCGCTGAAATACCTTTAAAAATCTGGCCTTTATTCAAATCCCATTGAATGTCAACGAGAATCAGGCACCTAACTCCCTGAGGCTGCATGCATGACTAAAGGCTAGGAAACCAGGCTTTAAAGTGAAAGGTTCAAGGAGAACAAGCTGTTTATCTTATCAAAGAGAAGTTTAAGGGGTGACTTGATCACAGTCTGTAAGTAGCCACATAGGGAACAGAAATTTAATAATAGAGGGCTCTTCAAACTAGCAAAGACATAACAAGATCCAGTAGCTGGAAGTTGAAGTTAGACAAACTCAGACTAAAATAAGGCACAATCTTTTTTTTTAAAACAGTGAGAAAAATGTACCAAGGGTTGCAATGGATTTTCCATCACTGAAAATTACGGCTGTCAAGCAATTAGAAAAATTAACCGTGATTAATCGCACTGTTAAACAATAATATAATACCATTTATTTAAATAGTTTTGGATGTTTTCTACATTTTCAAATATATTGATTTCAATTACAACACAGAATACAAAGTGTACAGTGCTCACTTTATATTTTTTTATTACAAATATTTGCACTGTAAAAAACAAAATAGTATATTTCATTTCACCTAATACAAGTACTGTAGTGCAATCTCTTTATCATAAAAGTTGAACTTACAAATGTAGAATTGTGTACAAAAAAATAACTGCATTCAAAAATAAAACAATGTAAAACTTTAGAACCTACAAGTCCACTCAGTCCTATTTTAGCCAATTGTTCAGACAAACAAGTCTGGTTACAATTTGCAGGAGATAATGCTGCCCACATCTTGCTTACAATGTCACCTGAAAGTGAGAACAGGCGTTCACATGGCATGGTTGTAGCCAGCATCGCAAGATATTTACGTGCCAGATGCGCTAAAGATTCATATGTCCTTCATGCTTCAACCACCATTCCAGAATACATGCATCCATGCTGACGACAGGTTCTGCTCAATAACAATCCAAAGCAGAGCGGACTGATGCATGTTCATTTTCATCATCTGAGTCAGATGCCACCAGCAGAAGGTTGATTTTCGTTTTTGGTGGCTCGGGTTCTGTAGTTTCTGCATTGGAATTTTGCTCTTTTAAGACATCTGAAAGCATTCTCCACACCTCGTCCCTCTCAGATTTTGGAAGGCACTTCAGATTCTTAAACCTTGAGTTGAGTGTTGTAGTTATCTTTAGAAATCTCACACTAGTACCTTCTTTGCGTGTGGTCAAATCTGCTGTGAAAGTGTTCTTAAAACGAACATGTGCTAGGTCATCATCCGAGACTGCTATGAAATATATGGCAGACTGTGGGTAAAACAGAACAGGTGACATACAATTCTCCCCCAAGGAGTTCAGTCACAAATTTAATTAAAGCATTATTTTTTTAATGAGTATCATCAGCATGGAAGCATATCCTCTGGAATGGTGGCTGAAGCATGAGGGGGCATATGAATGTTTAGCATATCTGGCACGTAAATACCTTGCAACGTGAACGCCTGTTCTCACTTTCAGGTGATATTGTAAATAAGAAGCAGGCAGCATTATCTCCCGTAAATGTAAACAAACTTGTTTGTCTTAGCAATTGGCTGAACAAGAAGTAGGACTGAGTAGACTTGTAGGCTCTAAAGTTTTACATTGTTTTGTTTTTGAGTGCAGTTATGTAACAAAAAAAAAAATCTACATTTGTAAATTACACTTTCACGATAAAGAAATTGCACTACAGTACTTGTATGAGGTGAACTGAAAAATACTATTTCGTTTATCATTTTTCAGTGCAAATATTTGTAATAAAAATAATATAAAGTGAGAACTATACACTTTGTATTCTGTGTTGTAATAGAAATCAATATATTTGAAAACGTAGAAAAACATTCAAAAATATTTAATAAATTTCAGTTGGTATTCTATTGTTTAACAGTGCTCTTAATTGCGATAAGTTTTTTAATCGCAGTTAATTTTTTGGAGTTAATCACGTGAGTCAACTGCGATTAATCGACAGCCCTACTGAAAAATCTTTAAATTAAGATTGGATGTTTTTTCAAAAGATCTGCTCTAGTTCAAACATGAATTAATACAGGGAAGTTTTTTAGCTTGTATTATGTCCGACTAGCTGATCACAATGGTCCTTTCTGGTTTTATAATCTATGACAATCACAGACTAAATTCATAAAGATGGACCAGACCATTATGACTGACAATAAAAACTACCATAAGCAGTAACGATGCAGCACAGGTAGGTGTATGTAAGACTGTAGAAAAATCAGTATGTTGCACTGTGTTATCTGAGAGATGGCAGATGATCACAACCAACAGACTGTATGGGAACAACAGAGACTCACAAGGGGGCAGACCTAATGGTGCACTTTAACATAGGCATTTCCTCACTTTCAGATATTTAACTGTGCAGTCCTATTCCACAGATCGTAGCTTTTTGCATTTAATGCGTGGAGTTGAAGTGGAAGCTTGATTAATATCCCTGATGTGTCATCAGTTACCAACTCCTGGCTGCACTTGAAGTTTCTCCACATCCCCCAAAATACCACCCTTCTTTTCCTTTGCTATGATAAAGCATTCTCACAGGCCTAGGTCACACTGTCTCACTGACTGCAACTTCCTCCTCTCTACGATACTCAATTCACTTCTCACTCCCCACCAGCAGGCAAAAGCCCCTTCACTGGCTACTGACCAGCCCCCTCTTGCCTCATTCAAGTCTGAGCTGCTCTTTACCACAATCACAGCCATGCACAATTGTGCCTCTGCCCAAAGCTCCGGCTGCATCTCCCCATTCCTTGTTTTGCTCTCTTTGCTTCAGCCAAGCCTCTCTGCTCCCTGTATTTCTCTTGCTCATTCTTGACTTTGTGCTTTTTCCCATGTTGGGACTTGCATACAGAACTTACTTCTGCCAGCCTCTAGCTAAATCCTTCCTTAACTTCAGTCTCCTGAGCAGCTATCAATGTTAACGCTCCAAACTAAGTGACATTGTCACATCCCCTGCCAAAAAAGCATTGTGCTGCACTTCGGACTCAGCCATCCTCTGTGTTTGGTATTGGAATGTTTCTGTCCATACACTTGTCTGTCTGTCTGTCTGAATGCTGAGCAGGGACTGAATCAATCATAATAATGGAAATGACCCTCAAAACAAAATCCAGGAAGCCACCAAAAGTTTTCTAAAGATCTTTAATTCCCCCACGGTCATTCAGCACCCACCCAATTGCCAACTGTGGTTCTTTGTCCATTGTACAGAATGCAGCACACTGAGCCCAGGGGTTCAGCCTCTCGCTTGGCAGAGCCAAGATTCTAAATATGTCATACCTCTTACAAACTCTCTCATATTACGTATGCACATGTACCCACTATACAAACCCCCAGGGAGTCCTGCCCTCTGAGGTTGCTGGCTGGAGTGTATGCCCTGCAAGCAGAATCATCACCTTTAAGGCACCACATTCAGCCAACAGGGCAGCAAGCTTATTCAGCGCGTATTCAGCAAGCATCTGTGCAAAGAATATAATAGGTCTTGAATGTCAACAATGGATTAAAGGGACAAGACAGTGCTTGCCCTCCACCAGCACCAGGTTTCTACACTGGAACTGTTCCCTCTACAGTATTAGTGCTTTACACTTATTAAATAACAGTCCACGAAAAAATGTTGTACGGACCAAGATCTGAGATGGAGGCACATTGCAGCTACTAGCTGACCTTTGAGACCAAGACTACTCACAGGTAAAAGTGAAGAAGAGCAAAGCTGGCTCCAGATGTTTGTCAAAACTTAAAACATCTGCTAACAAACTCTTCTGACTGCACAGAGGATGCAACGTCCAGGGATTTCAGTGTCAAAGTGGAAACTCTGGGCCCAAACCTGCAAGGAGCTTAGTGCACCTCCTGAATTGAGTGCACTGGGAGTTGAGGGCACTCAGGTCCTGAAGGCCCTGTGCTGTGCCTAGGGGCTGCTGCACTGCCTGTGACCCAATGCAAAGCGAAGCATACAGGAGACTCTTCATTTTTCCATCTCCTTGACAGTTCTCCTGCAGTCAATGATGTTTTAAGAACTTCTGGTACGTGAAGTTTGAGCTCATGGCTTAGAAATATGAGCAGTATCCTCGGGGATAATTATATACCCTGTCACTTTGAGCTCTGCCCCTCATAGCTGTGTAGAACAGAACGGCCTGCCCTGGAACAGGAGCAAACAGCTATGCTTACAGGCAAGATACGGCATGGTAGGAAGAGGTAGTTTTCAATGGACTCTTGGGTGGACATGGAAGGGAGAGCAGCCAAATGTACTGCAGAGGCTACGAGCTATTCCAGCAAGAAGTATCTTGTGGAATAACCCACATTGGAGGGGGTTGGGGGCAGGGGGTTGTTTATGATGACCCGTTGTGACATTCCAAGCGTTTCCATCACATTCTTATAGGGTTGATTTTAGAGCACGAGTGACGGTCATTTCTGATTCCCCATTGCCACTATAATCCCGCAATCTAAGCTCCCTGTGCCAAAGGAAGAGTCCTTGATTACTCCAGTGTGATTGTCACCCAATCAAACCCAAGAAAACTTGTCCCAGAAATTGTGCAATCAGCATTTGGAGGGAGTGTGATGAGGACCACCGAATTGGGTCCCATCTACAGCACTGAAACTTCCTGCAAGATGAAGAAAAACCAAGACACCTGGTTATTTAATATCCTCTGTGCCAAAAACTTTTTTTTCATTTTATTTTGCAAAGCTTGTGGGGAAGCCATCCACTGTAAAAAGCTCCAAAATTAGCAGTCCCTTAGTGTCTAGGGACTCAGAGCTTCCTTCATCAAGCCCAATTATCTCCCCACTGCAACTAGCCAGTCATTGAAAGAGATGCCAGCAGTCTTCCCAGCACAGAGAAGCTGGGTTTGTGTGGGGAGAGACTCCTTTCCTGTCCCTCGCACAGAGAAAGGAACTCACTGCAGAGTGGACAGTAGGAAATGATTTCCACCCCACCAGAGAGCTAATGGAGGACTAAGGGGTCAGAAGGGGAGGAAGGCTCAGCATGGGGGAGTTTGGTTCCAGTGTGAGTGGGAGACATACCCATCAGGGAAACGAGTCCGAAGGTCTCCTGTCCGGCACCAGCTGCTCTTTGGAAGCGTTCTCGAGGCTGAAGGTGGAGAAGTTGTTCTTTCCTCTGAATTGGCCCCATCTAACAGTGCAGCCTGCAGCCACCAGCACACTCAGGAGCACTGCAGAGAGAAGAACACACAGGCAGTGAGTTGCTGTGATTTCTGCCCATGAAGTAGGCAGCAGCACTGAGGCTAAGCTGCTCTATGCTAGTGCCCCAGCATTCAGACAGACAAACCAATGACTCATAACAGTAAGAAGTGGGGCTGTGTCCCTTGGAGGGATGATTAGTGCCAAGTCCCATGCAGTGGGACTCCATTTTCAACAGGAGAAGGAAATAATGTGCCTTTTCCCAAAGCTGGAAATTTAGAACCTTGGACTTTGCCACCTAAGCGCTTGAGACAAGATGCCTAAGCCACACTGCAGCGAGAGTGGTTAGAGGAAGTCCTAGGGCAGCCATTACTGATTGAACCACATCCTATCCAATCCGATATGAGCCTAGTTCAGTTTTCATTAACGCTACTCAGCAAAAGCCCAGATCAGTTCTGCAGCACCCTTTGGAGTCTCACATACCAAAAGCAGCTGTCACCCACAAGGGGCCTCGAGTCTCAGACAACACAAGTTTCCCAGGTTTGGAGATTGCTGGATTCTCTAAAATGAAAGCAGAGGGCACTCAATAATTGGGCTTTCAAAGGTCGCTGTCATATTGAGATTGAATTAAGCTCAAAAAGGGTTCAAAGCAGTTCCCATTCTGAACCTCACCTTCAGTTTGCTTGTCAATTTTGGGGGTTTCACCACCAGATTTTCATATTTTAAAAAATGTCTTCTCTGCCTTATTGCTGTACGAAAAGCCCCCATGAACAACTAAGGGAACCTGACTACTGGGGTAGGGGAGAAGGGAAAGCAGAGAAACGGACTATGACAGGGACCGTTGTTGTAGGAAAGACAAGGTGGGCGAGGTAATATACAAGTATCAGAGGGGTAGCCGTGTTAGTCTGGATCTGTAAAAGCAGCAAAGAATCCTGTGGCACCTTATAGACTAACAGAGGTTTTGCAGCATGAGCTTTCGTGGGTGAATACCCACTTCTTCGGATGCAAGGTAATATACAGATAACCTCACCCACCTTGTCTCTATGACAGGGAGGACCAGAAAGGATGAGATTGTGGGGGTGGGAGCAAAAAGATTGCCACCGAGCACTGTCACAGGCATAAAAGAAACTAACTAAGGGAAAAAAATGGAGAAAACGAGGGGAGTGTCTATTCTTAAACTCCTGTAGCAGCACAGCTGCTGTGCCATAGCACTTCAGAGCAGACATGATCTATGGTGACAGGAGGGGTCCTGTAATCCACCTCCTCTAGTGCTGTCTACACTGTGAACTTCCATTGTCATAGCCATGTCTCTCAGGGATGTGAGAGACATGGCTATGACAATGGAAGTTCACAGTGTAGACCAGCCCGAATTTTCTCTCAGCTGTCCAAGGGACAGGAATCCCTGGTTTCACTTGTAACAGGTGTAAGGTTTACAGACTAAAGGAAGATTTAAAAGTTGATTGTGTTCCTTTAAGTGCTTAATTCCCAATCCCCTGCAGTGCATCCATCCCAGCAACCAACCTGCCTAAGCACTACCCCCCTCAGCTCCCAACCTGCATGCACTCTCACTTGTCCCTGCCCTTTCCCACTCCACTTGACCCCCAGCCCATCCTGGTTGTAACATATTCAGTCTCCCTGCACCCCTCACCTGCCCTGGCAGTGCTCGGTGCTAGGGAAGTCCCAGGTGAGTCTGGACTGCATTCCCGCTCGTCCTGCCCATCCTCACAGTCCGCGTGGCCATCACACCCCCACGTGGATGGGAAGCACTCTGCACTCTCCCCACACTGGAACAGACAGGGGCAGACAGGGGCAGGCGGGACTCCCGGGTGCTGACAAGCCTCTGCTGATTCATCAGCGCCGTCAGGGCAATCCGGGCGGCCATCGCAGAACCGCTCCTGGGGCAGGCTGCGGACGTGCTTTGGGGTCCAACACCGCTCTCCGTGTGGGCTGCAGGGCAGGCCGGACGCTGAGTCCGGGGGAGAAGCAGGTTAGTCCGGCCCGGCGATGCCCGCTCCCACGTGTCCTCGGCACTAGCCTGTGCACTGCAGCGGCTGCCGCGGCTGCCCCCGCCCGCGTGCGGCTGGGCTCGACCCCGGGGCTCCCCCCGTGCTGGGGGGCAGGGAGTCCCATAGGCCCGGGGCTCAAAGGGGGGGGGCACTGCCCCGCGCTGAGAAGTGTCACCCCGACACGCGGAGGGGCGGGGCCCAGCGATGCCCGCGGGGACCAATAGGGAGGGGGCAGGACCGAGCCCCGGCGGCTCGGGACCAATAGGCGCCTCTGAGAGGCGGGGCCACCGCATGGGGGGCGGTGTCGAGTGACCGGTGCTGAGGGAGATGAGCGCCCGGCAGTGCGGTCGGTCACCCCCCGCCCGTCCCCCCAGACCGGGTCCTCACCGTTCCCCGCAGGCGACTCCAGCCCCGCGGCCACCAACTGCCTCAGGAGCAGCGCGAGGAGCGGCCACATGCTACCGGCACCGACCGCTAAGGTCAGAAAGAGCGCGTCCCCGCGCAGAGGAATAAGGCGGAGCAGTCCAGGGAAGACGCATGCGCGGAGCAGGAGCCGAGGGTTCCCCCCCCTCCAAACAACGCATGCGCAGGAGGCGAGCCAACGAGGCGCGTGCGAGGGAAGTCATTGCCCTGCAGCAGCTGTGCGGTGTTCCTCGTGCGTGCCCCAGCCCCTCGCCCGGATTGCAGCCTGCAGCCATGGAGACGCTGGCTCCGCTGCAGCCTGCGAGTTACGCTGCACGAGAGAAGGAAGCAGCGGGCCTGGTTGCTGCAGGACAAGCTCGTGGCGGGCAGCAACAATCTACTTAGTTTCTGTGGCTGCATGTGACGTGGGCTTTCCTGCCAGGGACAGGACAAGGCAAAACGAAACGGGACTGATTTCTATGCAGCTGCATTGCAGTCAGATGATAGTTTGGGCAGGCCGTTTGGCTCTCACTCGCTTTCTTACATTTCCCAACACAAACCCAAGGTGTGTTCAAGCATTAAACGTTCAACCTCAACCCACTTCCCTCTGTCTGTGGTCATTTAAGACACCATGGCTCTTTTCCCAGAACACTTTTTGGGTTTGGGAGGGAAGCTAAAGGAAAATAGAAATGACCAATATTCCGGGAGAAAAGCTTTGCTGAGAGCTAGGGGAATGTGGGGAAAACAAGGCAAAAGGGCATTTAAACAGTTTCCCGTTCAGCAGCTAGCCCTGCCATGTTCGCTTGAAAGTATTCCTTCTTTAAAACTTAATGTTTAGTTGCCTATATTAGTAAAACAGTGTTTTTTTGTTAACTCTAATACTATATTTGGGCTAAACATCTCTCTACTGCTTTTGAGTTTATTCAGCCCAGGATCCACTTATTACTTCAAACAGGAATAACCCTCATGCTATCTATATAATGGGATAAAGCTAAAGGGCAAGTTAGATATAAGTATCAGGAAAAAAAAAATCTTCCTGACAGTGTGAAAGGTGTATTAAGGTGCAGAATAATGTCCCAAAGACAATAGAAGCCAAATGCATTAGATGATGAGCTGAAATCTGTTTTGATCTCTACTTTCCAGGATTTGATGACTAAGAATCCCATCCCCCGAAACCCACTCTCTCTCCCCCCACGCTCCCTGTCACACTCCACCCCACCCCCCTCATTTGAAAAGCACGTTGCAGTCACTTGCATGCTGGGATAGCTGCCCATAATGCACTGCTCCCAATGCAGCTGCAAATGCTGCAAGTGTGGCCATGCCAGTGCGCTTTCAGCTCTCAGTGTGGACAGACTGCAGTGCTGTCCCTACTGCGCTCTACGAAGGCTGGTTTAACTCAGGGCTTGGCTACACTTGCAGATGTACAGGGCTGTGAGGGCTTGGCTACACTGGCAAGTTACAGTGCACTAAAGCCGCGCACAGCGCTGCAACTCACTCCCCGTCCACACTGGCAAGGCACGTACAGCGCTGTATCTCTGCAGATACAGGGCTTGGCTACACTGGCAGATGTACAGCGCTGTGAGTTAAACCTGCCTTCGTACAGCTGAATAGGGAGAGCACTGCAGTCTGTCCACACTGCCAGCTGCCAGCGCACTGTCGTGGCCACATTGGCGGCACTTGCAGCGGCATTGGGAGCAGCGCATTATGGACAGCTATCCCACAGAGCACCTCTTCCCATTTTCGCGCCACTTTGGCTTGTGGGAAGGGGGCGGTGGGCGCGGGGCATTCTGGGTCCTGTCCCAACGCCCCGTGATGCATCGCTTCACATCCCAGCAATCCCTGTGTTTCCGTCCACATTTGGCACCATCTTTCAACGGTTTTTGTGCAGCGCGATCTGTGTGCTCCGTTTCGGTCTGCGGGAAATGGAGCCCGAACTGCTGAGTATGCTGACGAGTCTCGCCTTCACGTCACGTTTAGCAGTCGAGCTGTTCCTTAAGATCCAAAGTGACAGTGAGGAGTCCGACGAGGATTCCGACGATGATAGCGAGTCACGTAACGCGTACGACACGAAATTGCTTGTGGCATTCACGGACATGCTCAGCACCGTGGAACGCCGTTTCTGGGCTCTGAGTAGTGGGAAACAAGCACTGAGTAGTGGGATCACATCGTCCTGCAAGTCTGGGATGACGAGCAGTGGCTGCAGAACTTTCGGATGAGAAAAGCCACTTTCATGGGACTGTGTGAGGAGCTCGCCCCCACCCTGCGGCGCAAAGACACGAGATTGAGAGCCGCCATGCCGGTGGAGAAGTGGGTGGCTATTGCAATCTGGAAGCTGGCAACTCCAGACAGCTACTGATCGGTCGCGAACCAGTTTGAAGTGGGAAAGTCGACCGTTGGAATCGTGCTGATGCAAGTTTGCAAGGCCATTAATAAAATCCTGCTCAGAAGAACCGTGACTCCAGGTAACGTGCAGGACATTGTGGATGGCTTTGCACAAATGGGTTTCCCTAACTGTGGAGGGGCGATAGATGGGCGTCATATTCCTATTCTGGCACTACCCCACCTAGCATCCGAGTACGTTAATCGGAAGGGGCATTTCTCTATGGTTCTGCAGGCGCTTGTGGATCCCCGTGGGCGTTTCATTGACATTAACACAGGGTGGCCCGGAAAGGGGCATGATGCACGCATCTTTCGGAACACTGGCGTGTTCAGGAAGCTGGAGGTCGGGACTTTTTTCCCCGCTAGGAAGATCACAGTAGGGGAAGTCGAAATGCCCATTGTGATCCTTGGAGACCCCGCTTACCCGTTAATGCTGTGGCTCATGAAACCCTACACAGGGAGCCTTGACAGTAGCAAGGAACGGTTCAACTACAGGCTGAGCCAGTGCCGAATGACTATGGAGTGTGCTTTTGGCCGTTTAAAGGGCCGCTGGCTGTCTCTGTATGGGAAGCTGGACTTGGCCGAAAACAGCATCCCCGCCGTTATATCCGCGTGCTGTACCCTCCATAATATTTGTGAAGGGAAGGGTGAAAGATTCAGTCAGGCATAGACCTCCGATGTTCAACACCTGGAGGCTGAATTTGCACAGCCAGAGAGCAGGGCTATTAGAGGGGCCCAGCACGGGGCTGCAAGGATTAGGGATGCCTTGAGGGAGCAATTTGAGGCTGAAAACCAGCAGTAATGTCTGATGCCCTGTGGTTACAATGTTAGTAGGAATCTGTGCTTGCTACGCTGATTTGCAGTGCCCATTTCCTGGGCTAAGGTATCTTTTACTTTATGCAATAATAAAGAATGTTTTCAAAACCAAAATATCAATTTATTTAAAGAAAATTCATTTATTGAAAGAAACACAACTGTTTGGGAATCAGAAAGGGCAAGGGGGTGGGGGGGGGAACGAGAGAATCACAGATTTGCGTATGTCCTGTCTGGAGTGCTGTGCAATGAGTGCTGCACTTCAGGATGGCTATACTGCATGGTGATGGGGGTTGAGTGCAGAGAGGAAGGGTCGTAGTTCTCAGGGCTGGTTGGTGAAGATACAGGAGGTAGCTGCTGGCAGTAAGAACCCAGATGTTGGAGAAAGTGGGTTGGAGGTGACATGGGGTCACAAGGGAAAGTGTTTTGGGACAAGGGCTGTGGGGGGAGGGGGGGGGGGCGCGGTAGTGCTCCGCCTGCATGGCTACGAGCGCCTGGATAGAGTCCGCTTGGCGCTCCCTGATGCTTATCAGCCGATCCGTGCTTTGCTTCCGGTGCGCTACGTTTTCCTTGCGGGTCCTGCTTTCTCTCTCCCTCCACTCCTGTGGTTTTTTGATTCTCTGTAAGAGATTACTGTATCACTTCTTGCAGCATGTCTTCTTTGCTTTTCCACGGTCTCTTCCGGAGTCTTTGCAGTCTCTGAGCCGGTGAAAATAGGATGAGAAGCTGGATATGAGTCAACAGTGTGCCCTTGTTGCCAAGAAGGCTAACGGTATTTTGGGCTGTATAGAATCATAGAATCTCAGGGTTGGAAGGGACCTCAGGAGGTCATCTAGTCCAACCCCCTGCTCAAAGCAGGACCAAACCCAACTAAATCAGCCCAGCCAGGGCTTTGTCAAGCCTGACCTTAAAAACCTCTAAGGAAGGAGATTCCACTACCTCCCTAGGTAACCCATTCCAGTTCTTCACCACCCTACTAGTGAAAAAGTTTTTCCTAATGTCCAACCTAAACCTCCCCCTCTGCAACTTGAGACCATTACTCCTTGTTCTGTCATCTTCTATCACTGAGAACAGTCTAGATCCATCCTCTTTGGAACCCCCTTTCAGGTAGTTGAAAGCAGCTATCAAATCGCCCCTCATTCTTCTCTTCTGCAGACTAAACAATCCCAGTTCCCTCAGCCTCTCCTCGTAAGTCATGTGCTCCAGCCCCCTAATCATTTTTGTTGCCCTCCGCTGGACTCTCTCCAATTTATCCACATCCTTCTTGTAGTGTGGGGCCCAAAACTGGACACAGTACTCCAAATGAGGCCTCACCAGTGCTGAGTAGAGGGGAATGATCACATCCCTCGATCTGCTGGAAATGCCCCTACTTATACAACCCAAAATGCCATTAGCCTTCTTGGCAACAAGGGCACACTGTTGACTCATATTCAGCTTTTCGTCCACCGTAACCCCTAGGTCCTTTTCTGCAGAACTGCTGCCCAGCCATTCGGTCCCTAGTCTATAGCAGTGCATGGGATTCTTTCGTCCTAAATGCAGGACTCTGCACTTGTCCTTGTTGAACCTCATCATATTTCTTTTGGCCCAATCCTCTAATTTGTCTAGGTCCCTCTGTATCCTATCCCTACCCTCCAGCGTATCAACCACTCCTCCCAGTTTAGTGTCATCTGCAAACTTGCTAAGGGTGCAGTCCACACCATCTTCCAGATCGTTAATGAAGATATTGAATAAAACCGGCCCCAGCACCGACCCTTGGGGCACTCCACTTGATACCGGCTGCCAACTAGACAAGGAACCATTGATCACTACCCGTTGAGCCCGACCATCTAGCCAGTTTTCTATCCACCTTACCGTCCATTCATCCAGCCCATACTTCTTTAACTTGCTGGCAAGAATACTGTGGGAGACTGTATCAAAAGCTTTGCTAAAGTCCAGAAATAGCACATCCACTGCTTTCCCCTCATCCACAGAGCCGGTTATCTTATCATAGAAGGCAATTAGGTTAGTCAGGCATGACTTGCCCTTGGTGAATCCATGCTGACTGTTCCTGATCACTTTCCCCTCCTTTAAGTGGTTCAGGATTGATTCCTTGAGGACCTGTTCCATGATTTTTCCAGGGACTGAGGTGAGACTAACTGGCCTGTAGTTCCCTGGATCTTCCTTCTTCCCTTTCTTAAAGATGGGCACTACATTAGCTTTTTTCCAGTCNCAGATGACAGAACAAGGAGTAATGGTCTCAAGTTGCAGTGGGGGAGGTTTAGATTGGATATTAGGAAAAACTTTTTCACTAGGAGGGTGGTGAAGCACTGGAATGGGTTACCTAGGGAGGTGGTGGAATCTCCTTCCTTAGAGGTTTTTAAGGTCAGGCTTGACAAAGCCCTGGCTGTGATGATTTAGTTGGGATTAGGTCCTGCTTTGAGCAGGGGGTTGGACTAGATGACCTCCTGAGGTCCCTTCCAACCCTGATATTCTATGATTCTATGATACACAATAGCATAATTTTCCCGACCCAAAGAGAGCAGACATAACCCACAAGAGCCCCAAAATGGTGAGTAAGGGGGACTGATTGTTTCTGTGCCTTGGGGAGAGCCAACAGCTGCAGGGGGCACCTACACTGAACACTGTCCCAACATTTTCCACAGAAGTCCATCCTGGAAGATATCTCACTGCTGAGGGTGACCTGGGAAGCAAGGGAGGGTCTTCTACTGCAATGCGGCTTCCACCCTGGCCCATATGCAGCTTTCCTGTGTGCAGCAATGGTCCTCTCGCCCCTCGCGGCACAGTGGCGCAGACACGTTAGCCTGACTGGGACAAGGACCACGGTGGCTCTCCCAAGAAACCTGCGCAAGCGCATTGCCCACATTCTGGATGAGACTTTCGAAGAGATTACCGAGGCCGATTACCACGATGTGATAGACTGTTGGCAGATGAGCCTGTGAGAAATTGAAGTGTTTAGGTTTCAAGGACAGGCTGATTAGGCTGTGAGCTGTGTACTGAGATGTTGGCCTTGGGCTGGTTCTCACCTGCCAGCTGACAGTAAATAAGTTCATAAATTACAAAGTTGGGCAGGAGGATAATTAGCCAGTGAAGTTATAGCTGTGCCTGTCTGTACCTTATTAACCAATTAGCAATTGCTTGATTGCCTGCCTTAATTGTATAAATGAAATATGCTGGGGAGAAATAAAGAACTTTGCTACCAATCACATTGATTGTCGGACCCCGTCCATGCCTGCTTGCGATGCAACAATAGACCACATCAATGTGCTATTCCGCATCTAGGCATGCATGCAGCCCTAACCCTCCTCTCCTGAAAAACTTCCTTCCCCCCCAAAAAAGCCACTTACCGGGAACACGCTCTTCTGTTTGTCCTCCACCAAGTACCGGTCGCTGTGACTGGCTACCTTCCTCCTGGCTCGAGAAGAGCTCCTGGCTGCATGCCTCCAGGGATTCCGGGGTTTTTCCCCCCGCCCCAGCACCCTCACTCCCGCTTTCCTCCTCGTCCTCCATCTCCTCCTCCCCCCGCTCTGAAGTGTCCATGGTGGTGCTCGGCATGGAGGTGGGGTCACCCCCAAGTATCGCATCCAGCTCTTTGTAGAATCGGCAGGTCGTGGGGGGTGCACCTGAGCGGCCGTTTGCCTTGCGGGCTTTGCAATAGGCATTCCGCAGCTCCTTCACTTTAATCTTGCACTGCAGTGCGTCCCGGTCATGGCCCCTTTCCATCATGGCCCTTGATATCTCCCCGAAGGTATTGTAATTCCTACGGCTGGAGCGCAGCTGGGACTGGACAGCTTCCTCCCCCCAAACACTGATGAGGTCCAGCAACTCGCCATTGCTCCATGCTGGCGCTCGCCTGGCGCGTGGAGGCATGGTCACCTGGAAAGATTCGCTGATTGCTCAGCCAGGCGTGGAGTGCTAACAGGAAGGGGATTTTTAAAATTCCCGGGGAATATAAAGGGTGGGTCTGACGGTTGGTCACCTGAGGCCAGGGCAGTAGAGTTCAAACTGATGACCAGAGTGGCTAGAACAGGCATTGTGGGATACTGCCGAATACTTCTGGAGGCCAATCAGAGCGCATTGGCACCACACTGGCACCACAGTGCAGCAGCGGCAGCGCAATACTCTTTATTCCTCTCAGGGAGGTGGAGTACAAGCGCTGTATGTGTGGACGGGGAGTGAGTTACAGCGCTGTAACTTGCAAGTGTAGCCAAGCCCTCAAAGCGCTCTACAGCTGCAAGTGTAGCCATGGCCTAAGTTTCCCAGACATAAAGAAGAGCTCTGTGTGGCTCAAAAGCTTGTTTCTCTCACCAACAGAAGTTGGTCCAATAAAAGATATTCCCTCCCCCACCTGAACTCTCTAATATCCTGGGACTAACATGGCTACAACAACACTGCATATAGCTCCGAGTTGTAAGTCTCATTCGGACTATGGCACCTTTTGCAGAACTGCACCCTCTAGCACCATACAGAGCCACTGTTTTAATAATGATTCAGACAGAAGTATCACCAGCTCTAATTTGTACACAACCTGGGTTTTGAGGATTCATCCCAGGAGTGACCAGGATCGAATCTGTTTATCTTCTGAGAGCTGATGAGTTCACACCTCAAGATTATCTATCCCTCATTTACGTAAGATACAAGTTTACTTCATTTGAATAAAGAAAGTTCTGAAAAGAACGTTAGCTATACATTAGATAAATATGTTTAATCAGTCATGCCCCAGCAAAATGGTCTCTTTTCCAGAATAAATTCTACAGTGTTACTGAAGTTAACCCCATCACTGGATCGCCAGCCAGGCTGCTTCTCTTCAGTTAATCCTATCAAGTCCATTCTCATTCAGCCTTCTCTTCATACTTGGCCAGCTCACAGGTAAGACTGATCTTTCGATAGTTCCCACTTCTCAAGTGGAACACCTGGTGTCACTGGCTTTTTCTCAGTTGTTGCTACTGCAGATTCTGAGCTAGGGGAGAGACAGAGACTGGCCTTCAGAAACTGTTAAATATGAATTGATTATATAAACTAACAGCAATACAGGGTTTATTAGTAACATAGAACATTTTAGGAAAACCATTCCCAACCCTAACATCCCCTCTTACTCAAAAGAAGGTACACAGAGACTGCACACTAATTCAGCATTCACTCACTAGCAGCAACACCTACTGAACAGTCAACATCATTTATTGCAGCAGCAATGTGTTATACGGTGATGCACCAGCCAAATACTGACCAGACTTGACCCTGCTTAGCTTGCAAGATCACAATATCACAGCCAGAAGTTGTATGGCTGCAGATCATAGGATAAATAGGACCTACCTGGCACCTTGAGCACATGATGTGAGGGATTTCTGCGGAGACATAACAATAATTGAAGGATAGGACTCCCTGCGTCCATCACGAGTACAGTAGTAGTTATTTGCAAACTTGTGACTGGGACCCAGTGGAAGTTTAGGAGGTGGTTGAGTTCTAAACAGCAAACAATCCAAAGAAAGCATCAGCACACACACCATGCTAAGTGAGAACTATATTCTCAGTCTTACTCTCGAGTGGAGTATTATGAGAAATAGGCACTAGTGTTATGCACAAGACACACTAGCATTATATCTTGAGCCACCTTCCAAGATTTCAGAATGAGCACAGAAAGCCACACAGTCATGGCTACAAATACAGAACTGGGGCCATGAATTCCTGAGCCCTGTCGTGTCCTCCCCTGCTCTGTGGAGACGGGGAAAAGGAGCGGGGGACACCCTGACATTAGCACCCCCCCACCCCCGCCCGCCCAGCAAGCAGGAGGCTCCCATGAGCAGCTCCAAGGCAGAGGGCAGGAGCAGCACAGGCAGTGGGAGGAGATACAGCTGAACTGCCAGGCAATTGATAGCCTGCTGGGCAGCTGCTGCACAGGGAATTTAGGGGAGCTGCTGGTCCACCCTGGTTCCAAGCCCCCACCAACTAGCTCCAACGGGCTGCTCTTTCTGCAAGCAGTGGACAAAGCAGGTGGCTGCCAAACAACGTTATACGGGAGCATTGCGTAACTTTAAACAAGTATGTTCTCTAATTGATCAGCAATGAAACAATGTTAACTGGGGAGAGTTAAGTGAGGAGTTACTATATTTGGAACACAATCCAGCCTTTCACTTACAGGCTGCCACTCCAAGTTCAGGAACATGGGTAGTGAAGGAACGTTTCCACCTGCATGCAGTTGGCCTTTGGGAGAAATGAACTGGAGGTCTTAATCTCCATTTCCTACCAGGCACGGGTCTACATCCCTATTAACACTAAATGGACCTAAGCAGGGATATCATAGGTGAGGAGCTGATCCTCCCCATGACCCCAAATGTGGTGTCTGAGCTTCTTTCCTTATCAGATGCTAATCAGCCATTATGTGGGTAACAGACATAACTTTTCCCACCAGGACCTGTAGAATAGTTTTCTTTTTAAGCAATGCAATGGTAAGGCTGTAACTTTAAATACAAAAGTTGGGAAACAAAAAGTTAATATTTCCACAGCAATATTAATTCAGCTATGTGAAACAGGATTTTGAGTTCTTTGCAAGGCTAAAAAGTAACTATCATGCAATTATATGCAACAGAGAAAGTTAATGTTGCTACTGAAATCTTAAGTGTGACCGACAAAAGAGAATATATATATATGGAGATATACTTATCTCATAGAGCTGGAAGGGACCCTGAAGGGTCATCGAGTCCAGCCCCCTGCCTTCACTAGCAGGACCAATTTTGCCCCAGATTCCTAAGTGGCCCCCTCAAGGATTGAACTCACAACCCTGGGTTTAGCAGGCCAATGCGCAAACCACTGAGCTATCCCTCCCCCCCAAGCTACAAGAAAAAGTAGCTATTGCTTCTTTAGGAAGAGTAAAGAGGTCTGAAAACCTTGTGGGTTTTTCCCCCCCAGCTTTATTATTTACCTTAGAAATACCAGGACTGTCCAGTCTGGTTTTGCACTCCAGAAGTCTCAAACATAGTTCTGAACACTTTTAGTCCCTCAATGAAAAATGATTGGTTGGAGCACAGTCTTAAAAATTCAGTATGTTTCTCCAGCATTTTAATTAACTATAATAATGTATTTAAAAAAAACCCACAGGTGTAAACTGTTTGAATAAAATTCACTTCCCTTCATGATCAAGTTTTGTTTGCGTGGCATTGGATATGATTGCCCTATTAGATCCTCAGAGTTTCTCCCCCTCCCTCCCAAAAAGAGAGACAAGACTTGCATTTCTAATATAAAATAAGCAGAAAGAAACGGAGGGCAGGGAAAAACTTTCAGGTCTTTATGTACTGAACTCAGAAAATAGCACTATCCATTTTTCTACCTTTGAAGGTCTCCTTTAACTTTTACGGTTCCTGAGATTTGTATTTAAATTGGTAGCAAAAAGTTACTAATGAATATTATGATAATTTTGACTAAAGTTTATTTTATCTTCTGCTGTTACATTTAAGGTTCCTATACGTGAAAGATTAGTGAGAACAGTTGTTTTCTCTCTTTTTACGCCAAGATGCACGTCTGTATTCAACAGCAGTTTGGGTCGTTAGGCTTCACCCTTTCCCCTTTGCGGTTGGAGAGTTTCAGCTGCAGTTGGTGCGGAGTTTCACACATACCAACAGGAAGAGAAGGGCCTGCCTAGGAGCAGTCCAGCTCTGTCCCCATCTCCCCGGATTTACCTCTTGGAGATCTCCGTGTACCGAAGCTGCAGCTTGGCTTGAAGGTCCCGCTGTAAAGAAGACGAGAGGGTCTCAGGGAGGTGCCAGCCAGCCAGCCCGGGGACAGGGGAGAAGGGGTCACAAGTGCCCGGGCAGGAAGCACAGGCTAGTAGGCAGACCCGGGGGAGGGGGCCACGCTACGCTGGTCCCAGCACGAGGGCGTTGCTAGGCCCCGGGGACCGCGCCCCAGGGATTCGGACAGGCCCGCGCGAGCCCCACCCCCCTTACCCCCGCCGCCCAGTTGCGGAGCCGCTGGATGAAGCGGGTGGCGGACGCCATCTTGGCCGCTGTTGAAGGGCGCCGCCGCGGGGCTACCTGGGAAACGGCGCGGCGCTTGTCGGGAAAGGAGAAGACGCAAGCGATGCGCGGCGCACGCCGGGAAGGGGACAGAGCGCGGTGCACACTGGGTCTCGCGATAGCTGGGGCTATATAAACGCGCGAGGGAGCCGCCCCCCCCTCTCCTATCCGCGCCCGCAGCCGCCGCCATGGATACGAGCCGCGTGCAGCCCATCAAACTAGCCCGGGTGCGAGCGAGCGGGGCTGGGACCGAGAGCGAGCTGGGCGGGGCGGGGCTGGGACCGAGGGCGAGCGGGGCCAGGCGGGGACCGAGGACGAGCGGGGCCGGGCGGGGCCGGGACCGAGGGCGAGCGGGGCCGGGCGGGGACTGAGGGCGAGCGGGACCGAGGGCGGGGGTCTCTGCGCCTGGCTGACCCGAGTCTCTCCCCGCAGGTCACCAAGGTGCTGGGCCGGACGGGCTCGCAGGGCCAGTGCACCCAGGTGAGCGACCGGGCGGCGCTGCCCGCCCCGTGACCGGGCTCCCCGGCTGGGCCTCGCCCCGCGGAGCTGGGGACCCCGGCGGCCCCCCCGGCGCGGGGCTGAGCCGCAGGCGGGTCGGGGGTTATCCAGCGTAGCTCTAGCGAGAGCGGTTCAAGAGCGTCGTGGGCCCCGCTCCGCTCCCCAGTGCCGCTGTGACTCGCCAGGGGCTCCCAGTGGCGGAGAGTTCCGCAGTTTACTCCCCCTCCAGCATGGAACGTTTCCTGTTACGGGTTTTGATTTGTCCACCGTTTAATTTAATTGCCGGTTCCCCTGTCCCCGTGTTGCGAGACGGGGGAACAGGCGTTCCCCATCTGCCATTTGTAGACAGTCCATTTTTATCTACTCATCATAGTTCCTGCTCCTCTTCTGTGACTTCCAGAGGGCACTGAAACTCCGTGGGGCATGTGAGCAGAGGCCTAGGGCCCACAAACTGAGCAGGCATGTCAGAGGGCAAGTGGTCCAGGAAAATGGGTGTTTAGAGCATTTCTGTTCATTCTCTGCTGTGGCTGTTAGGTTCGTGTTGAATTCATGGACGACACCAGTAGATCCATCATCCGGAACGTAAAGGGGCCTGTCCGTGAGGGGGATGTCCTGACGTTGCTGGAATCTGAGCGTGAAGCAAGGCGATTACGCTGATCTGCATGCGGCAGCTCGGTAACTCATTTCATTTTCAGGCTGTAATCAAGCCCTTATTGTCTCTGAGATGTTAATCTTCACTGTGAATAAATTAAATACCCAGCCAGAATTTTTTTTTTAAAGTGAGCTTCTGGTTAAGAACCCAGAAAATCATTAGTCTGTCTAGGCCTAGAGCATGTGTCTGGGTTCTGAGACCCCTTCTCTGTAGAGTGCTCACGGATGTTTGCTTTGAGGCCATAACAACCTTAACACTGAGTATTTGAGTCTTGTGCTTTGTCTTGAAGACATAATAAGGTTAAACCTAAGGTTTGCTCTCTAGGGAGTGGTGCCCATCGCTTTACTGCATATAACTGTGACACTCCATGTGTTGGGCTGCACTCTAGCAGTGTTTACAGTGTTTGAACACAGCTGTGAAGAATTGAGTTAGCACTCATGAGAACTGACCACAATTTGTCTGTCTACACTAACTGCAAAATCATAGTAGTTGCTTGTCATCTAACTCAGTTCTTCATAGAACGATGTTTTTCAGAACTGTTCAAATACAGTAACTTTTTGTAGTGTAGATAACACGAGCATGTGATGCTTGCCCCTCTCTGCAGGCTTGGGAGAACAGGGCTAGTTGCTTTACTGCAGCTTTTGCCCAGAGCTGCCATAGAGCAAGTTATTGGTTTGTAAAAACAGATGGAACAGTGGGATCCTGGTCCATGCCTAGGGCTCCGAGGTGTTACAATAATACACATAAAAAACTTTTTTGAAGGTGATTTGTCCAGGTGCAGCCTTCGATCCAGGCTGAACTTCAGGCCAAAGAGGAGCCTATGTGATTGTTATGGAGTGCTCAGGTTCTGCTGGCTGTGGCTTTTCCTATGTGTAAACTGGAGAGCGCAGCCTGTTTCTGTAGAATGTTCTACTTCTGGGGCTCAGGCATGTGTCTGGGCAATTAACTAGCTATTTTGAAAATGGCCCAGGATATTTCCATTTATGTAATGATCTCCTGGCCACAGGAAGCTGTAACTGGTCCTCAAGTTTCGATGAAATACGGTGGGTGAGAGCAGGCAGGTGAAATCCTGAATTCCACTTACTGCAGTGACGTGCAAATGCCCCAAAAACCACATTAGGGCTGTTTGGCTCCTGAACTAACTATAGGAGCAAAATGAAACTCTGATTTTTCAGTTCTCTCTAATCCCTCTTCCCCCCGCCCCCCTCCCTAGTCTTGGAAGATAATGTAAGACTCAGATCTGCATTACGCTTTCTTTATAGATGACAAGCCTGATGTGATTACCACTTCTGATTTCCTGTAATGAAGAGGCAACAGTTCATACCTACTCTGCTTGACTTAGCAAAGAGGAATGCTGTGTTTCAGAGACTAAAATAAAGGATTTTTTTCCAGTAACGTCTTTCCTTTCTTTCAGTTATTTAAGAAACAAATGTTTGCTGGTGATGTAAGCTGAACAAAGTTCTATAGGAAGAAAATATTGAAACTACTTCCAGAGGCTACCTCTTCTGAGCTACCTTGTCCCTCACTTTCATTTAAAACTCATTACAAGTGCTGTAGCTGAATTGCCATACAAAAGATCCCATCTGGTGATGGCTGAAACTTCATGGTGGAAGCCAGTGCATTTCTATACATCCTCAGACTTCAGCAGTACCAAGACTGACAATATTAATGAACAAAAAAAGCTTTGAGACCATGGGCTGTCAGGCATGAGAGAACGAATGCTTTTCAGCTGTAATTAAGGCTAAAATTATGTCGTGGAAGTCACAAAATCTATGACTTCCAGCGACCTCCGTGACATTGGCTAACCAGCTGCTGCCGGCAGTAGGGGACCCCACAGCAGCCCAGCCTCTGCTGGGCAGCTGCGGTTGGCAGGAGCCTGGCAATTGACCGGCCGTTGGTGACGACCCCTGAGCTGCCCAGCTGCTGCTGCCCTTCCCCAGCCCAGCTCACAGCCACCAGCAGCAGAGGGACCCTGGAGCTGCTCAGCGTTGGCAGGGGGGGCCTCCCAGCTGCTGGGTGGGGGTCAGGGAAGGTGCTGGACCCTCCCTCAGGGACAGGTCATGGCTTCTGTGGGTTTTTTTATTGCCTGACCTGTCCATGACTTACTAAAAAATACCCATGACACAATTGTAGCTTTAGCCATAATGCCCTTTGTGGGGGGAGGATTAGAGCTGTTTTATGTAGCAGCAGCTAGAGGCCTCAACATAGATCAGAGGCCCATTGTGCTAGGTGCTGCATGTGTACAGAGTGAATGATAGTCCCTGCCTTAAAGCTGCCCTGTGCCAGTGTTAAGCTAAGAGCTTCTGTGTCTGGGTAACTTGCACCAGTTGAACTTTGGGTGTGAGTTAGTTAAACCAGTGCAACTTTCTCATAGGGACAAAATAAGGGGACTTGGCTAAGGTCACCCCAGCAGATCAACAGCTGAGCTGGGCCAAGAAGCCAGGTGTCCTGACTTTCATTTCACTAGCTCATTCTGTAGGCTAGGTTACCCCACAGTTATCAGGACTGGGCCATTTTTTCCCCTCCATTCTGGGTACAAATACCTTACCTGCATCTTGACTGGCTCATCAAGAGTCTGTGCTTTTCTGGACCTGCCTCTTATAGCCAAAATATGCATGCAGGCCCCCTTACCTCTCACTGAGACTACTGTAGCCTCCCTTCTGGTTTACTTGACAGACATTGCCCCATACAGTCAATCACTCTCCTGTTGATCCTATAACCTTCACCCCTCCCCTACATCAAATTCAAGCTGCTTCTGGCACACAAGTCCCTGCTTTCCACCTGCCCAATCTCTTACTGAGGTGCCTCCAGCCTCTTCCATTAATGATGCCCCATTTGTTTATTTTCACAGCCATCTGTGCAGGCTTCCCCTCAGCATAGCCTATGCAGAAAATATCTCCCCTGAGCTGGCATATCAGGCCACTCCCTTATCTCAAGTTCCTTTTCTACCACAACATCCATAAAGAATGAGTTAGCCATGGCTCTGTCAGTGTATTTGTAATATAAAAACAAATCTCACCTGGTTGTGCCCACAGCCAATGATCCTCTGCCTGATCTTGTTGCTGTGTCCCCCCACCCTATTGTGTCACTTAGAGCTGGGGCTGTATCTTTTGTGGCCTTATGACACATATCCTGCTTTTGGGCACTTAAGGGGCCTGTGTCCTGGTTCTGGGTCCACTCCGATCCACAAAGCTCCCACCCCACACCGTAGGTATGTAACCTCACTTGGCACCCAAGTTTTCAAGGTAAACGTCCCCTCAGGGCATGTGGGCTGCCGCCTGTTAGCTATCTGAATGCCTATCCCTTGCCTAAGCAATTCACAAACCTGGGGAAGACAGACATTGGTCCACCTGAGTTGTGGGCAGGGTCCTGGCCAGTAGGTGTGCTCAGAGATGGCCTATTGGATTGGGTCGAGTTCAAACTGTAGCAGCAGGAGGAGGTGCTGCCACCACATTATAACTGACCCAAGCAGTTGCCTGGGATGTGGGAGCCCCAGGTTCACTTCCTCTTGCTGGAAGAGGAGATCTCCCACCGGGTGTGCTATACGTGCTGTGCAGGCTCCCATTCTTGCCCCCTGGACTCAGGTGCTTAGCTCAGTGAGGGGGCAGGCATGGTTGGCATTGCCCACTGGCTAGCTCAGGCAGCTCCCTGCCTGTTGTGCTGGGTTTTGTGGACAGCAGCTGAAGGCGCCTCTCCCCCTTCATTGTACAGGGAGCCTAGGTGCCTGACTCAGCCTTTGTGGCTACCACTGTCGCTCCTGATGATTTTACTAGGTGCCTAAAAGTTCAGCATTGCTACACTGAGCATTGCGCTGCCTAAGACCCTTTGTGGATCCAGGCCTCACTAACTAACCAGAGCTAGCGCATGGGAGGAGTTCCCCAGCCCAAGAACAATTGTAATAGGAAGTCATCTTCAGCCCCTGATTTCCCTGGTCTGTTTGTGGGAATTAGTGCAGTGACAGGCCATTCCAAGGTGGTTGAGCAGGTCTGATAGGTAGGGCCTTACCAAATTCACAGTCCACTGTGGTCAATTTCATTGTCATAGGATTTTTAAAATGAATTTAACGATTTCAGATATTTAAATCTGAAATTTCACAGTGTTGTAACTGTAGGAGTCCTGACCCAAAAGTTACAAGATTATAGTCAGGTTGTGGTATTGCCACTCTTACTTCTGTGCTGCTGCTGCTGGCGGCTGCGCTGTCTTCAGAGCTATGCAGCTGGAGAGCGGTGGCTGCTGGCCGGGAGCCCAGCTCTGAAGGCAGCAGTGCAGAAGAGTGGCATGGTATGGTATTGCCACCCTTCTGTGCTGCTGGGTACCTAGCTCTGAAGGCAGCACAGAAGGGTGGCAATACTACAACCCACCCCCATCACCCAGCAATAACCTTGCAACCTCCCTTTGGGTCAAGGACACACACACACAGACCCCAGTTTGAGAACCGCTGGTCTCCCCTGTGAACTCTGCATAGTATAGGGTAAAAGTACACAAAAGACCAGATTTCACAGCTGTGAATTTGGTAGGGCCCTACTGATAGGAGCAGCGAGTGCTGAGTGCACAAATACCAAAGAGATGATGCTAGCACTTGATCTGGCCTCCAATATAACCATGTGGGCCTTAGTCTAACCAGCATATCAGGACAGAGCAAAGGGGCCAGGGATTGCAACTGAGAAATTAATTCATAGATTTTAAAGTCCGACGTGAACATTTTTGCTAGGCTGACCTGCCTAACACAGCTGAATATTTCACCCAGTGATTCTTGCATCCAGCCCACACCTTCTGGAACGCTGAATGGGGGAAGGCAGGCAGAATTGCTTCAGCCAATGCATAATAAACTTGGAAGAAATCAGGTGAAACAACGAGCTGGTAGCCAGCTCAGGTCGCCTTGTTCTGTAAAGTTCAGGTTCTGGACACCTCAATTGGAGGCAGCCTTAAATGGTTAAGGGGATGCTGATGGCACCTTGACTTGATTTTAAAATATATTTAACTTTACATTTTATTTATATTTTTAAAAATAAACAATATTAAAATATTAGTAAACAGACACCAGGCAAAAGCATTCTAATGGGTGGTACATACAAAGCAAGTGTAATCAGCTGGGTTTCAGTACTAGAAAGCTGCTGTGAGCATCCTACATCGACTTCACTGTATAGCAGACACAGGCCTGCTGCAACAAGCATGGGAGCCTCAGCCCAGATCCTTAAAGGTATTTAGGCACCTAACTTCCACGGTTAGCTGCCCAAATACCTCTGAGGCTCTGGGCTTTTGCCCATCAGAAGAGCAGTTCTCAGATTCTATAAACTTGGCTCAGACAAAGTCTGGTTGGGACAAACAATAACAACTGGTCTGGGAGAGTCAGGCTAGAACTGCTGGCTCTATACCAGTGGTCCCCAAACTGGTGTGTGTGCTCCCCTATGGGGGCGTGGAGGAATGGCCAGGGGCTGCGGCAGCGCCCTGCTCTGCCCCCAGCTCCGCTCTGGCCCTGGCTCAGCCCATGGTCCCCACCCCCAGCCACGACTTGGCTCCCGGCTGGGGTGGGGGGAATGTGGGCACATCCCATTACTGGTAAGCGGGAGGGGGAGAGGAAAAGTTTTGGGACCACTGCTCTATATTGATAACATGGAAGCGGCCAGTGGTAACAAACCCAGCTGTAAGCTCTCAAATGCTCCAGCATGGTTGTCTACTAACCCAAGGGTGCGTATGTGTGTCCTGAGCTCACACACCTGCTATGTGACGGAAGGTTTTTCACAGAGCTGCTGGACAGCGTTGCTGTACACAAGAGGAGGTGATCACTTTTTCAAACCCACTTACGTTTTTCATGACCAAATATTTGGATTTTTATAGCTGGTGGGAGGCCCCTCCCAGAGTTAGTGAAACCTCACAATGCAGTTGCCAGTAACGCCCTGTAAGTGAGTATGTTCAGCCATGCAGTGCGTTTAACACTGATTGACAGGTTCTCAGTCCTTCGAGAAGGGCCGAGTGAAATATTGGGCTGAAAAGGGGCTAAGGACCAGATCCTCAAATGAATTTAGGTGCCTAACTCCCATATAAGCCTAAGTGAGCAGGCCCTCTTGGAATCAGGGATACCAGCCCATCCCATGCGCAAGGGGCACTGGGAGGCCATGGACTATGATGTGTTGGATTGTGGGTGGAAAGGTGCAGTGCTGGTGTGAGGCCCACACAGTGTCCTGTGCAGAGATCAAGGGAAAGCTTTTCAGGCTGCTTCTGGTGGGCATAACCAAAGCGCCAGGCTAGAGCTTCTCAATGATTTTCAGCGGCTGGGTCCAGCTCCTGCTCCAGTGAAGGAAATGGGGGTAAAGTGAGGTGGCAGGTCTCTGGGAGTGCCAGCCCTTTGCTCCCCCAGCCTCTGGCTACTGGAAACTGGCAGGGTCACTTCCACTGTAGCTGAGAAGCAGAACCTGAACGCCCAGTAGTGACGTGTCCCAGGAAAGCCCTGCTCTGGTTTAGATATTTGCTGTTACATTCCATGGGTTTGTCGCCCCCCCCCCCACCCCGGCTGCATTCATCCCCATGGACCTATAATCTTAGCTCTTCCCCTCCCCGCACAAGCTGCCCTGTCAGCTGCTACTTCCACTTTTTGCTCACTTATGTAACCTTCCCAGCTGCCTCTGGCCCCTGTGCTCCTCCCCACTGGCAGGGCTGGATGGAAAGGTGGGTAAGAGGCAAAAGCTGCCAGATTCTTTAAAAGAGAGGGAGGGAAAGTTCTAAAGGGAATTTCCCTGCCTCCCTCCCCCACCCCATTGGGAGAAGGGGGCCAGCCCCAAGTGGGAGGAGGCAGTACCAGCTGTGGAAACTCCAAAAAGGCCCCAGCTGACCAGTCTGAGTGGATTCATGGGCATGGAGCTACCCCACTCTGGTACTCTAGCCACCTCCTGAACCAGTGCACTACAGCAAACACAAGAGCTAGTTCCTGCCAAGCTGATTAAACTAGTAATTTAATTTTCCATTGAAACTGTTTTTAAACTAAAACACATTTAAATGTCAGATTTTTTTGTTGAAAAACGGAATGCCTGAAAACCAAAGTATTTTGATTTGGAAATACTGCCATGGTGCCTCATGGGAGGTGTAGTTGAGGTGCTTCATGTCCCCATTATCCTCTATGGGCCTGCCTCACCAGATGGACTACATCTCCCATGATGCACCCTGGCCACGGACTTTGCCAAGAGGGGAGACTGGTGCATCATGGGAGATGTAGTCCAACAAGGGAGCACAGCCTATGTGCTGAGGCACAACTCCAGGAAGAGGTAGCCTGATATCTTGCAGGAATTGAGCACCAGGTGCAGCCAGAACACAGGGCAGTGATCAGTAACACAGCCACCACCCAGAGTTATGTTTCAAATGCTAAATAAAATCCTTTCTATAAAACAGCATCCGTTTCATAAAGTAGCAGAACAACACGTGGTACCAGAAGTGGCTGGAGGGGAGAGCACTGTCTGGAGAACATTTAAAGGCAGCATGTTAAGGAAAGAGGAATTGTTTCAAGCAGCCTTACATCAGAGGAGATCCCCCCTCTCCCTGCTCCATACACCCACCTCCTCTGCAACACAGGCAAAAAAAAGGATAGAATAAAGCCACCACTGGAACTCAGGTTAATGGGGAACATAGAGGAATCCTGGACAAGGTTTAAACATTGTTTGTTCTATACATGATGGCAATAGATGCAGGCTCCTTGAGTGGAAGCCCAGAAAGCAGCCTCATTGCTAACTGTAACTGGAAGAGAAGCTCTAGATCTTTTTAACAGCTTCTAGCTGTCCCCTGAGGACAGTGAAGATTTTGATAAGGTCTTAGCACAATTGCAGACTCATCACATTCCTAGAAAGAAGGAAACTTAAATTTTTTCCACACATGAGTGCAAAAGGAAAACAAAGGCATTGAGGATTACGTCACAGACTTCAAGCATAAGAGCCAATCTTTGGGCCCCTAAGAGATTCCTTGATTAGAGATAGGCTGCAATGATCTAAAGCTACAGGAATGTCTACTGAGCGACTGTGACTTAACTTTGGAAAAAGCCATAAACACCTGCAAAGCAGCAGAATAGGGAACATTGTAAAGATCGGCTTTAAGCAAGAGGGTACCAGGGACATCGTGCAGGAGGTCACTGCATAGCAGGACAAGGAGATGCACACACAAAAAGTGATAAACTGACACCAATCAATATAAAAATCATTCCGTGGAAGGGCCATTCCACACAAATGTGTGGGACGTGTGGAACCAAACTTGTGTACAAACAATGCCCAGCATTTGGACAGAAGTGCAGCGTGTGTCTCAAGTACAACCCATGCAGCCAACAGTGGATGCAATCCAGGAATATGGTGATAGCTCCAGTGAGGAGGCAGTGTGTGTTGATACCCTCCAGCTGCCAGTAGACAAGAACTGGTTCATCGCTCGTAATACTAATGGCTCACAAATCACATATAATGTAGACACCAGCATTGACACCACTGTACAACCAGCGCAATGGTGGTGACCTTTAAAATACAAGACCCCACTGACGAAACAGGCAAACGTCCAGACAGCTCACGATGGACTCCTGTGGTGGGCTGATGCTGGCTCATTCTCACATACAAGAAAGAAAAGACTAAGTACACCTTTCCTATAGGACACAGAACACCTATATTGGGCCTGGAATCAGGTCAACGGTTGGGACTAATATGCAAGCTGATTAATACAGGACACAACTTGTCGCAAGGCATCAAAACTTTAGTAGATCCAGATACAGATGTGTTCAAAGGCTTGGGAAATTGGCAGTCATGCATAAAATAACTTTGAAGAAGGATGCAAACCCTGTTATACACACAGCCAGGAAGGTACCTGTGGCCCTGAGAGGCAGACTCCAGCAAGAACTGCAATGTCTCCAAGGGTTGAGGAACCACAGACTGGTGATAGTACAAAAGAAATCTGGATCTTTGCGCTTGTGTCTCAAACCCAAGGAATTAAACACTAACCTAAGACGGGAGCATTATCACATACTGACCAAGATGAACTCTTGGGAGAGCTGGCGGGTGCCAACATTTTCACCATTCTAGACCTCTGAGAGCTCACGGCTGTGTGCAGTACTTGTAACACTCCTTCCAACGTCTACCTTTCGGAATTTGCTCTGTACCCGGAGTATTCCATAGAACAGGGGTGGGCAAACTTTTTGGCCCGAGGGCCACATTGAGGTTGCAAAACTGTATGGAGGGCCAGGTAGGGAAGGCTGTGCCTCCCCAAACAGCCTGGCCCCCTATCCGCCCCCTCCCACTTCCTGCCCCCCTCAGAACCCCCGACCCATCCAACCCCCCCCTCCCCTAACTGCCCCCCAGGACCCCACCCCCTATCCAACCCCCCTGCTCCCAGTCCCCTGACTGCCCCCCTGACCCCTATCCACCCCCCACCCTCTGACAGGCCCCTCGGGACTCCCATGCTTATCCAACCCCCCCCAAACCTCCACCCTTTTCCAACCCCCTGGCCCCAGCCCCCTTATCATGCTGCTCAGAGCAGCATGTCTGGCAGCCGCGCCACCCAGCCAGAGCCAGACACGCTGCCCTGCAGGAGTGCCCAACCCCACCGCCCAGAGCGCTGCCGGCGCGGCGGCATGGCTGCGGGGGAGGGGCCGGGGGCTGGCCTCCCCAGCCGGGAGCTCAGGGGCCGGGCAGGGCCAGATGTGGCCTGCGGGCCGTAGTTTGTCCACCTCTGCCATAGAACCATGCATGTTTACTGGATGGCACTGAAGGTGTCAAGGTTACATAATGATATTTTCATCTGGGGCACTACAGAACAGGAACACTATGCAAGGCTTGCGACTATTCAGCAGCTTGCCAGGGACAAAGGATTGAAGTTGAACAAAGGAAAGTGCCAGTTCATGAAAACAGAACTTCTCTGTACAGGGGAAATCTTGTCAGAAAGTGGTGTCAGGCCTGATCTAGCAAAAGCATCCTTAGGATGCCAAACCCAAAGCAAACGAAAGACTTACAAAGGTTTATAGGTTTGGTGACTTGGCTGGGCAACTTCATAGATAACGTGGCTGATACAACAAAAAATACGAGAAAACGATTACCTAATGGTGTGGAATAGAAGTGGACTAGAGTGCATGAAAATGAATACAGCAAACTTGGATATAGAGACATGCAAAAGAAGGGCATGGGAAGCACTCGAATGGCCAGGCATGAATGACGACATCACTGATATGGTAAATACCTGTGCCACATGCCATAGGCCAGCCATAGCCAAAGAATCACTGTTAAATATAGATGTGTCAGCTGGTGTTTGGGACACAGTAGGAGCAGATACCTTTACCCTACTGGACAGAGACTATGTGGCTATATTGGAACTCAATATTATGTTACTCAAACTACTGAGAGGCAGAAATACTGACGGATGCCACATCCTACCCGGTCATATTGAAACACAAAGTGACTTTTGCCAGATTTGGGATTTCACAAGTAGTGAGGACTGACAATGGACCTCAACTTGTGAGCAGAGACTTCAAGCCTTGTGCAGATGCATATGATTTGAATATATGACTTCTAAATACCTGCAGGATAATGGGCTTGAAAATGGGGCATGAAAATTCAGTGTTTAGAATGTGGTAAGCCACCTGTAGAGCTTGTGCTAGGATGTCAGGTACGAAATCAACTTCCTCAGCCTAAGATCAAACAGGGTGCAGCTAAAGAACAGAGGCACAAACAGGTGCAGAAGGAAAGAGAAAGATGAAGGCATAAAAATGTGCTTCTATGACAAAACCGCAGTGCACCCGAGGGAACTACGCCCTGGAGAATCTGTTAACATTTGGAATAATGGTTCATGGGGGGATAAGGCTGAGGTGATTTCTCCGGTTGCTCCAAGATCACACGAGATCAAAACAAGGATTTTTGTTGAGACAGAGCCATAAGCATCTCTTACTGTTACTGGTGATAAACGTCCCAGATGAGCTACCTCCACATACAGTGCAGAACTTAACAGTAAAACCCAGGGATGTGGACCTATCAGACACAAGATCACTGGATACCTGGGTCGGTTATCTGGGAAACACACCGCCATGACCACAGGAAACTGATGCTGTTCCAAGACTCCCAGCGGAGGTGAGAACACATTACGACAGAATGGTCAAAAAACCCAAAAAGACTCATTGAAAGCTACTGAGCAGCATCAGAATCACGTCTCACCATTGTATGAACAATGAGGGTATTGGTTTGTTTGTTTAGTTGTTAAAAAAAAAGGAAAGATGTGTGGAGTATGCTAATGAAGTTATGCATATGCATGGCAAGGGCACAAACCCAGGAAGTGGCAGTCAGACATCTTGCAGGACCTGGGAGCAAGGCAGAGCCAGGATGCAGGGCAGTGACCAGCAGCCCAGCCACCACCACCAGTTATGTTTCAAATGTGAAATAAGAATTCTTGGTACGACAGAGTGTACGTGTCATAAAGCAGCAGAACAATATAGCCCGGAGAGGAGAATGGGACCTGAGCAACTACAGCTACAGCTGCATTTCCCAATCAAACATTTTATTTTTGGCCTTTTGTTTTGTTTTCAGACTCAGGTATTTTGGTATTCAAATTTCCACTGAAAAATTGAAATTTTCTGTGGAAAATTTAGATGCAGATGATTTTTTCCTATTTTTGCTGAAAATTTCCATGATGAAACCCAACTTTTCTACCAGCTCTAGGTACGATGTTATAAAGAGTGCTCATGGCTGCCCCGGGTAGGGCGACTTGCCTGGTTTAGCTAGACGAGCATCAAGGTGGGGAGAAGAGAGGAAATGCTGGAAGTGACCCCCCGTTTCACGCTACAGCAGCCCCTGTGACACAGATTAGTGCAAGCTGCTTCCCTTCAGTGGAGATTGGGTTAATTAGGCTGAGAATAGATGCCTGTCACACTTGACAGGAATATAAACACACAGGACCTTGGGGGATGATACAACATATGGACTGGGCTCAAGTTCTTGGATGTGATGAGATTATGGGAGAGTTTCCGTTTTCAGGACTCTGAGGAGTGAGTGCCTGGAGAATCCAGCCGCCTGGGATGTGAAGGCTGCTCTAATGCTTCTTCATTAGGTTGCTAGAGCTCTTCAAGGCTATCGGTGGGGTCCCCTGCTGCAGAGAGAGAGAACATCAGTCACTAAACTTTTCTAGGATGCAGAAACAGCCGCCTCCTCCTCAGCCCCACTGGTATTCCTGTGTGTGGGACCAAAGGGGAAGATCCTCTCAATCCAGCCCCCGATGCGCTGTTCAGCTAGGGCAGTGGGAGGACAGGCCCCAGCAGTTCAGTCTGGGGAGCATGCAAAGCCATGCCTGAGCTCTGCTCAGTAGCCAATTCCTTGTTGATGCCTTATGAGAATTTTTCATCTACATTATGAGTCACCCTTTCTCTTGGGTGTAACCCAGCTGGGCATCTCTGGGAGAGCCCCTGGGGAGAACGCCAATCACTGCAGAACAGCATGGATAGGTTTAAAAAAAATCTCTTCCAATTTCATCAATTCAGCAGAGTGGCTCCTTACACCTGGCCCAGGGACAGGACACAATTAAAAGTTTGATGCTGCTTCAGAGTCAACTAAGTGCAAAAAAAAGCATCTGAAAATATATCTGAGTGCATGAAATTATCTCTCCGCTTCCACACGCAGAGAACTCCCTAATGGCTGAAGCTGTCTGCTTCAAACCCAAAATATGCATCCCAGCTAAGAACCACCCCGAGAAATGCCAGCCAAGCGCTTAGTCTTCCTAGTGTGTCAGTGCTGCAGCGCTAGGACATATACTGACAATTCTGGAAGTTCGTCCAACTTTATAATACAATCAACGCCAAACAACAGAAAATCCCGTACAGTTTAATAATTATTTCAAATATAATAATGTAATTTACTTCCTAGATTCTGCTTTCCTACCATGTATTGTAATTTACAGGCATTTGTTTGGGGCACTAGGTAAAGCTGATGTTCTGATTGAGAGCAATAAGTCCTGAGTCTAGAGGCAAGATGGAAAAATAACAACTGCATTTCAGAAGAGCTGAGCACTAGAGAGGAACTTCTGGGATGTTCCTTAGAACTCCACCCTCTTATCTCTCCACCACTAAGCCAATGAAACACCAAGTGGGAACTTAGCACAAACTCTCATTGAGGTGGGTGGCACATAGTTCTGAGGCCATTCAGAAAGACGCCTTTTCTGAATTCCCCCTTTCCTGGGTGTCAGAAGCCAGTTTCACATACATTGTAGAGTGGATCACTTGATGATTGCCCTGTTCTGTCAACTCCCTCTGAAGCACCTGGCCACTGTCAGAAGACAGGATACTGGGCTAGATGGACCTTTAGTCTGGCCCAGTATGGCCGTTCTTATGTTCTAATGAATAGTTCTCGCATATATGGGAAATCCCAGCTTTTGTTTTGCCCCCTTAACAATTCCTAATATATTCAGTACAGATCATTCTCCCTCAGCCTGGGCAGGCCGCTCCCCACAGAGCCTACCCTAGAGCTCGGTCTTGCTCAAGGGTTAAACAATTCCTCGCCACTAGCCCTGATGGGAAAGGTTAGTTCCTATCCATCTTAACCTTGCCTTTGGGCAGGTCCATTGGGTGACTTCTTGTTATTCCTCCCCAAGCCCCACCCGGCCAGATCCCTCCCTTTGATAAGCTGGCAGCAGAGAGTTCAATTCCTGAGAGATCCAGGCTGGATTTATTTGCAGTCAGTTCACCCTGCTGTTGTCTCAGGTTTTCATAAGCCTCCCAGCTTGGAGAGGGCCGATGCTGGGACCTGTGCTAACCCCCCTGGCCTATCACCAGTGAGAGTTCAGCAGCCAATTGCATTTAAAAGCCAGCTTGGGAAATGTCTGGACTGTGCTTTCAGCAGGTCCCGGTGAGCACGGTGACCTGTTTCCTGCACAGCACTTTGGACGGTCTGGATGGGGCCAAAGCTGTCATGATTTCCACTGGGGGAGCCTTCGGTTACTTACGGGTGACTGTGCCTTGGAGTTGTTGAGGTGGGCGTACATCAATACTGCAATGTTGCTGTGACCGGCCTCCAGAGCGATGGCCACGGCGTTGTTCCCATCCTAGGGAAGAAAAGGAAAAGGGTTCCTCAGAGAGCTCCCAGCAGGAGACTTGGTAACACAATACTGAACGTTCGGCACTTCCAACGCCTGGGAACAGGCAGCAAACCACAAGGCCAACAGCCAGGGCCTGACAGGCTGGGCAAGTTACTGAACTTCTCTCCCAGGTAAAGGTCCGAGGCTGGAATAAAGGATGGTGTGATGACATAGGAGACAGGTTCTAAATGGGAACCGGCATGGCCTTTAAAAAGCAGGGCCTGCCAGACCCACCTCCCTTCTTGCTTTTGGACTGGCCATGGAGTGCAGGTGTGATAGGGCCGGGTGAAACCCGCACAGCAATGCTTTCATTCTGCCTCCAAGCAGCTGCCAGCTTCAGATGGGTTGGCCCTCTAGTTGTGGGCTGTTTGTTTGAATGGGTTTGTGTTTCCATGTGCTTCCATGGGGCAGTTCTCTGGCCTGTGTTGTACAAATCAGACTATGGGCCCTTTTGGCCTTGCAGTCTCTGAATGTTCGGGGCACAGCTGTTCTTTACAATACCTGGTTTCACTTGCAAACAAGGGCATGCACTGTGCACTAGTCCCTGTTAGTCAGGCAGGCAGGCAGCAGAGACACCATCCGAGGCTGTAGATGATCAATCGGATGCCATGTACGGTGACTAGTCCAAGTGAACGGTTTGTGAACTCCCGACAGGCTGAGGTTTGTTCACATAAAGGGGTTAGTCAAACAATCACTGAGCACAAATACACTGGGAAAAATCAAACTCTGTTTGTGGATAATTTGCAGGCCAGCAAAAGGTGACAATCTCCAGGCAGGAGTGATTCACCCAGCTCTGTCATTCAGGGAACTGGCGAGGTGCAGCACAATGCAGCAGTGGTGAGAACCCAGCTCTATGGTCCCTGGGGGTGAGTGGGGCAGGCAGTGACTTACGTTATCCACAATGGAGACGTCACAAGCTGGCTGGGCCAGGAGCAGCCTCACGGTCTCCACTCGCCCATGCTCGCAGGCGCACATCAGGGCTGTGGAGCCCTCCTCATCCTGCAGGTTGATGTCGGCTCCACAGGCCAGCACGGCTTCGACCATCTCCTGCCTGCCATGGCTGACCGCCAGCATCAGCGCCGTCTGGCCAGCCTGCAAGCGAGAGGAGAGGGGAGCTGCATGCAGGCGGACACGCAGAAGAGACCTGGCATGGTCCCCTCCAGCTGGGAGAGGGGATATTAGTAACAGCTGGACGCTCTCCTAGACAGATAAGTGCCCAGGACCCACAGACTCATACTAGGCCAGAGGGAGTAACGACTGCAGGGAGAGGACAGGGGCTACTCAGCCATGGCTCGTGTGCCCCATAGGGGGAGGAGGGATTCTCTCCACTTCCCCAGGGTCTTCTCCCCTGAGGACCTACTCGGCTTTGCCCATCCCCCAAGTCTGCCGGCTACCCTCTTCTCCCCCAGTCCTGGTTCCCTTGGGGTCCCAGGCACTGAAAAGGGGCAGCTTCACACAGAAGGCAAATCTAAATAAGGAACTGGGAGCTCAGCACTGAGCACACGCAGGATCCGGCCAGCAGCTGCTGACAGTGACAAGCGCTATTTAGGAACCTTTCGGAGACTCTAGGGCAGGCTGGCTTGGTTCGTGTTCCCGACCCCGTGTGGGGAGCCGCCTGCAGCCAGCCTGTCCCACACAGAGCTGACTGGGGGTAAAACAAGCTTGTTTTGGTCCAAAGCAGGAATAGCTTCCGAAGCTTAGGGCAACCAATCAGGGGACAGAAATGAGCCCTGTCACTCAGGTGAGTCGGCCCACCTGCTCACAAGCTATTCTTTCCAACAGTCGAGGACAGAGGCACGGCCTGGGAGCTCAGCAGGGCTGAATCTGGGGGTTTAGAGTAGAGGTGACGGCTGCAGGGAGCAGCCCTGCTAGCACTGACCTGGCTCGCCTTGGCATTGACATTTCCCATGCTGAAAAGTCTCCTGACAACGTTCATGTCATCTCCGTGCTCCACCGACGCCAGAGCTGCCAGCATGAGGGCTGTGTAGCCAGCTTTATTCTGATGGTCGACGTTACAAACCGCTGCAGAAAGAGAAGTGGGGGAGCGCTGGAGACCCCAGCAGGCCAGAACGTTCAGCAGCAAAACTGCCCTCAGTTCTGCTTCCAAGAGCTTGTCTCAAGTCAAGGAGCTGCTGGTGCTGAGCTATTGCGCGCCGAGAGGTCTGGATTCCGGATGGCAATGCTCATTGTGCGGTGGATGCAGAGCACCCCTTGCGCTGGCACTGCTAGGCCAAGGCACAGTCACCAGACTGTCTGGACCCCACCCTTCTCAGGCGCGGGGTCAGACCCACTCGCCGTGGGACGCTCTGCAGTTTGGAAAGGCCTTTTCCCTTGATGTTGCCATATGGCATGTAAGGGCAAACCCAGCCCCCTCCTCCACAGCTGCGGTCCTGCGGGGAACCCCTTGCTGGATTCCTGCAGCTGCAAAGGAGGTTTGACATGCTCTGTGCAGCACGGAGCCCTGAGCGGCTCCATGCAGGGAGTGGAGCAAGACTGGGACTGGAGGATCTGCCTGCATGGAATCTCCTGTTCTGTTCCCCACCCTGCCAGGGGTGGGCCACATCAGGGCCCGCGGAAGCTATTTCAGCTACCTGGGCACATGACAAATGCCTAATGGCTGCACTGAACAGTGTTCTGCACAGGGACCCACTTTCACATGCCCCTGCAATGGCCACTGCCTGGGCTGCGTCTTGCTCTCCGAACACAGGCGGCACCTTGGACTGCAGGTGGGGCATGAATGAGGGCAGCGAGATCAGGCCCCTTGTCACACCCCTTCCATGTGTTTGTCACTGCACCCGCCCTGCAGTGCCCATGGGCCGGAATCTGCTGGCAGAGGAACTGGGGACCCTGGAATGGATGCTGAGGGCAGGGAAATGCTTGTGTAGTAGGTTCATTTTCAGGCCTAATTCACTTGACATGTCTCTGTAACGCCAGGGCATGGGCCAGTGATGCGTTCTACACCTCGAGCACAGGCTAGTTTCTCGGGCTAGAGCCTGGCCGCTAGGGGGCGCTAGGAGAGGGAGGCAGACTGGCCTCCGGCTGTCGGGAGGAGGCGGTGGATCAGGGCTCCCGGGTGGGTGTGTTTCATGGGAGGGCTCGGGAGCAGCAGCCAAGAGGAGCCCGAGGACCAAGGTCTCCGCTCCCATCTCCTAGTGCAGAACCCTCAGCTGAGCCAGCCCCACTTCCGGGCTGGACAGGGTTACATCACGCCCAGGAGTAAGCAGAAGGCACTTTGTGCTACTAACCCGTGTCCAGGAGCAACTGCACGATCTGGAAGTTGGAGTGTGAGACGCTGTAGTGGAGAGCTGTGTTACCGTTCCCATCCGAGAGATTGACCACGTGGGCCAGCATCCCCGGAGAGACCTCCGTGAAGGCCAGGAGGTGGTTGGCAACCATCTCTGGGACGGAGGATTTCTGGCTGGACACTCGGAACCACTCCTGGAGGATGCTGCTGCTGCTGGACAGCTGGGGAAGGAGGAGGGCAGGCCTCAAGCTGGGAAATGCTTATCTCCAAGGGAACATGCTCATTGGCCAAAGCCGTTGCTGCTCTCAACACTTCCTCTGCTAAGTTTCACCCTAACACGAAGCCCGGGGAGCCCGAGTTCCCACGAGCAGCTGTGGCCCGAGGCTGCACCATCCCCAGCCAAGTCCTCCCATTGCCACAAATACAAAGCAGTGCAATTCCCTACACCTCCCCCCTCGATAACATGGCACGGATCCGAGCTGCACCAAGGCCCTGGACGACAGGCCAGTGCTGAACCCTCTGGACTGAAGCCTTACACATGGCGCTAGGCATTCCCTGGGCGGGGAGTGGACACGGACAGGAAGCCCCAGGAGGGAAGGCACAGATGTCTGGCTCTGTACCTGCCCTCAGGGCTTTCCCAGCATGCTGAAGGGATTGTGTGTGCAGGGTAAGAGCAGCCCTGGATAAGTCCCTTGGGGTTCTGGGGATGCAGGGAGCATGGGCTGTTCAGCCTCCAATCTCTTAGGGTCTGTGATGCCTGGAATGTCAGGCTGAGCCCAGCCGGGAGGAGGGGTTAGTGACTCAGACCATGACTCCACGGTGATCATCTTGTCTGACCTCCTGCACGACACAGGCCAGAGACCTGCCCAGAACAATTCCTTCCGCACTAGAGCAAAATACCCCCCACACACCTCCCCAAAGGGGCGCTCCGGGGCGAGCAGGGCGTCCAGCATGTGGCATGCAGGGGAACGACTAGTCTTCCATTGTCCTGGCTCACACACCTTTTCCTTGCGCTCAGTGTTGCCGATTACGGGCTCTAGCCGTGGGGCTAGGCAGGGCCGGTGTACAAGGGGTTGCAGAGGAGTTTGTGGATCCAGGCTCTGATGAGCTAACAGAAGCCTCTTTGGGGAGAATACTGGGACTGCTGGTCTCCATCTCACCTAGGGCAAACCCAGCTGTTTCACCTCTTGGCACCCCCTCCTACTCACCACCTCTTTGCTCTTCACGGCACTGGGATGGCTAAGGTGGTGCTTCACAATCATGCAGGCCTCTCGCATCCTTGGGCTCAGTTCGAACCTGTGAAAAGCAGAGGTGGGACGGAGCTGTTTGCAGTGTTACCCCAGAGAAGTAGGTGGCCTGCAGAACAGCAGGGGCAGGCCTCGAGGGGGCGCAGCTGCTGGCTAACAACCTGATCCTAGAGTTCCTGACGGGCATGTGCATAAACATCACGCCAGCTTCTAGCCACGCCTCAGGATGTGCGGGTGCAGCCAGGAGCTGCTTTTAAATCTCTGGCAGGACAGGCTGGGGGGGGTTGCAGCAGCTAAGTTAGTTGCTCATTAAAGCACAAAATGGGGGGGGGGATTCATCAGCAATAGACTCAAAGGATTGTTAGGAGAAAAGAAAACGATCCACATGCTGCTTCCATGCATGAGTGGAGACAGCCCTGAACCCGCCCTTGGTACGCCCTGGCACTACCGACCAGATACATCTGTGGCTCCCCTTGACAGCGGATCTCAGCACCTCACAAACATTCACAGATTCATCTGCTACTCCCCATTTTGAAGACAGGAAACCGAGGCACAGACAGGAGGGCCCATGGCTCCCCCAGGGAGCATGGAACGGAGCGACGCATTGAACCAAAACATCTGGGTCGAAGGCAAGTGCCAGAGCCACAAGATTATCCTTCCTCCTCTGCAGTAGGGACGCTCTCACCACTCAGGTGTTGGGCATGGGATTCTGATGCATCAGACATTGGTAACAGCCAGAGACTGGATCCCAGAGTAAAGGCACGAATATCTGATCTGGTGCAGCAGGGAGGGTCAGGCTAGAGGGGTCAAAGGGCCGATCTGGATTCCTGCCTTCCTGGGGGGTTGCCCTGGAAAAAGCCCCCATTATTTCCGTCATTCAGAATCCCATTTGTGTTCTGCGCAGGCCCAAAGGCTCCCGGACTGCAGCACTCAGGGCGCGTGCGTTTCAGTCTCTGCTTCCCAGGAGCTCCCAGAGAAATGATTACAGGCCCTAGCAAGCAGCGACACCGGAATGGAGGGACTGCCCAGCTGGGTTAGACCAAAGCGCCATCTAGTTCAGTGTCCCGTCTCCAACACCGGCCAGTCTCAGATGCAAAAACCCCACAGTGGGCAATTATGGTATAACATGGCCATAGCAGAAATTTCTTCCTAACCCATCATTTAGTGCAGGGGTCAGCAACCTTTCAGAAGCGATGTGCTGAGTCTTCATTTATTCACTCTAATTTAAGGTTTCGCGTGCCAGTAATACATTTTAACGTTTTTAGAAGGTCTCTTTCTATAAGTCTATAATATATAACTAAACTATTGTTGTATGTAAAGTAAATAGGGTTTTAAAAATGTTAAGAAGCTTCATTTAAAATTAAATTAAAATGCAGAGCCCCCCGAACCGGTGGCCAGGACCCGGGCAATGTGAGTGCCACTGAAAATCAGCTCACGTGCCATAGGTTGCCTACCCCTGATTTAGTGGTTGGCTGATGCCCAAAGCATGGGGTTTTTTATCCATTCCAAGCTTTGTGGGTTTTTTAATCCTAGCCAACGTGGATGTTCTCATATAAATGTTGTACCTATTTTTTAATCCTGCTGGGCAATTGCCCTCAATTATATCCAGAGGCAGTGAATTATATCTAGTTCCACTGGCTAATCTTGTGTTGTGTCTCCCTATTTCAGTTTTAAATTTTCTGCCTTGGAGGTGTCTTTGTTCTTGTTTCAGTAGTGCCCAATCCAGCTTTTCTGCACCATTCATTATTTCCTATACCCTTATCATGTTCCCTCTTATTTGTTTCCTGTCTAAATTACATGTATCTTGTACCTTGCCATTTATGAATGGTTTTCCAGTCATTCAGTGGAAGGGCTGCACTGGGGAACACATGCTACCCCTTCTCAAAAGTACAGCAAGGCTCTCCTGGACACATGCTCCCCTGATTGCCCTTGGAAGTGTTATGGCTTTTCTTGCTAGGAGCTTCAGCCAAGGGCAGTGCACTTCCTTCCTCTGGCCCTAGGAGCTGGGACTGCACCTTTAGCAAGCTGGGTGCACCTGCAGATCGAAGGAGGCTTTCTTTGTGCATGCTTCATCACAGATTTCAAATGGGCAGATTGCTAAACTGAAATCTGTTTTTTCCCCAACAGAACAATGTCCCCAGAGTAGTTTGCACCCAGGCCTGTTTTCAACCTTCCACTGTTTTAATGAAGCCCTGCTCAAAACACCAAGCAGGGAGAATTCCCCCCTGAACCCCACATAACACAGATACAGCTGGGCAGATGCCAGCCCCCAAGGGGGAATGTTTTACAAAGCTAGGAGCATGTGGAAATGGGGGTAGAATGCAAACTGTTTAGCAACCTTAGCGTCACTGGTTGCCACTAGTGATGGCTCTAATAGCCTCTGCTGGCAGCGCCCAGCTGAGAGATGCTGGCTTGCCCGGGTCGGTGGGGCTAGGATGAGTTTGAATGGCCGATCTTTTTACTAACCAATTCAGCTGAGAATAGGGCCAGTCGGATTTTTTAAACTCAATTATTTTTCCTGTCAAAAAAATACAATTCAAATGTTTCACCAAATGGGTCCATTTGTGGCCACAAAGAGTTGGAAACGAGATGAACGTTGTGGCTCTGTTTTGTGTTGTTCACTGGGGGAGGGAAGGAATTGTCTATGGCAAAATTAGAATGAAATCATTTCCTTGGACATTTTTGCAGAAATAAAATTGGTTTTTTCGGCCAGGAGAGGGAGACGGCAGCTGGAACCGCTCCTGGCCTGAGACTGTGGAAGGGGCTCTAGAGAACTCCTCCTCCCTCCCCACTGGCTCCAGGCGGTTTGGGGCTGGAGCGCTCTCATATAACTGGGCCTTTCTGACTAAACTTGGCTGGAATTCCAGCCCTGGGGAGACTACCCTGCACTTACTTCTCCTTCACCTCGGTGGGGTCCAGAGCTGGTGCGCTCTCTGTCCCCTGCTCCCCGTTTCTCTTCCTCTGCTCTGTGCCCGGCTCGGGACCCTCCACGCTGCTCGCAGTCTCACCCACATTCACACCCATCTCCTCGTCCCAGGTGTTTGCGTCGACCTCCGCGTCGCTGTCAGAGCTGGTGGGTGAAATCTTCTCAGAGGAGCTGTCTTCACTGTCCTCCTCCTCCTCCTCGCTGGACGTGCTCTCGTACCTGCCGGGAGAGAGAGCAGGGTCAGGGCACTGCAGTGAGATCTGCCACCTTCTCCCATGGCGCCCGTACTGTGCAGAGGGAGAGCTGGGGTGACGCTGCTCCCTGCCCCCAACACACACATGGCATGTTGCAATCATGGCAGCTTCTTGCCCTGCTGTGGGACTAGGATGCAGCCGGGTTTACAGAGATCTGCGAGTGCTGGAGCTTGCGCCCTGGCAAGAGATGGAATGAAGGGCACATACTCCCCATTCAGCACCCCCACGAACTGCAGGCTCTTCCTCCCGCCCTCGGCCTCGCTCTTCGGAAACCCGTCTCGCTTCTTCATGATCGACTTCAGGGCACCTGAGGAAACAGAGATGGGAAAGTCACATGGTGGAAAGCCCTGCCTCTGGCACAGACACAGGGCCAGGGTCTCACTCCACCCACCCCAAGTTCCTGGAAAGGAGGCTGGGTGGGGCGGGAGGCTGTCCAGGAGAGGCTGGGGTTGGGAGCACTGGGGGGTGAGAACAGGCTTGGTTTGGGCAAGGAGGCTTCCTGTCCAGAGCCTGCTGGGCTGGGGGATTCTCCACTTGTCACTCCGTCTCCTGCCCCGAAGGCCTGGAATTTGTTCTACCTTCGTCTCACTAGAGAGTAACAAAGCACAGGGTAATCTGCTGCTCCGTCCATCTGGGCACCCTGAGCTTCAGCAGAGCCACGGGCCCGGGCAGCGTCCTGCATGTGCTGAGGAGGGCAGCTCTAACCCACAGCACTCGGGGCTCTAATTCTCAATGGCTGCCCCGGTGTGGGAGCTCCTAGCCATGCCCAGGTCTTGTCCCCCCAAACACAAGTGCACAATCCCTGCTGCTCTTACCCCCCCCCCCCCCCCCCCCCCCCCCCCCCCCCCCCCCCCCCCCCCCCCCCCNCCACACAAACACTGCGCTCCCCCTCCCCCAGCCTGCAGCTCCTCAGTCACCCCACAAACCTCTGGGCTTTCACTGGGGGGCTGGAAGCATGTGGTTACCAGAATCGCTGTCACATGACCTATGATGAGGTCATCTGCCCAGGTGCCTGATCAACACAGCCTCTCAGGCTGGAAGTCTCCTCTCACTGACACTGCTGAGTAGCTCCCTTGGAGTTAATGGGATGGTGAGTGAGTGGAGAACCAGAATCCTGGGGGGCCAGGCTCCAGCTAACTGCTTGAAAAGAAATGCAAATGGGCCTGTTCCGCCAGGGCCTGACAGGCGCGAGGCTTGTCAGCATGCAGCAGATGCTGGTGTAAGTGACTCACCAGCCCCAGGACTCAGAGGAGCATTACTGTCCTTCTCCGGAGGCCTTTCCCGCGTTGCACTCACACACTCGTGCACCCCTTTCCTGGAGTCCTGGGGAATTAAACGTGACCCTTGCTCGACTTCCATTGTCCCCGTCCCTCCCTGAGGCACGGCTGTCTTAGTGCCACTGGCGACGCCAGACTCAGCAACGTCCACCTGGTCTCCACCTTCTCCGGCACCATTGGGGGTTTGTTTAGACTTATCACCAGCCACACCTTGATCTGTTTCTTCCATTGCTGCATCGATTCCTGCCTCTAGATCAGCTTGGGTGTCCATCTCTTCATACTGGGCTGGTGAATCTGGACCTACAGCAACTTCTCTACTTTCCAAATTGCAGTTGACTCCAATGCACAACATCTCTGGCGAGCAATCCACACCCTTATCGATCATTTCCAAGTGGCTGCCCACCCCCTGGCTCTGCATTGGTACCGCAGCCTCTGCATGTGCTTCTACCATCTGAGGCTTGGCCATTATTTCCTTATCTATCAAAGTTCTTGGCCTTCTGGAACAAACCTCTACTCTTAACTCCTCAAGCTCCTTAGTCGCGTCCTTCAAGTGGCCTTCCATCATGGCGATGACCTCTCTCTGGTGGCCAATCGTGTGCTGCAGCAGCTCCATTTCCTTCTCTGCTTCCGTCGGAAGCCCTAACAAGGACTCCACCACCCATACTGCAGCGTCCTTGGTCTCAGTCTCTTGGCCAACGGCAATCTCATGGCATGGCTTCTGAGATTGGTAGTAGAACACGGCCTCATTCATGTTCACCTCCTCGCCCACACCTACAGACTTACACGCTTTCTCCATGGCCCTTGCGGGGCGGGCAGCCACCCTGCTGGCTCGCATGCTCCTGTCTGAAGCAGACAGTTTCTCAGTGAGTCTCCTTAACTCCGTGATTTTACTTGCTCGAGCCTTCACCGACTCCAGTTCCTTTTCCAGTTCCGCGGGAGCCTCCTGGCTTGCCCTGGCAACCTCTGCGCCGAGAGACCTGGGTGGAAAGCTGAAAACAGAAGCCTCGCTTGTTTCAGGCAGGGGTTGCTCCTGCAAACCCGCCATCAGCTTCTCCTTCTCCCGCTTCAGTTTGCAGATTTTCATTTCTAGGACTGGGATCGTCTTAACTTGTTCCTCCAGCTCTTTGAGTTGCTTGAGGGCAGCAGCCATCTGCTCCCGCACATGCTGCAGATGCGCTGGGCTGATGGTGGTGGCCGGGGTGCTCCTTCCGGAATTCAAAGGGCTCATTCTCATAGAGCCCGTCAGAGACGGGCCAGGTGTGGCTTGGCTGTCCCCATTTCCATTCAAAGGGACAGCAGAGGAGGAGCGGGTCTGGTGAAAAGAAGCGGTACTGGAGACGGAGATCCATGTTTTAGAGGGACTGCTGGGTGGCCCAGTCATCTGGGCATCTCCACTATTCAGCAAATGGAGCTGCTCTAGCTCCAGCCTCCTACTTGTCTCTTGCAGGGTTTTCTCCACCCGGGGATTTCGCAGGAGGGATTTGGGGGCAGGAGGTGGGAGGAGATTTATAACTGGAGTTGGAGACACGGGGTTGGAAGCCTGTTTGCTAAGGGGCTCTCTCATTTCTGAGGACCCAGACTGCGTTCTGATGCGTGGAGATAACAGGAGCACGTTCCTTCCATCCTCACTGGCCGTGGATGCCAGAGACTCGGTGGAGGTCCATCCGCTGGCGTGGCCGCTGGGGCTTCTCAGGGAACTGGGCTGCTGCTTGGGCCCTTTCGTTTTCCGGTGCTTCGGCACCTTCTTGAGAGTTTGGCCACTCTCAATGTCATCAACGTATTTCAGAAAATCGAGGTCTAGCAGGAAGCCGTAGGGGGTTTCCACAGAGTAGGAGCTCTTCTCCCCATCGTCCTGATCTCTGTACAAGAAGGGGCCACCTAAATCTGCCAGGAAAGCCAAAGGGAAACCATTGGTACAGTCAAGAAAGACCTACGTTCGTCAAACCCATCTCCTGTCCCTGTCTCCAGAGGTGCTGGGGGTGCGGCAGCACCCCCTGGCTTGAAGCGATTTCCATCATATACAGAGTTTACAGTTTGGTTCAGCTCTCAGCACCCCTGCCCGTCTCCATGTTCTCAGCTTTTCCTGCTGGACGCAGGGTGTTTGATGCCATAGAAAGTTCACATAGGTGCCCAGACTGGACGAAAAGGCCTGGGGCTTTCTCACCTGGCAGAAGATGGGAAGCAGGGGTCTGGAATAACCCCATGTGCCCTCTGCTCCGAGCACCACTTGGAGCCTGTGGGGAAGCCTGGACCCATGTGAGTGTCACACCCAAATTTGAGAGTGAGGATTAATTCAGGGTCTTTAAAAGGGAGGTGAAGCAGCACGGTCAGTCCATGGACAGAGGATGCTAAACTGGGGCATGTTCAGCAGGGACAGAGCCATGAGACAAAGTGACCTAGGGCCTGATCCAATGTCCATTGAGGGCAGTGGTGGCAATAGGCTTTGGATCAGGCCCAGAGAGAGGTTAGGAGTCTGCACTTCATGAAAAGGCCTTCACTCTGAGGTTAAAGTAGAGGGTAGCAGCGAGGGGGGGCTGGTGCAGCTGCCAGTCAATTCAGGTGTATGGCCGAGCCCTGGAGCATCTGAAGGAAACCCTCCGTCATTAGTATGAATGGACAGACAGCGAGGGTGTCTGACCCCTGGGATCCCCCCTCCACTTGACTCAGGTGTGCGACCCTCCCACTGGATTAGCTCTGAATCCCCACTAGAATCCTGCTAGAGCTGGTTGGGAATTTTCTGTCACAGTGATTTTCTGACACAAAATGCAGTTTCCACAAAGTCGACATTTTCAGTGGGAAAATCTTGATTTTACCAAAAATTTTCAATTTTCCATCAATGATAAATCAAAATAAAATATTCCATTTTGTCTGCGTTTGACCCAAATCAGAATATTTAATTTTGTTGAACTGACCCAAAACAGATCATTTAACATTGAGAGGGTGGATGACGGGATAAAAACAGATATTGCCAGAGGGAGGGGTTTGGACATAAGGAAGAGGGGGGGGATGGATACTAGACCGATACGTCATACTGGCGGTACGGTGTCCCTACCAAATTGGGTAACAAAGGTGAGAGAAGCCAAACAGCAAAAATTAGGATGTCTGTTCACTAATGCGAGAAGCCTAGGTAACAAAATGGAGGAACTGGAGCTCCTGGTCCGAGAATTGAAACCGGATATCGTGGGAATAACCGAAACGTGGTGGAACGGTAGTCACGACTGGAGTACAGGTATGGAAGGGTATGTTCTGTTTAGGAAAGACCAGAACAAAGGTAAAGGTGGGGGAGTAGCGTTGTATGTCAATAATGAGGTAAACTGTAACGAAATAACTAGTAATGGAATAGATAATACGGAGTCTGTCTGGGCAATGGTCACGTTGGGGAAGAAAAATACTAGAGCCTCCCCTGGGATAGTGATTGGGGTGTGCTATAGACCGCCAGGATCTAGCCTGGATATGGATAGAGAACTCTTTAATGTTTTTAAGGAGGTAAATACTAATAGGAACTGTATGATCATGGGAGACTTTAACTTCCCGGATATAGATTGGGGAATAAATGCTAGTAATAATCATAGGGCTCAGCTTTTCCTAGATGTGATAGCTGATGAATTCCTTCATCAAGTAGTTGCTGAACCGACAAGGGGGGATGCCATTTTAGATTTGGTTTTGGTGAGTAGTGAGGACCTCGTTGAGGAAATGGTTGTAGGGGACAACCTTGGCTCGAGTGATCATGAGCTAATTCGGTTCAAACTAAATGGAAGGATAAACAAAAATGCATCTGAGACTAAGGTTTATGATTTCAAGAGGGCTAACTTTACTAAATTAAGGCAGCTAGTTAAGAAAGTGGATTGGGCAAACATATTTAGAGATCTAAAGGCGGAAGAGGCGTGGGATTATTTTAGGTGGAGGTTGCAGGACCTCTCTGAGGCCTGTATCCCGAGAAAGGGAAAAAGGGTTGTAGGTAGCGGTTTTAGACCGGACTGGATGAGCAAGCGTCTCAGAGGGGTGATTAGGAAAAAACAGAAGGCGTATAAACAGTGGAAGATGGGAGGGATCAGCAAAGAAACCTACCTTATGGAGGTAAGAGGGTGTCGGGATGCGGTTAGAAAGGCCAAAAGCCAAGTGGAGATAGATCTCGCGAAGGGAATTAAAAACAATAGTAAAAGGTTTTTTAGCCATATAAATAGGAAGAAATCCAAGAAAGAAGAAGTGGGACCGCTTAAGAATGGAGACGGGGTGGAGATTAAGGATCATCTAGGCATGGCACAATATCTGAACGAATATTTTGCCTCGGTATTTAATGAGGCTACTGAAGGGCTTGGGAATAGTGGCGGCGTGAATGATGGGAATGAAGGAGGGGGGGTAGACATTACGGTATCCGAGGTACGAGCCAAACTTGAAAAGCTTAACGGCAGTAAATCGGGCGGTCCGGATGACCTTCATCCGAGAATATTAAAAGAATTGGCGAGTGAAATTGCGAGCCCGTTAGCGAAAATTTTTAATGAATCCCTAAACTCGGGGGTTGTACCGCTGGACTGGAGATTAGCTAATGTAGTTCCTATATTCAAGAAGGGGAAAAAAAGTGACCCGGTAACTACAGGCCTGTTAGTTTAACATCTGTAGTGTGCAAAGTCATGGAAAAAATTATTGAAGGAGAGAGTACTTACGGACCTTGAGGTCGATGGCGTCTGGGACAAATTACAACATGGTTTTACGAAAGGTAGATCGTGCCAAACCAACCTGATCTCCTTCTTTGAGAAAGTAACAGATTTTTTAGATAAGGGCAATGCGGTGGATCTGATATATCTTGATTTCAGTAAGGCGTTTGATACGGTACCGCATGAAGAATTACTGCGTAAATTGGAAAGGATGGGGATCGAAATGAAATTCCGGAGGTGGATAAAGAACTGGTTAAAGGGGAGACTGCAGAGGGTCGTACTGAAAGGGGAGCTGTCGGGTTGGAGGGAGGTTACCAGTGGAGTTCCTCAGGGTTCGGTTTTGGGTCCGATGTTATTCAATCTATTTATCGCTGACCTCGGAACCAAAAGTAGGAGTGGGCTGATAAAGTTTGCGGATGACACGAAGTTGGGAGGTATTGCCAATTCGGAGAAGGATAGGGATATCCTCCAGGGAGATTTGGATGACCTTGTAAACTGGAGTATTAGTAATAGGATGAAATTTAATAGTGAGAAGTGTAAGGTTATGCATCTAGGGATGACTAACAAGAATTATAGTTATAGGCTGGGGACGCACCAGTTGGAAGTAACGGACGAGGAGAAGGACCTCGGAGTCCTGGTTGATCGCAGGATGACTATGAGTCGGCAATGTGATGTGGCCGTTAAAAAGGCTAATGCGGTCTTGGGATGCATTAGGCGAGGTATTTCTAGTAGAGATAAGGAGGTGCTAGTCCCGTTATACAAGGCGCTGGTGAGACCTCATTTGGAGTACTGTGTGCAGTTCTGGTCTCCCATGTTTAAGAAGGATGAATTTAAACTGGAAAGGGTACAGAGAAGGGCCACTAGGATGATCCGAGGAATGGAAAGCCTGTCGTATGAAAGGAGACTTGAGGAGCTCGGTTTGTTTTCCTTAACCAAAAGAAGGTTGAGGGGAGATATGATTGCTCTCTTTAAATATATCAGAGGGATCAATATCAGGGAGGGAGAGGAATTATTTCGGCTCAGTGCTAATGTGGATACGAGAACAAATGGATATAAATTGGCAGTTGGGAAGTTTAGGCTTGAAATTAGGCGAAGGTTTCTAACCGTCAGAGGAGTGAAATACTGGAACAGCCTACCGAGGGAAATAGTGGGGGCGAAAGACCTCTCCGGCTTTAAGATTAAGCTTGATAAGTTTATGGAGGGAATGGTTTGATAGGATAACTTGATTTACACAATAGGTCAATAATGTGCCACCGCTGGTAGTTAGTACCGATGGTAAATGTTGGGATATTGAAAGTCTTTTTCCTGAGTGTCTGGATGGAGAATCTTGCCCACATGCTCGGGGTTCAGCTGATCGCCATATTTGGGGTCGGGAAGGAATTTTCCTCCAGGGTAGATTGGCAGAGGCCCTGGAGGTTTTTCGCCTTCCTCCGCAGCATGGGGCAGGGGTCGCTTGCTAGAGAATTATCTGCTGCTTGAAGTCATTAAATCAAGATTTGGGGACTTCAACAGCTGAGTCAAGGGTGAGAGTTGTTTCAGGAGTGGGTGGGTCAACTCTTGTGGCCTGCATCTTGCAGGAGGTCAGACTAGATGATCATAATGGTCCCTTCTGATCTTAAGTTCTATGATTCTATGATCTATGATTTCAAATCTGTTCAATAAAACATTAAACTACATTTCCCTGCAGCATAGGGTCTTGTAGAAATTGTAGTTCAGCCCCGCCCCCTCTGTTAGAATCATAGAAGATTAGGGTTAGAAGAGACCTCAAGAGGTCATCTAGTCCAACCCCAACTAAATCATCCCAGCCAGGACTTTGTCAAGCCGGGCCTTAAAAACCTCTAAGGATGGAGATTCCACCACCTCCCTAGGTAACCCATTCCAGTGCTTCACCACCCTCCTAGTGAAATAGTGTTTCCTAATATCCAACCTAGACCTCCCACACTGCGACTTGAGACCATTGCTCCTTGTTCTGTCATCTGGTACCACTGAGAACAGCCGAGCTCCATTCTCTTTGGAACTCCGCTTCAGGTAGTTGAAGGCTGCTATTAAATCCTCCCTCACTCTTCTCTTCTGCAGACTAAATAACCCCAGTTCCCTCAGCCTCTCCTCGTAAGTCAGGTGCCCCAGCCCCCTAATCATTTTCGTTGCCCTCCGCTGGTCTCTCTCCAATTTGTCCACATCCCTTCTGTAGTGGGGGGACCAAAACTGGACGCAATACTCCAGATGTGGCCTTACCAGTGCCGAATAGAGGGGAATAATCACTTCCCTCGATCTGCTGGCAATGCTCCTACTAATGCAGCCTAATATGCCGTTAGCCTTCTTGGCAACAAGGGCACACTGCTGACTCCCATCCAGATTCTCGTCCACTGTAATCCCCAGGTCCTTTTCTGCAGAACTGCTGCTTAGCCAGTGTGTCCCCAGCCTGTAGCGGTGCATGGGATTCTTCCTTCCTAAGTGCAGGACTCTGCATTCTCTCCTATGAGCCAAGCTCCCTGCAGGACTACATCTCCCATAATGCAGTGTAGATTTCCCTCAGCCCAAGCTATGTGGTGCATCATGGGAGATGTAGTCTGGGAAGGGAGTCTGGTTCATAGGGAGAATGGGACTCCTGAGCTCCCATGAGGCAATGTACCACAACAGGTCCATGCAGTTTAATGTTGAAATGACTGGAAAGAAGCATTTTGAGTCATTTCAACGAAGCCAACAGTCAGCATGGATTCACCATGGGCAAGTCATGCCTGACTAACCTAATTGCCTTCTATGACGAGATAACTGGCTCTGTGGATATGGGGAAAGCAGTGGACATGATATATCTCGACTTTAGTAAAGCTTTTGATACGGTCTCCCACACTGTTCTTGCCAGCAAGTTAAAGAAGTATGGATTGGATGAATGGACTATAAGATGGATAGAAAGCTGGCTAGATTGTTGGGCTCAATGGGTAGTGATCAACGGCTCGATGTCTAGTTGGCAGCCGGTATCAAGCGGAGTGCCCCAGGGGTCGGTCCTGGGGCCAGTTGTGTTCAACATCTTTATTAATGATCTGGAAGATGGGATTAATTGCACCCTCAGGAAGTTTGCAGATGACACTAAACTGGGAGGAGTGATAGATACGCTGGAGGATAGGGATAGGAGACAGAGGGACCTAGACAAATTAGAGGATTGGGCCAAAAGAAATCTGATGAGGTTCAACAAGGACAAGTGCAGAGTCCTGCACTTAGGACGGAAGAATCCCATGCACTGCTACAGACTAGGGACCGAGTGGCTAGGCAGCAGTTCTGCAGAAAAGGACCTAGGGGTTACGGTGGACGAGAAGCTGGATATGAGTTGACAGTGTGCCCTTGTTGCCAAGAAGGCTAACAGCATTTTGGGCTGTATAAGTAGGGGCATTGCCAGCAGATCGAGGGACGTGATTGTGCCCCTCTATTCGACATTGGCAAGGCCTCACCTGGAGTACTGTGTCCAGTTTTGGGCCCCACACTACAAGAGGGATGTGGAAAAATTGGAAAGAGTCCAGCGGAGGGCAACAAAAATGATTAGGGGGCTGGAGCACATGACTTATAAGGAGAAGCTGAGGGAAGTGGGCTTGTTTAGTCTGCAGAAGAGAAGAATGAGGGGGGATTTGATAGCTGCTTTCAACTACCTGAAAGGGGGTTCCAAAGAGGATGGAGCTAGACTGTTCACAGTGGTACCAGATGACAGAACAAGGAGTAATGGTCTCAAGTTGCAGTGGGGGAGGTTTAGATTGGATATTAGGAAAAACTTTTTCACTAGGAGGGTGGTGAAGCACTGGAATGGGTTCCCTAGGGAGGTGGTGGAATCGCCTTCCTTAGAGGTTTTTAAGGTCAGGCTTGACAAAGCCCTGGCTGTGATGATTTAGTTGGGATTAGTTCCTGCTTTGAGCAGGGGGTTGGACTAGATGACCTCCTGGGGTCCCTTCCAACCCTGATATTCTATGATTCTATGATTCTATGATAATATAACACGGTTTCACCTATAACGTGGTAAGTTTTTTTGGCTCCTGAGGACAGCGTTATATCGAGGTAGAGGTGTATATTAAAATTATGTTTTTAAGGAAAAAAAATTGACTAAAGTAGATAATGGCAGTAACACAGATTTTAAGCCGATTTTATTTATTTTTATGTATCTCTAATAAAGATAGTGTACAAAGTATCAAATGTGTGTTTCTGAGATCTGTGTTAAAGCTCCAGAACTGATACCTCAAGGTTTGGGATTGGGAATATCTTGTATTATCTCCTGATTGTTCTAAATTTACATATAAACTTTAAACGTGGCTTTAATTGGTGTTTGTATATATTTTTTTCTTTCTTTACATAACAATTAGATACAGTGCTCCTGTCAGCTAATTCCTACGTTATTATCTGCAAAAACCCTGGAGTTTTCAGGTACCTAAGCAGTCCCTGGAATCACGGTTAAAGTTTCCTCCCCCCCAAATCTGAAATGGTGCCCTGGGTGAGCCAGGAGTCGTGGGCTCTGGCAAGATGCAGCCCCCATGTGACAGCGCGAAGCCACATGCCGAGCATCAGGCACCACAAGCCACAGCAGCAGCGCCGAAGGGTGTCAATACACCATGTGCCAGGCCACCCTTCTGCACTGCTGGTGGTGGTGCCGCTGCCTTCAGAGCTGGGTGCCCTGCCAGTGCTTAGGTCTAGCCTCTGGCATCTCTTTCACTAGGGGAGGCAGTGGGGCCCAGAGGTGATGGGGGGAGGGGAGGGAAAGCCCAGGGAGCCTGTGGGGGGGGCAGGAGTGATGGGGGGGGAGGGGGAATGCCAAAATACAAGTTCCCCGTGGTGCCATTTTCCCTAAGGCCGGCCCTGGCTGCAGCCTTGGGGGTGCAGACGACTCTGATTAGGCTGCAGCCCCTGCCATTTGCATTCATGGCAGAGGTTGATCATCCCCTTCCATCTCTTTTTGTGGGAGGGCAGGGGGTGCCCCATCTCTACCTTCAGAGCTGAGCACTGGGAGAACACATCATCCTGGTACCCCTTAGGTAGGAGCTGCCCGTGTCTTTACCTGGGAGATTCTGGTTCAGGTGTATGGGCTGTGCCATCTTCTCCTAGGGGATCACAAAACCATAGGCCAGCGGACTGTGACTCTGAAAAGACATTACGAGCCGGAGTGAATTCCTTCCTGGTAGGTAGGTTGTGACTCTCAAGAGCACAGACTAGAAGGAAGCCAGTCTATGCAACCCCAACTGCCCTCCTGGCTTCACACCCCAATTCTATTTCATACGCCAAAACATCACAAAGAAACCCCAATCACAAGGGGAACAGCCTCCCGCCGCATCACACCGCCACACGGTGAAACCCGCCTCCCTCAGAGAGCTCTGTGCCCAGACAGCCTCAGCGTTCCTCCTCCTGCAGAGACGGCCTCATGGAACGCTCAGCGCAGCAGGAGCCAGGAGCCTGCGTTTCCCACACAGATTAGACGGGGACCCTCTGTCTCCCTTTCCCCAACTCCATTCTGCAGCATTTGTGTTGGCTCCTGCCCTGGAAGCCTTTAGCCACCCCCACCCCGTCTGGGCAGCCTGCCTCAAAGCACAGCATAGGAGGATTAGGGGAAATTGCAGCTAGACTCTGCAATGCATTCTGGGGCACAGAGGGAAGGGGGAGACCTGAAGTGAAACTTGGAAAAGAAAATATAATCTGAAAGGTAAGGGAGGAGAAGACCCTGCTCAGGCAGCAACTGCATCAGAGAAAGGGCAAAATCTGTACCATGCCCCAGCTTCTATTCAGCACTTGTCAGCTGGAGATCTTGAAGTAGCATAAGGGCTGCTGGAGAGAGCACTGGACTGAGGCTCAGGAGACCTGGCTTTGCTGCTAGGTGACCTTAGGTACAAGTCACCTTTCTGTGCCTCAGTTTCCTTATTTGTAAGATGGGGAGAATGACACTGACCTTCTCTGTAAAGCACTTTGAGATCTACTGATGAAAAGCACCATATAAGAGGTAGGGATGGTTATTAAAATGCTTTACAATGAAGATCATCTTCCCCAAGATCCCTAATGCAAAATCTCTGTGTGGAGAAAACCATCCTGGAGACAAGGAGGAGGCTTGAGCAAGAGCCGGGCTATTTGCTGAAGACTGGGAGTGTAGGGGAATCTGAGACACACACAGAGGAAATGACTCACCCAAGGGCACTCAGTGGTTAGGGGCAGAGCTGGGAACAGATCTATGGTGCGCCCACCCCTTGAATACTGTGTCCAGTTCTGGTCACCTCATTCCAAAAAGCACAGAGTGGAACTGGAAAAGGTCCAGAGAAGGGCAAGAAAGATGATCAAGCGTATGAAATGGCTTCCATATGAGGAGAGTCTAAAAAGACTCTCCTCATGCGTCTGACGAAGCGGGTATTCACCCACGAAAGCTTATGCTCCAATACATCTGTTAGTCTTAAAGGTGCCACAGGACTCTCTGTTGCTTTCTAAAAAGACTGTTCAGGTTAGAAAAAGAGGTGATTAAGGGGGGATATGATAGAGGTCTATAAAATCATGATGTGGAAAAAGTGAACAGAGTTATTTACCATTTCCCACAATACAAAAACAACAGGGGTCACCTGATGAAATTCATAGGCAGCAGGTTTAATACAAACAGGAGGAAATACTTTTTCACACGATGCACAATTAAACTGGGAGTGGATGGGCCATTACACAAAGTAAAACTATTTCCCTATGCTTATTCCCCACCCCCTTCCCTTACAGTTCCTCATATCTCCTTGTCAATTGCCAGAAATGGGCCATTTTCATTACCACTACAAACGGTTGGGTTTTTTTCTCTCCTGCTGGTAAAAGCTCACCTTAACTGATCACTCTCCTTATAGTGTGTATGGTAACACCCATTGTTTCATGTTCTCTGTGTATATATATATCTTCCTACTGTATTTTCCACTACATGCGTCTGATGAAGTGGGCTGTAGCCCACGAAAGCTTATGCTCAAATAAATGTGTTAGTCTCTAAGGTGCCACAAGTACTCCTGTTCTTTTTGCGGATACAGACTAACACGGCTGCTACTCTGAAACCAATTAATCTGTGGAACTCATTGCCAGGGGATGCTGTGAAGGCCAAAGGTATAACTGGATTCAAAAAAGAACTAGATAAGTTCATAGAGGACAGGTCCATCAATGGCTATTAGCCCAGATGGCCAGGGATGCAACCCCATGCTCTGGGTGTCCCGAAACCTCTGACTGCCAGAAGCTGGGAGGGGAAGACAAGGGTGGATCTCTCCATAGTTGCCCTTGTTCTGTGCACTCCCCTGGAAGTTCTAGCACTGGTCCTTGTCAGAGAGAGGAAATTGGGCTACATGGACCATTGGTCTGATGCAGCATGGCTGGTCTTCTGAACACGGGTCTCCCAAGTCCCAGACCAGGACCCTGACCACTAGACCCTGCGGCCATAGTTAAGGTAACAATGGAGGTGGAGAGGTTTCTATCTGAGCAGGCCCTGGGGCTGGCTGGGACATGACGCACACACTGAAATGAGCTCTTCTGGAGGAGCCACTCTCAGCTACTCAGTTCCCGCTGCAGTCTGGCTCCCAGGGCACCAGTGAGATTTTTAGAATCAAACTCTGCAAGGCCTGGGGTTGTAAGTGCATTTCTGGAATGTTTTCTAAGCTGTTTCTGGAACGTTTGAAGGGCTTTTTGGCCTGTCTCCCACCTCAGAGGGAGGTTTGCTCTCCACTGCTGATGACACCCCCACCCCCAGCAGCGGGGGCTGGGGCCTTACGAGCATGTCACGCAGCACATGGGCAGAGACATTCAGGCCCAGGACACCATGGCCAATCCCCTCCCCGCTGCTTAGGGAAGAACTTCAGGGAGGGTGTGCTCATCCCCCAGTTCTCCCCTGCCAGCCCAGGCCTCTCCAGCAGCCCTCCCCTCCAGGATGGCAGCGGGGCTCAAGGGATCTCATTGGCGTCGAGGGGCAGTTTGGACAAGGTGATTTGGAGGTTCGGGTGGGGCTGGGCTAGGCACGAGCTTTGTGCAGTGGGACTTTGCCCTGCTTTAAGGCCGTGCGTAGCTGGGTTCGTCTGTACTGCAGGGGGGACTGGTTGCTATTGGGTTCCTGGTTACAGAATTCGCTGTAGTTTTTTTATACCACTCTGGCTACTATAGGGGCGTCATTGCGATCAAAGCGAGGGACACCAAAAGAGACAGCTTTTACTTCCCAGGGAACAGGCCAGGGTCTATTCCATTCTCCCTGCTTTGGGGAGGACACAATGTTGGTCTGGCTTCAGCAACACACTTATTGTAATGCTGCAAAGTCTCCAAAATGCAAAGTGAAGCATGAAGAGGCTGGTGCAGATCCTGGGCTGTCTCCAGCTGGGCTGAGGTTGCTTTGCACCCCCAGCGCAGCATAAAGCAGACTTCCTATTAGGGATGTAAAAGGTTAACCGGTTACCTGGCAAGCATTAGGCTTACCGTTAACCCCCGTGGCTGGCTGCGCCTGGCCGGACGGTGGTACCCCAGCCCTGACCATGCCTGCGGGACCCCAGCCACGCCACGCCCAGCCCCAGCCACACCGGGCCGGCAAGACCCCAGCCCTGGCGAGACCCCAGCTCCTGCCTCCCCATGCCAGCCCGCCGCCGGAGCAACATCAGTTAACTGTTAACCAGTTAAATGATATAATTGTAATTGTTTAACCAGTTAACTTTTTAAACCAATATTTACATCCCTACTTCCTATTATGTAGCTTGGTTCCTGCACCAATGATCTAGTGTCAGTCCAGAAATCCTGCCAGGCAAATGAAGATCTCCCACTTTTCACTTCTGGCCTGTTAGTCTCCCCACTTCGTTCCCAAGGTTTGCTGGATCTAGGGCATCTCCCATCAGTCGTGGGTTGGGTCTTCATGAGGACAGTTGGCGTCTAACTATGGTTACATGAACAGAGATGGAGGTTTCCTGGATGTCTGACATGCTCAGAGCAGGAACCATAAATGGAAGGGTGGCCAGTGGGTCGCTTTGGGCCCAAAGCAGAAGGCAGAGACTGCCCTGCTCCAAGTGTCATGGTAGAGGTCGGTGTGGAGGGCTTTCCGTTCACCTTGTCCACGTCTCGCCACACTCAGCAGTCGCTGATTATCTCTGTTGCAAGGGGCTGTTCATGAGCTCTTGAGGGAGCTGCTGCTCTGAGTCATGCCTGCTAAAATTAGCTCCTTGTACATGGAGCAATTCCATACTAGGTGCAGAGAGAGAGCGAGAGAGAGAGAGAGAGAGAGAGGCTGCCCCTGCTTCACTGATAACACAAGAGGTGCCAGAGACGAGGCCCAATCTCAGTCATTGCCAAGGAGAGTGCACAGGAAGGGGGAAGGGACAGTAGCCAGGGACGCAAGAAGCAGCAAATCAGACTTTTGAGGAGCTTAGGCCACAAGAGGGCCTGGAATCCTTCTCACCCTTTGCATGGCCAGATAGTGAAAATGAGGAGGGAGGAGAAGCTGAGGGAGAGGATGAGAGGAGACAAAGAAGAGGAAGAGAAAAGCAAATGGGTCACGGAGGGGTGCAGAGCTGAACAATTTTAGTGTTTCCTTTAATCCGTGTATTTGGCATGTTGCTATCACAGTGAAGGCTCATTAGAAGATGCCCCAGAGACACCTCAGTCACCCTCCCCAGCTAGCCACAGGACAATCAGGATAACTCGTTCAGGCCAGAGAAACTAAACTCGGAGCCGGGCGCAGATTCCAAGGGTGTAGCCCAGGGCTTTATGGAACTTGTGCCTTCGCTGCTAAGGAAAGGATTCTCTGGGACCAAGACGGCTGGATTTGGGAGGCAGACAGGTTGTTTTATACCCAGCCTGAGGGCAGCTAGAATGCAAATGACCAATGACGAGGCTGCTGCCCCAGGGGAGATCACGGCGTCCAATGGACTCGGCAGGGTCTGAATCTAGTCCCACTTGTTGCTTCCCTGTTGGCCCAGCTGGGATTCCTGTGTTCTAGGGCCCATGTGACCAGATCACCTGACTAGCTCCCAGAGTACCTGCTCCAACATCCTGCACTGATAAACGTCTGACCATTCTGCATTTCACCTTTGGAAGCCCAGTGGCTCCTGGCTGCCAGGGCTGGGTGGAGCTGGGCTATCCCGGGGAGGAGGAGCAGCAGGCCAGCACTATGCATGGCATCAGGACATGTTGAGAACCAGGGGCAGCTAGGAGGAACCTCTGGGTGTGTCGTCAGGCAGCTGCAGGGGGTGCAGTCTGGCTGGTGTGAGCTAAGCTAAGGGAGCGAGAGGCACACAGCCCACTCCCGTGCCATCTGTCACCTCTGGCTTGTAATCATTTCCTGGTGACCACACCCTGCTGAGCAGGAGCATTTCCACAGGGTCAATGGCTTTCCAGGAGCAGCACTCAGTGACTTGCAGCGTCCGAGGTGACCTGCAGCAGGAATGGCTCCTTCAGCAGCGCGTTCAGGCCGTGCAGATCTGCGAGGATGGGAATTTCTGGCTATGTGGGACTGAGCTCTCCCGGGGACAGAGTGTGAGCCGAGCCCCAGCAGGATCCCATCCCCCAGTCCTTGGCAGGGAGTGTTGGGGCTGCAGTCGCCCAAAGACAGATTTTCTAACCCGCCCTTCAGATGCACGCAGCGGGCTGGAGTTGAGAGCAAATGAGAATCAGTAACATTGTAGCCAAGTATCGGGGGGTAGCCGTGTTAGTCTGTATCCACAGAAACAACAAGGAGTCTGGTGGCAAATAAATCTGTTAGTCTTTAAGGTGCCACTGGACTCCTTGTTGTTATTGTAGCCAAGGCCTTGCCTCCTTCGCTGCAGCAGGGGGACACAGCGTGAGGAGGGAAGGGGGTAACAGCAGGAGAGGGAGAGAGATCAGGGCAGTGAAAATGAACAGAGCTCCAGGAGCGAGTCGGAGAATTCCATGAAATGTGGGGGGAAAATCTGTTTTTGAAAGAATTCCAAGAAGTGAGTTAATTAGCTGGGGAGCAGGGAACATGCAATTGTTCAGCACTGACCCGCTGGAACATCTGTCTGCATCTGCTGGCCGACTGCACCGGCGCTGCAGGAACAATGATGTTTGCTTTTGTGGGAAATTGCTGGAACAAACAATCCCGCAGTTTGGGGAGCGAAAGGGAGGGGAGTTTGTAATTCCCAGAACCAGCGCCAGATCGGAGCAGCCAGCACCCCAGCCCCAACAGCTCATGATAAACTCCAGCTCCAAAAACAACCCTCTTATCAGATGTGATACATCATTGAAAGCCACTCAGCCAATCACAAGAGATTTACTGCGTCCCACAGGCCGCTGATTAGAACAAACCCCATACAAAGTGAATGCGGCAATATCTCAAACATAGCACAGCCCCAGCTTCCCACTGGGGTCCTCCTCCTGCCGCACCCAGAGATGAGCAGAGATGAGCACGAGTCATCAGAATGGCTCCGCCTCTGGATTTTGACTCCCACAAAGGGCAGTGGGGCTGGATCCAGAGTTTGGGGTGAAATCCGCAGCTAGATTTGGACTCCCCGAAGTCCAGGGATGCTGAGATCTGGGGTTTGGTTTCAACCCCTTGCTAGGAATGAGATGTAATATAGTGACATGGCAGAATGTCCCTCAGTTTCAGAGTCTCCTGAATGCGCCAGAGCTACTCAGATTCCCCTGAATTTTCCTACACCAAGAGCGTGTGGATGTGCTGCTATCCACAGTGACTGCAGAATTGTTCCAAATAATGGTCACGCCAGACATGTCAGTGACATGAGAGGCGATGGTGGGGGGAGTCATGTGGGGTCATGTGCACCCCCAGATTTGCTGCTTGTGAGCATGCTCAGTAACATCTGTTGAAGCCGCTGCCCTCACTCCCCCCCCCCCCAACGCCCTACTCTCAGCAGGTACAGGTAATCTTTGGACTGATGCACATACAGGTTTCACTTGGTGGATGCATACAGAAATCTGAGATCTCTGGGCTCTGGCACACCCTGTCTCCTGCGGAGATCATGGGGCTCCGGCATGCCAGAGGAGAAGCCTGTGATTACAGCTGGGACACAAGAGACCCAGGTTTAATTCTTAGCTCAGCCACAGACTCTGTGTGTGACCTCAGGCAAGTCACCTCATCTCTTTGTGCCTCCCTCGGCTCCCCTATCTGTGAAATGGGAACAATGATCCATCCCTGCCTGGCAAGGTGTGGGGAGGACGAATGATTGTGGCGTGCTCAGTGCCTGCAGAGACGTGGGGCATACAAGGGTCCAAAAGGCAGGCTGGGAGCTGCCGGGATAAAAGGGGATAAAAATAAGAAATGGAAAAATGAGGGTGACTATTAGAGAAAGGGCAAGGCAGGGGGTGGGAATCTCTCTCCGAGGAGGACTGACAGGGGTCGTGGATGGGCTAAGAGATCTCCAGCATTATCAGAGATGTTTATTCTTTAAACCAGGGGTAGGCAACCTGCGGCACGCGAGCTGATTTTCAGTGGCACTCACACTGCCNCCGGTATATATTGTAGACTTACAGAAAGAGACCTTCTAAAAACGTTAAAATGTATGACTGGCACGCGAAACCTTAAATTAGAGTGAATAAATGAAGACTTGGCACACCACTTCTGAAAGGTTGCCGACCCCTGCTTTAAACACTGCAGCACATTTACAAGAAAAACCCAGTGTTGGGGAGGGGAAAGGCAGGTTTTGTCTGATAGCTGCAATACTTGCGGCTGGCAGTAGGGGGCACCACACTCTGCTCCTGATCAGAAAGGAAGAAAATCAGAGCAGGGAAGCTGCTGATAGCCTGTGAGAACAGGACATGCCGTACCAGACCTTGTGTGTCACACAGCCATGGCCCAGCTAGGCCAGGATCCTGTGTCCAGCAGCAACCAGTATCAGGTGTTTCAGAGGAAGGTGAAAGAACCCCCTAGTGATCCTGCTCATAGAGAATGTTTGTTCCTACTCCCTGTCACTTAGTGGTTGGCTTATACCCTGAAGCTGGAAGGTTTATAGCCCAGCTGCCTAGTGTGACGATGGACGTGCCCATTATCCATAGAAATGTCAATTCTTGGTTTGAATCCTGCTCTAAGTGCTTGGCCACAGTGATATCTTGTGGCTGTGAGTTCCGCTGGTCATTGGGTGGGGAAAGCATTCCCTTTGATCAGTTTGCTGATCTTTCAATTTCTTTGAATAGCTACTTTCTCTTGTTTTATATATGGTCATGATGGAGGGGCAGCCAGGCCAAACCCGAGGGGTGCTGCAACCACGTACACCAGAGCAGGGCCCAGCCACCACTGCAGGATGAGTGCAGGGCAGGCATGCTCTTCAGCCTCCACCACCTGGGCCCTCCTCTTCCCACTGGGCCAGCAACCCACCGTTTGGGGAACACTGCTCTATTAAAGTCACGGACACACAGAAATAGCCCAGTATCCGTGACTCTTATCACTGTGACAAACCTGCGGAACAAGTTATAACTATCTAACTTCTGCTGTGGCAGCATGTAGAGGACTCACCCAGAAGAGGAAGGCTGGCCCCGTGGTAAGGGCACCAGCCTGGGGCACAGGAGACCCGGGTACAATTCGCTGCTCTGGGCAAGTTGCTTAGCCCCAGCTCCTCAAAGGTATTTTGGCTCCTAACTGCCACTGATTCCAAAGGGAGTTAGGAGCCTTCCATACCCTTGGGGGTCTGGGCCTTGGCCTTTCTGCCACTCAGTCACCTCTCTGTAGAACGAGGACTGTGACAGACGTGGCGATTTCCTGCACTCTGCTGGAGAAACCTCACCAAAGTAAGTTTCAGTGTCTTCCAAGGTCATTGTATTAACAGTGCAAATGTTGATGTGTTATTGTGGGACTGTCTGTAGCCCCTTTAAGGGGGAGCCAAGACTACATAACCCCTGGGAAGTGCTGTGAGCATCAAAGGATTCTTAAAAGAATGGGCCAGACGAGACTAAACTGTTGGTTGGGTGAGTTTCCCAGGAAATACTTGGGAGGTGGGGAATGCAGATTACCCACCTCTGGACCCATCCTTTCGAAGGTAGGCCTTGCAGAGAAACCCACTATCTGTCTGGTTACTTACTCACGGGCTCTGCAGACCACACACACAGAATTGGATAAAGGGGCATCTGCAGAGTCATGGGTGGGCTTGTTCTGAACTTGTGACCACAGAAAAATTCCTGGGTGGGGTTGAGAATAAGTTTACTGGCATGGGGGGAGGTTCTTATTGTTTTCAGTGTGGTGTTTTCTCTGTAATGCTTCAACCTTAAGAATAAATGTACGCGCTTAGAAAGCGCTGTGAGGTAACTTGTGCCTGTGGTAATTATGCCAGTCATCATAGGCTTCAAAGAGTGAGCAAAGACCTGTTCAGGCCATCGGTCTTACTGTGGAATAACACAGTGTAGGCAGGGAACTGTGCAGCGGGGAAAAACCTTGGTGAGGAAGGAGACAGAGGCAGGTCTCCACCCAAGGGAGAGGTCAGCTGAGGAGCCAGGTGCCTAGAGTGGGTTCCCTTGCCAGACCACGAGGGGGGAAATAGAGGTGCCATTGCCCAGACTATGCCAGGGCTGAGAGCTCTGTCCTACCCACGGGGTAAATCCATTCAAGATTGTGTGGTGCTCAGATCCTACTGTGATGGAGCCAGGTAAGTACCTTTGAGGAAATCCCTGACCCATTGTGCTATGTTCTGCATAAATGTTACAATTCCTGACCCAGGGAGCTTAAAGATAAGAGCCACCAGACCTGAGAGGTCAAAACGAGCAGGCTTGGTGGGGGTAACAATCGTGGTAGTGCAGACTAGCTGTGTGACCCATGCATGGGAGCAAGAAGCCAACCTGCAGCCTCAGCCAGGGGTCGTCGTCAATCACCCCCTGCAGTTGTCTGCAAGCATTGGGGCAGGGATGAGTTTCTAGACGTCTGAGCAGCCTCAGACTGGGCCGATGACCGAGCCGTGAATGAAAGTGCTGGGTCTCTGCAGCTAGCCTGCCTCCTAGTGCCACTAACCATCGCAGTGTGTGAACGCAGCGGGGGTCGTGAATTCCCAAAGCGGAGGGCGCAACAGTGCCCAGATCTCCAGCTTCTTAGCAGTTCAAAGGTGCCTGCGGTTGGTGCTGAGTCTGGTTGCCTGCACCAAGGGGCCATGCCAGGGCAGTGATGCTCTCGCTGCTGATCAGAAATATCACACCTCCGCCTAGAAGGATTAGTCACCAGGGAGCTTACTGTCAGCAAGCGGCCCCTGAGAGCCCAGATCTCAGCGCTCCCAGTGGGTGGACACGGCACAGCTGCCGTGTGGGCTGCTAAGAGAAGAGGAGGGCTTGCTCTCTGGAACAACAGCCGGTTCACAGAGTCGCACCTGCTTTGGGAATTGCCAGCAGAAGAGCTTCAAACCAGCTCCCTCTGACAGCAGAGAATATTTTTTCAGACACGCTGGCAATCGAGTCCCCTGGCTCTAAGCCCTATAATTACACGGCTAATCACAGACATTAGACAGCAGCCTAATGCAGCCTGCCAGTTCCTCAAGGAATCAGTTACATTCACGGAGAACATGCATTTGGAGCTTGTGGGTTTCCTTGTTTATAGGCCCCATCTGCCTAGAGAAGGAATGATACCTACTGGCCCAAGACGGGAGGTTTGTAACCTTACCGCTGCTCGTGGGCATCCATTCACCAGTCCCGTGCCCCTGCTTGCTACAGCTGTACCAATATTCCTTCCAGGCTTCACCTGAGATTTTCTTAAAGTCCTCCAGCCCAGAGGTTCTTCCCAGGAGCTCTGCAGGTGCTCTATCCGCGCCTGCGAGCACAATATAGTACCAGCTATCTGCTGTGTTTGCTGGACTCCACCCAAGTCCTCGAGCGCATCTGGCACATGGCAGACTTGCCAGTTTTATAGATGAAAGGGCCTTAAACCTCTGCCTGGGGCCCTCCCTGACCTTCCCAGCTGCTCAGTGAGCAATGTCCCACATCCAGACATTCATGGAAATGGCAAAAGTCACCAGCGCTCGGCCAGGGGACAAGTCCCTTGGGATTTGTACATAAAGGGGCTCCTAGTCCTGCCTGGACGGTGGGGTTAGCAGCCAGGTCTGCACACCATCCCCTTCCCTCCCAGTCTGGGCCAGCGGAGACCGGGAGCCACACATGGGGACGGGATGGAAGGAGTAGGTCAGAGGCAGGGCTGGGGACACTGTCCCTCTGAACTACAGCTGGCAACGCTTGGCACCGTGAGAGGCACACACTGCGTCTGGCACTGGCTCCAGCTACAGACCGGCTTCGAGGTGCAGCCCCCAGACAGCGCACGGCAGGGATCCAGCCTCCAGGGGCCAGGGCGTGCCTGCAGGAGGAAAGGTCACAACCTGCTAGCCAGGTGCAGCTGAATTAGTGCCCTGGGCAATGCCTCTGCCCTGGCAGGTGCCCAGACACTGATTGGTATCCAGGAAGTCAGACTCCCCCAGCCAACAGGCCTGGAACAACCTTTGCCAGGCCAAGCTCTGATGGGTACGGCCTGGTGCCACAGCAGTGGGGCAGCCCCAAACCTCTCCTTCCCCCTGAATCTGTGTCTGGGTTTGTTCTGCCCCTCCCCCAATCGGTTAGCCCTATTTGTCCAGTCTGAGTCCCAGGCAGTTAGCAGCCACTCAATTTCCCACTTCTCCAGAGCCTGATCCAGATCCCACCGTGTCTCTCCACTGACTTCAGTGGGAGTCAGATCAGACCCTCTGCCGGCACCATGTCTCCTTGGCGTCCACCCCCTGCCAGTTCCGGGAGGCCAAGCCGCGGCTTCGGGATGCTCTGATGCTCTCTCATGGGATGAGGGCAGAATTACATTGAGCTGAGTCGTCACAGCTTCAGCCTCCAAGCCCATCCCAAAGCTCTCGCATGCTCTGCCCACTATTATCAGGAGCGGTGTGGTGCAGACAGACGGTGCTGCGTGGAGCTCTGGGCCAGGCACTTTTCCCCTCCCAACTGCCAGGCAGTGAGTTCACAAGTTAAAGCCGAAAAGGCCACAGCCTTGTTCTTCAGAGCCAGCTTTGTACACAAACCTATTCCGGACAGATGGAGGCTGAGGGAGCAGCCAGCATGGAAACCCAGCAGTCACCCTGGATTTTCCCCCAGCTGCTGCAAGGAAACACTGTGACCATGAGAATAACATTGCTTTCCTTCCCATTGCCCACAGCTCTGCAGACTCCTTCCAGCTGGTCCTGCCCTCCAGGCACACAGCAGCCCTGCAGAATCCCAGCACCTTCCACAGCCAGCAAAGCCCAGCAATGTTCTCACGCTTTTTGTCCTCCTGAGAGACTCAGGCTCCCAAACACACTGGATTAGATTTTGCTCCCAGTAACATCCCCACTGAATTCAAATGGGTCACTTTAGATTTACACTAGTGTCCTTGACAGCACAGTCCAACTGCACCAAGGCCAGAGCTCCCAGATTTTGCAGGGCATTCCACAATGCAGCTCAATTCCCTGTTCTGCAGAGGACAGACAGACCAACCTACCATTCAAATGCTCTGTAGCTTAGGGGGAAGTGCACTGAACTGGGAGCAAGGAGACCCTGCACTCAAGTATCCCACCTACTGACTGCTGTTAATGTCTCTATGCACTTCCCAGCTCTTGCAATCAAGCGAAGCCCCGTGTCCTGTCCTCAGGGCCGGCGCTCCCATTAGGCGACCTAGGCGGTCGCCTAGGGCGCTGCTATTTTGGGGGCGCCTGCGCCCCCGCCGCCCGTAGAAATTTGGGGGCGGGGCCTTCCGCCGCCGCTGTTGGGGGCGGGATTTCGGGGGCGGGACCTGCCGCCGCCTAGGGCGCCGGCAAAGCTGGCGCCGCTACTGCCTGTCCTAGGCAGTACCATTCCCTCATTTGATAAACATGCTAAATGAGAGGTTACAAAAGATCATTTCTGGCAGAGTGCAGAATAGAACCCAGGTTTCTGCTACTCAGCCACACTGCCTTCCAGGCTGATTGTACCAGATCTAGGTGCGTGGCTATCCTGTCTCTAGCCACTAGATCACGCTACCCTCCCAAAGCCAGGAAGAGAAGCCCAGGTTCCCGATCACTTGCATTCTACTGCTGTCTGGCAAATAACTGTGTAACCCACTGGCAAAAGGTATGTCACACCCCTCTAGTGGTAAGTCCACAAAAAATATGAGTTGCCTCTTCACCTCACGTGGTAGAGGTCTGGGGATCTGAAAGTCCTGTGTTCAAAGCACTAAGGATGGGCCATATGGGGAGAGCTTACAGCTGCTCAAGACAAAACTTCTGGTTTCCCAGTTTCCTCTTTCAGAAAAACATGGATTATTGCACTGACACCGTGAGAAAACAACAGCTTCTATAGCAAGTAACAGTCATAATCTGGCACTTGTGGTGGAACATGCAACAAAGCCCAGATTCCCACATTCTGCGCATCTGTCATATGTTTATCCATCTAAGGTACATATCTGACCCTCTCACCACAATATCTGAGCACCTGCCAGTTGGTACTGTATTTACCCTCCCAACCACTCATGAGGCAGGGCAGATGGGAACTGAGACACTGGGAGTAAGTGACTTGCCCGAAGTCACACAGGAAGTCTGTGGCAGAGCAAGGACTCTCCAGAGGCGGAGGGTAGTGTTCTAGCCTCTGGACCATCCTTCCTCTCAGGGGAAAGAAGCCATGGATTTCCACAGCTTGTGCCACACACTGGCAGGTTTGAAGGCTGAGAGGACATTACCACCCACAGTGTCAAACTCTGATGCAGTGGAAATGTGGTTATATAAATCTGGGGCAGGGGGGGTCTCCTGGCACCCCCATGCAGAGGTGCTGCTCTGGCCCCACCCTGGGAGCGGAGGGGCACTGTGCATTTCAAACATGGGCAGAGTAAATTCTCCTCCCCTGCACCGGGCCTATGCACAGCTTCTGTTCCTTTCCGAGGGCTCAAGCGGGACATACAAGGAGCACAGGATCGGGCTGGCCCCAGGCACGGGGTGAACCCCACCCTATTTGCACCTACTGCATGGGAAAGGAGGGGAGGGAGATGGACATTCTCCGGCAGCAAGAGACCATACCAAAGCCAGGAGAACTGCCTTGACAGAGCCTCCTGCTGCCGGGGGTGTGGCTTGAGGGCGGCCGCTGGCTCATCACACGCTCACAGGAGGCAGGACTAGCTCAGTCTCTCTGCTCGCTTAGACAGAAAAGCCTGGTGCCGTTATCTGCCAGAGCCCCGCCAGGCTCTGGGACGCACCGTGCGGAATCAGACAGACAGACAGACTCCTTAAAATAACCCCAGCAGGCTGCCTCCCGCACCGCCGGGCCACATCCACTGACCTGAGTGACCGAAACAAGTGTGTGCTGCTTCTTACTCCTGGTAGCTCTGCCGAGGCAGCCCAGGGCTCTATTTCTGCATGGGGTGATCACCCTGCCTCGGGGATTCTTACAAATCCAAGCTAATAACAAATCAGCCAGCGACGGGCTTGTTTATTACGTTCCACTTGGTGACCTGTGCAAACCCATCTGCACCAAAGGGATTGCACAGGAGTCACCGGGGCCTAGCTTGGCTGCAGAATCTCTGTTACTGGTGATGATATGAAGGCTAGGAGGGCCCAGCTTGACGCTCAGAGGCCAGGCAGACACAGAGCTGACAGAGCCAGCTCTTAAGCTTCCCTTGCGGCAGCCCCTGGTGCAGAAGGAATCTTGGGGGCCAGGAGGAGAGGAGGAGTGGCTGGAGCACATCACAATCCATCCATGCGCAGCTTTGTGGATGATTCCCCAGGGACCGTTACTGGCTAGCACACATTAGAGCAGCCCCCAGGCTCCAATCACAACATGACCCTGTATTTTTTACTGGTTGTCTTCATCTGGTGTTCCCATGCTCCCTGCCCTCCAAAGGGCATGTCTGCCTGTCTGTCCAGGCATTTTTACTGCACTCCTCAGCATGGTAAGTGAGTGCTTCTGTTAGAAACCTGGCCACATATGGGCCTTTAGAGAAAGATCTGCTTTAAACCTCTTTGGGGTGATTTTCAAAAGCACCTTAGGGATTTAGGAGCACAAATGCCATCAAAAGCCAAAGAGATTTAGGAGCACAGTTTCCTCAGGTGTTTTTGAAAGTTTCCCTCTTTCTCTAGTCCAGGGGTCGGCAACCTTTCAGAAGTGGCGTGCCGAGTCTTCATTTATTCACTCTAATTTAAGGTTTCGCGTGCCAGTCATACATTTTAACATTTTTAGAAGGTCTCTTTCTATAAGTCTATAATATATTACTAAACTATTGTTGTATGTAAAGTAAATAAGGTTTTTTAAATGTTTAAGAAGCTTCATTTAAAATTAAATTAAAATGCAGAGCCCCCTGGACTGGTGGCCAGGACCCGGGCAGTGTGAGTGCCACTGAAAATCAGCTCGCGTGCCGCCTTCGGCACACGTGCCATAGGTTGCCTACCCCTGCTCTAGTCTAAAAGCATCAGAGCATGCTGGGAAACCACTAACCTCCTTATACCTAGATCTTAACACTCCTTCCTCCAGCAGACTCCAGGACAGGCTGACCCTCCCAGGGGGTTTCGCACACGGAGAATAAATCAAACCAGAGGAAAAGGGACAGTGACAGACCGACAGCTATGTAGCCATCTCTTGCATCACAATTAATTACCCTGGTTCCTGAGAGAAGGGAAACAGAAGAGCAGCTCCCATCCGCTGGGAAACCTGGCTCTATCCTGTGTGGGGAGCATGCCAGGAAAAACCTTCCGCACTCCATCCCAGACTTCCTGAGGAGCTTCAGCCTTCAAACAAACCGTCTGGGAGACAATCCAGGGCTCAGCCACTCTGCCTTTGAAAATATCCCCAGCTGCCTTGTCCTCCCTCCTGCCCTCCAGCCAGAACCTGCATCCATGTCATCTGCCAGCCATGGAGAGTGGGTTTCTCCTAGAGTCCAGTCCCATCTCACAGCACATCGCAGCCATGGGCAAGGAGTCCTGGCATGTCAGAGGTTGCCCTGCACATGAAGCTGCCAGGAGGAATCCTAGCAGAGTCTGTTCTCCTCGGAGCTAGGCTCCAGATGAGCAAGGCACCCTAGGCTCCCCCTGCATCACTGCTGCTGTGCTCCGGTCCCTCCCTGCCCCCATTGCATGGCGACATTCCTAAAGGAGATTCTGGCCAGCCCCTGCGCAGAGGTGCGAGGGGGAGGTGGATTCCTAGTCTCCTCTCCTAGCTACCCAGGTACCTGCTAGCAGAAATGGGGTGCTAGACTGGCAGAATTGCTATAGCCTCGAGGTGCCACAGACATGGTGAGGGCAGCCTTGATGTATTTATTCCAGCTGGTTTAAGCTGATACCACTGTTATGTGTCGATCAACCCTGGGGAGAAATTAAATTGACTGGAAGATCGTGGCCCGTGTCACAGATCCACAGGGCTACGCCCCCAGCTTTGGAACAGTCTCTAGGAGGAACCCTTCAGTGTGGCAGACCCCCTAGGGGTGCCGCTCTTCCTCCAGAGTGAGCCACACCACCCCCTCCCTAGACTGGACCTCTGGGCCTGCAGCCCTCCTGCTTCACACCCTGAGCTCTGTTCAGCGAGTCCAGCGGAGACCGGGTGAGACGTGTGCACTCTGCAGGCATTGCTGCAGCTCGCCAAGCATTTGCAGTGACACTCACAGAACTGTCAAAACAGTCGGGATTTGTTGTTAACTGGAAGGCAGCATGGTAAGTCCTTAGCGTAGCAGAAACCTGAAGGTCCAAACAGAGACCATCCTGGTCAGCCCAGAGCCCAGCCAAGCTGCAATGAACCCCACTGTTCAAGATCTGTCTGTCTATATGTGGTGAGAGCCCCGACTCCTTCCAGCAGCCAGCTCTTATGCCCCCACCGCACCCCTCCCAGTCCTTTGTTCTCAAGCTTCCCTGATGAGAGGTGGGGAGATCCCTCTCCCTGGTGATTGCTAGGTGTCAGTGTCCTGGTGACTGGCTTTGTCATTGTCTTCATGGATTTTCCACTGATATGGGGTCAGCCTCAGCCAGTCTTTTTCCAATGACCCATCCAGGCTCAGACAGCTGGGCGACATTCATACCCATGTCTCTTCGCCTGCCCTGAGAACAAGCAGTTCTGTCCCGCCCACTGGGTAACAGTACAGCATATAGGGGAAACTGAGGCAGACATAGGATTCATGAAAATGTTACAGAAAATTCCCATGTCCTCACAACCAGGATCACTCATCTGACTTTTTTTTTTTAAATCAGAACTGCATTTGCTTTCTCCAGTCTCCTGGTAGCTCCATGGTTTTCCATGACTTTTCAGTCGTCCGTGGTACAGTACCTCATTTCTTAGCGCATTCCCTCATTGTTCTGGGATGTGAACCAGACAATCAAGATGGATTTGAATACGTTATCATTCTCTGGAGGTTCTGTGCTTTCTCTTCATCAGTCTCTCTTTTACCAGGTCTTCATTACTTACCTCGTTTCCAAACTTCTTTTCGATATTTCTCTTGTTGAAGACAGGTTCTTAAAGAGCAGTTCAGCATCTCAGCCATTTTCATAGATGATAAAGCGAGAAGGGACCATTGTGATCATTTGGTCTGATCTCCTGTATAACCTGGGCCAGAGAACTGCCCCCAGATAATACCTTTTTGAACTAGCCCAGTGGTTTCCAACCTTTTTTCATTTGCGGACCCCTAAAATTTTTCGAATGGAGGCGCGACCCCTTTGGAAATCTTAAGACTTAGGCCTTGGCTACACTTGCGAGTTACAGCGCAATAAAGCCACCCACAGCGCTGTACCTCACTCCCCGTCCACACTGGCAAAGCATGTACAGTGCTGTATCTCCGCGGATACAGCGCTGCTTGTACTCCACCTCCCCGAGAGGAATAAAGAGTATTGCACTGCCGCTGCTGCGCTGCGGCGCCAGTGTGGCCACCCAATGCGCTCTGATTGGCCTCCAGAAGTATTCGGCAGTATCCCACAATGCCTGTTCTAGCCACTCTGGTCATCAGTTCGAACTCTACTGCCCTGGCCTCAGGTGACCAACCATCAGACCCACCCTTTATAATCCCCGGGAATTTTAAAAATCCCCTTCCTGTTAGCTCAGCCAGGCGTGGAGTGCTATCAGCGAATCTTTCCAGGTGACCATTCCTCCACGTGCCAAGCGAGCCCCAGCATGGAGCAATGTCGAGCTACTGGACCTCATCAGTGTTTGGGGGGAGGAAGCTGTCCAGTCCCAGCTGCGCTCCAGCCGTAGGAATTACGATACCTTCGGGGAGATATCAAGGGCCATGCTGGAAAGGGGCCATGACCGGGACGCATTGCAGTGCAGGATTAAGGTGAAGGAGCTGCGGAATGCCTACCGCAAAGCCCGCGAGGCAAACGGCCGCTCAGGTGCTCCCCCCACGACCTGCCGATTCTACAAAGAGCTGGATGCGATACTTGGGGGTGATCCCACCTCCACTCCGAGCACAACCATGGACACTTCAGAGCCGGGGGAGGAGGAGATGGAGGACGAGGAGGACGAGAAGGAAAGCGGGAGTGAGGGTGCTGGGGCGGTGGGAGACACCCCGGAATCCCTGGAGGCATGCAGCCAGGAGCTCTTCTCGAGCCAGGAGGAAGGTAGCCAGTCACAGCGGCCGGTACTTGGTGGAAGACAAACAGAAGAGCGTGTTCCCGGTAAGCGGCTTTTTTGTGGGGGAAGGAAATTTTTCAGGAGAGGAGGGTTAGGGCTGCATGCATGCCTAGATGCGGAATAGCACATTGATGTGGTCTATCACATCACGGTAATCGGCCTCGGTAATCTCTTCAAGTATCAGAGGGGTAGCCGTGTTAGTCTGGATCTGTAAAAGCAGCAAAGAATCCTGTGGCACCTTATAGACTAACAGAGGTTTTGCAGCATGAGCTTTCGTGGGTGAATGCATCCGAAGAAGTGGGTATTCACCCACGAAAGCTCATGCTGCAAAACGTCTGTTAGTCTATAAGGTGCCACAGGATTCTTTGCTGGTAATCTCTTCGAAAGTCTCATCCAGAACGTGGGCAATGTGCTTGCGCAGGTTTCTTGGGAGAGCCACCGTGGTCCTTGTCCCGGTCAGGCTAACGTGTCCGCGCCACTGTGCTGCGAGGGGCGGGGGGACCATTGCTGAACACAGGAAAGCTGCATATGGGCCAGGGCAGAAGCCGCATTGCAGTAGAAGACCCTCCCTTGCTTCCCTGGTCACCCTCAGCAGTGAGATATCTTCCAGGATGAACTCCTGTGGAAAATGTTGGGGCAGTGTTCAGTGTAGGTGCCCCCTGCAGCTGTTGGCTCTCCCCAAGGCACAGAAACCCAGAGGACAGTACAGCCCAGAAACAATCAGTCCCCCTTACTCACCATTTTGGGGCTCCCGTGGGTTATGTCTGCTCTCTTTGGGACGGGAAAATTATGCTATTGTGTAGCCTGTGTGCGCCCTCCTTAAGTGTGGGGGAATCATTACTGTGTCTGGTATAAACAATGCTGCCTCTGTTGAGTGTTGCATTTTGCCTTTACAGATGCAACCTTGAGATCTCAGCGGTCCGTGTTATCACCGGCTGAGAGACTGCAAAGACTCCGGAAGACACCGCGGAAAAGCAAAGAAGACATGCTGCACGAAGTGATACAGCAATCTCTTACAGAGAATCAAAAAGCGCAGGAGTGGAGGGAGAGCGAAAGCAGGACCCGCAAGGAAAACGCAGCGCACCGGAAGCAAAGCACGGATCGGCTGATAAGCATCAGGGAGCGCCAAGCGGACTCTATCCAGGTGCTCGTAGCCATGCAGGCGGAGCACTATCGCCTCCGCCCCCTCCTGCAGCCCTTGTCCCAAAACTCTTTCCCTTGTGCCCCCATGTCACCTCCAACCCACTTTCCCCAACATCCGAGTTCTTACCGCCACCAGCTACCTCCAACACCTGTATCTTCACCACCCAGCCCTGAAAACTACGACCCTTACCCTCTGCACTCAACCCCCCTCACCATGCAGTATAGCCATCCTGAAGTGCAGCACTCATTGCACAGCACTCCAGACAGGACATACGCAAATCTGTGATTGTACCGTTCCCCACCCCACCCCCTTGCCCTTTCTGATTCCCAAACAGTTGTGTTTCTTTCAATAAATGAATTTTCTTTTCAATAAATGGATATTTTGGTTTTGAAAATATTCTTTATTATTGCATAAAGTAAAAGATACCTTAGCCCAGGAAACAGGCACTGCAAATCAGCGTAGCAAACACAGATTCCTACTAACATTGTAACCACAGGGCACCAGACATTACTGCTGGTTTTCAGCCTCAAATTGCTCCCTCAAGGCATCCCTAATCCTTGCAGCCCCGTGCTGGGCCCCTCTAATAGCCCTGCTCTCTGGCTGTGCAAATTCAGCCTCCAGGTGTTGAACATCGGAGGTCCATGCCTGACTGAATCTTTCACCCTTCCCTTCACAAATATTATGGAGGGTACAGCACGCGGATATAACCGCGGGGATGCTGTTTTCGGCCAAGTCCAGCTTCCCATACAGAGATCGCCAGCGGCCCTTTAAACGGCCAAAAGCACACTCCACAGTCATTCTGCACCGGCTCAACCTGTTGTTGAACCGTTCCTTGCTACTGTCAAGGCTCCCTGTGTAGGGTTTCATGAGCCACGGCATTAACGGGTAAGCGGGGTCTCCAAGGATCACAATGGGCATTTCGACTTCCCCTATTGTGATCTTCCGCTCTGGGAAAAAAGTCCCGGCCTGCAGCTTCCTGAACAGGCCAGTGTTCCGAAAGATGCGTGCATCATGCACCTTTCCGGGCCAGCCTGTGTTAATGTCAATGAAACGCCCACGGTGATCCACAAGCGCCTGCAGAACCATAGAGAAATAGCCCTTCCGATTAACGTACTCGGATGCTAGGTGGGGTGGTGCCAGAATAGGAATATGCGTCCCATCTATCGTCCCTCCATAGTTAGGGAAACCCATTTGTGCAAAGCCATCCACAATGTCCTGCACGTTACCCGGAGTCACGGTTCTTCTGAGCAGAATTTTATTAATGGCCCTGCAAACTTGCATCAGCACGATTCCAACGGTCGACTTTCCCACTCCAAACTGGTTCACGACCGATTGGTATCTGCCTGGAGTTGCCAGCTTCCAGATTGCAATAGCCACCCGCTTCTCCACCGGCAGGACAGCTCTCAATCTCGTGTCCTTGCACCGCAGGGTGGGGGTGAGCTCCTCACACAGTCCCATTCAAGTGGCTTTTCTCATCCGAAAGTTCTGCAGCCACTGCTCATCATCCCAGACTTGCATGACGATGTGATCCGACCACTCAGTGCTTGTTTCCCGAGCCCAAAAGTCGCGTTCCACAGTGCTGAGCATGTCCGTGAATGCCACAAGCAATTTCGTGTTGTACCCATTACGCGACTCGCTATCATCGTCAGACTCCTCACTGTCACTTTGGATCTTAAGGAATAGCTTGACTGCCAAACGTGACGTGCTGGCGAGACTCGTCAGCATACTCCTCAGCAGTTTGGGCTCCATTTCCCGCAGACCGTAACGGAACACAGATCGCGCTGCACAGAAACCGTTGAAAGATGGCGCCAAATGGCAACACAGGGATTGCTGGGATGTGAAGCGATGCATCACGGGGCGTTGGTACAGGACCCAGAATGCCCCGCCCCCCCCACCCCCTTCCCACAACCCATGGCGCCAGAATGGGAAGAGGTGCTCTGTGGGATAGCTGTCCATAATGCACCGCTCCCAATGCCACTGCAACTGCCGCAAATGTGGCCACGACAGTGCGCTGGCAGCTGTCAATGTGCACAGACTGCAGCGCTTTCTCTACTCAGCTGTACGAAGGCAGGTTTAACTCACAGCCCTGTACATCTGCAAGTGTAGCCAAGCCCTGAGTCTCCCCCAGAGGTCCGTGGACATAGGTTGAAAGTGAAGCATCTCTGTTAGGCCTCACACTGGTTACTGTTCTTGGTTAGGTCACTAAGAGCTTGTCTAGAGTAGAAAAGTTGCAAAGGTTAAACTACATCTTTTAAAACTAATCTAGTTAAACCAGCGCAAACGCCTCATGTAGATGCACTTAAAGAGGTTTAACCCATTCTTAAATTGCTTTGGCTGGCACGGATAAATTATTGATGAAGCTAAACCAATTGAACTGAGGGGTTAGCTGGTTTAAGTGTGTTTGCATTAGGGGTTTTCACCAGTTGATTAGATCTATTTAAAATGGAGATAGTGAGAATGGTCTTAGTGGCTGCGAATGTGCTAGGAAGCTGGGTGCATCTAATAATAAAACCTTGCTCTTTTCATCAGAGAATCTCAAAGCAATTTACAAGCAAGTCAGTTTGTAACAGATGGAGAAACTGAGGCACAAAGTGGTGAAGTCACTTGCCCAAGGTCATTCAGCTGGTCAGCGGGTGGCAAAGCTGCGAACAGAATTTCAGGTCTCGCGAGTCTCAATCTAGTGCTCTCCCCACTAGGCAGCACCCCCCCCCCAGTTATTGGGGTACAGTGGGGCAATCTGCCATAGCCACATCGCACTGCAGAGGCAGCAGTGTTAATCCAGGCGCACCGTTCTTTAGTTTGCTCCTTTCTTGGACTGGTTGACACATTCAGGAACAATCCAGAGTAAGAGTGCACAGAGCTGAAACCAAAAGGGGCCAGACGTCACTGAGGCAGGATCCCAGCCTCTCTACCAGCCATTTCAGCAGGTGGGCATGGCACCTGGGGCAGAGACCCCACCCTCTCCAGCCCTGAATCCAACCAAGCCTGTCTGCAAAGAGCGATTCCTGCCCGGGGAGAGCACAGTGATCCATGTGTTGGAGACACGTGGCATCAGCTGCCCCAGTCAAACATTAACCAGCACCATCCACTGGCAGCAGCTCTGGCAGCTCCACCGTACAGCTGCCTTTTCTGAGGAGGGGTCACCGCGCCCAGCCTGGCACCTCCTCTTATTATCATCAAGCTCTATTACAGTAGCAGCCAGTGCACGAGCCAATCCCTGCCCCAATAGTCTAGCTTCCCCAGCAGCATGGGCAGCAGAGCCAGGGAGTGCCCCAGGGTTATGCCCAAGGCCAATGGCAGAGCCAGGATTAGAACCCATGTCTCCTGAGTGCCAGCCCAGTGGCTCCAGTGGCTCAGCCCCTCGCTCCCACTGGCAAACAACTGACTTTGGTTACTCCCCAGTTAGCCCAGCAGGAGCAAGAGGAGGCCTCGCAGTGTCACTCCTTAGCACACAGCTCGCTGCACGCTCACCAGCACAGCAGGCTGGAGGGGACACCCCAGACCCGGGACTCAATGGGCATGGGGGGATATAAGGGGCTCGCCCATCTCAGACGTTCCTTCGCACCTGGGAGGAGTTCTAGGCCAGGCTTTCAAGGGCTCAGCGCCCAGCTCTTCAGGTACCTACGCAAGAGATGAGAATTGGAAAATCTGGCTACTTTCATCGTTCAGCACGCGCACTGGACCTTCCCCCCGCCCCCGCTGCGTCTGAGCAAACGCCCCTGGTTTGGAAGTTTCCTGGCCTTAGCTCTCAGCACGTCTCCGCTAGTGCTGGGCAGGTCTGTTCTCCAGTTTCCTGCTGCTCGGGGGTTTCTCACACAACAGCGTTAAGTCACCTCCAAGCCCTTCTTTGGCACTTTCCACGGACCCTGCTAGAGAGGAAGCTGGGCTGTTCTTTTTAAAGGCAGGGGTGGAAACAGAGCCCCCCGGCTCCCCCGGACACAAGCATGTGCTTTGCTCGGCTCTTTCTCCTCGTCTCAGATGTTTAGATGGGGAACTACGAGGTTTGTCAGCTGCCCAAGCAGTCACTAGCTCTCTGGCCTTTGGGGGGGACAGTTCATGGAGCTCCCCCTGATTTTCCAATCCATCCCCCCCGGGAGTTCGAAGGGCTGGACTGTTCTTGAGCAGTTGGCCTCGGCCAATTTGCTAGACTATAAAAATGAAAAAAACTCTGTGGCCATCTGTGCAAAGCTCAGAAAGCAGGGCCAGCTCCATACAGCATCACTGCAAACCCTCCCGGGCCAGGCAGCGTAGAATTCAATGCAGCCCAGCTCCCATAAACACTTCCACCGTGAGTCACATTCCCAAACCACATACAATGGCAGGAAACATCCAGGGAGCCAATACTGTGGAATGTGCAAGTGGAACAGAGCCTGGATGCAGGCTCTGCATTTCTCGCCTGGTAACAGCAGGTGTGTGGAGGAATCTGGGGGCTCCTGGGGCCTGATCCCAAGTCAGTCGAGTGACACTGGCACAAAGCATTGTGGATAGACCAGGCCCCGGGTCTCTGTCTTTATTTCTCTGAATGTTCCTTGCTGTGTTTTTAATGGCCACAAGTGAGGTCCCAAATCCTCTGCAGCACGCTGCACCTAAGTTATGCAGCAGGCTCCCACTTTTCTATGGGACCCCTCTGGATTTATACAGCCCCACAGGAACCTTCTGCAGCTGTGGCAGGAACAGAGAGCTCCCCTCCTCAGCACATGGCAAGTCTGCAGCTGGAGAGGTTCTGTGGTCAGCTGGTGGGACGGGGGAGCAGCCCTTGCCCATGCTCTAGGACACCTTGCAGGCCCTTTGCCCAGGTGCAGACCTTCTAAGGGGGAAGCAAGGGAGCATTCCAGGAGAAGAGCACTGGGCAGAGAAGAGGGAGTTGGAGGAGGCGAGAGCATTTGTGTAAATTGACAGGGCAGCAAGCAGCTTTGCTGCAGACACTTGAGGATAAGGAGAATCCCATGGCCATTTGCACAGCTGCGAATCAAGCTACATGTGGAAGGCACTGACCTCAATGAGACCTTCTCCTCCACTCCAGCTCCCCCAGCATCTGCCTTGCCTGGTCTCTAGCTCTCTGCCCCGACACAGTCTCATCCTCAAGGATCCCAAAGCACTTAGAACGTCCCCCGATCGCCTGTTACTGTACATGAAGCACTGAGCATGCCCTGAAATGCAGCCATGTTGCTATCCGAGATGGGGCTGGCTCCCAAGTGGGGGTTGCAAGGAAAAGACTGGCCATTACTCATAACGATGTGTGGTGAGATGTACCGGTCTCATCCAGGGGATAGCAGTAAAAGCCTTAACTCCTGGAGCAGAACGAAGACCTAAGCAGGGATCATTCCTAGAAACTGTGAGCTGACACCCTGCCTGCCTCACTGGTTTGTATTGGTTTCTTGCCAGGTCCAAACCTTGGCTGCACAAAGCCACCCATTGTCCTTTTTTGACTAAGATCAGGTAGACGCCAGGCTGAAGGAAGCCGTTCTCGGAGTCTCTGTTCAAATCCCTGACTGAAAAGATTTACTGTTGTCAGCTGAGGGCCAAGGCCCTGGAATATTGGCCCCTACCACACCTTCTGTCTAGAAGAAACAGACTGCAGTGCTGCCAACTCTAGCAATTTTATCATGAGTGCCATGATATTGGGGTAAAGCCCCAGCTCCTGGAGCCAGGTGAATACGGGCAAATCTCATCTTATATTTATGAAAAACATTTCTAGCCCTCCTGGCTGTGGAGAAAAGCTGGGCACGTGACCCTGGACAGTGCAACCTAAAAGCTCAGAAAGCTAAAAAGAAAAAAATCTTTTAAAATCTCACGATGTCAAACCCAATCTCTTATTTGAGGGCCTGACTCCTGGTTCTTGACCATTTGGGATCAGCCGTCCTGTGATAGCTTGAACACTGCATGGAAACTTAACTCAATTTTCTGGCTTTCCAGACTGCAGGGGGTCTGGCTGGGCTCTGTGTGTTTTGTGGGGGAGTCTGGAGTGTATTGTCAGATGGGGATGTGGGGCTATGTGGCTTTTTTAAAAGCTTCATATTCCTTTAAGCCACTTTCCAAAGAGGTCAGTCTGATGTCTGCTCCCCCCAGCTGCAGCACAGTCTGCTCCTGGGAACCCGGGAACGCTTCTCTAGGCGATTTCGAGTGGGATAAGTGACCAAGACGGTGGCTCCAGCTGATCCTCGCGCTCTGCCAAATCATTGAGGTCATCAAGAGTGTGAGGGGGACAGTGCCCAGAGCAGCCCCAGGCTGATTTATCTTTGCAAAGCACATTTCCCCTTGAGCTGGGTCATGGAGATAAGCTCTGAAGACCCAGCGCTGAGGCTGTTCCAGAGTTAAAGGGAAACCTCTGAGCAAGCAGGCTGCTTCCTCTCCAGTGAGCGGGCAGAAATCCTCACCAAGAGTTGCCAAAGCAAGGCTGGGAATGCAGGAGAAGCTCGGAGCAGGGGAGATGGGATGGCTGCTTTTCAGAAGGGATGGCCACTGTAATGCTGGCTGCTATCTGGGCGCTCGGTGTTGAAGATTCATCTCATGTGGCCTCTCCAATACTGGAGGTTTGCAACCAAAGTAGCCAGCCCTGTACCATCCTCTGCGAATCTCTGGGGATGAATGGTCCTTTTGATGCTCCCAGGATACCACATCCTCCACCCAAGACGATCATTTCCTTCCTAGTGTTCTCCTGCCATCAACTGCCCCTTCCATTGGCTGTAAACATGCATCCCGCTGGAGCTCTTACAGTGTGCCCATCCAATCAAATCGCTCTCCAGAAGCTCTCTGACTCATGTCTGCACCCCAAAGCAGTGGCCACTCTTGGAAACATTGGGCCCAAGTGTGTAAAGGTCGTTTACACCTGCAATTAGTTGGGAGCTTAAAAGTGAACTCCCCAGACCTGGAGGCCCATGATGTCATCTGGAAACGTCTCATGTGTCCCTCACCATAGAATTCATTGTACTCCGCTGGAGAGCAGTAACCATGCTGGGCAGTACCATTCTGCCCCGCATGCTAGGTACGCAGCAGAGAGGTCCTTCTGTCATGCCCAGACCTAGACCTCTGACCCAAATGCCTCCCTGAGCAATTGCCTTGTTAGCTGTTGTAGCATTGGACCTGGTGCTGAAGTTACAGGCTCACTTGTCAGTAGTTTCTTGTTCCATCTTAGAGGCTGGTTCCACACGTGGTCTTCTCCATGCATCTGACTTCTCACCTCTTCTCCAGGAGCCACCAGTGACCCTGACACACCACATATCCATCTGCAGGTGAATGCTCCCTGCTTTGTCTGACTGACAGCAGGAAGGTAAGAGTGGTCTGAGATGCCCACATGTCTCCAAGACAACCCAGGGATATACATCCCAGGCATCTTTGTTAAGGTTCTCAACTATTCCAAAGTTCATTCAGGAGCCTGAACCACACCGGCAGGGGTGTAGTTGGTCTGACTCACTAAAGTCAGGACTGGAGGGAAGGAGGCAAGCTTGAATATCCTCAGTCGTCTAATTCCAGGGTGGAGTAATGATTTATGGAGTTATCATCATCACAATCTAACCCTCTTCCTTCTGCTGAACAGTGGGCCTGTCTATACTAATGCAAAAAAGGCATTGCTGCAAAGGGGCTGTTGGAACATCCTGAGCTTGCGACACCTGGGCCAGATCTTCAGCTGGTGTAAGTGGCATGCTGATTACACCAGCTTGGATCTGGCCCAACATTTCTAGTTACTTAGTTTGATGAATGCACATGCTCCAGTAAAACGGGACATCCATCCATTCCCCTCTCCGCAGGTTCCTGTCAATTCCTGGAATCTACATATAACGATATAGACAATGGCTTGAACCTGAATCAATCCAGCATTAAAAGCACATTGATCATCTCCCACCGATGGAAGACAAATGAACGGGCTTGCAGCAGGTGACCCAGGCTACTTGAGATCAATGGGGAATCAGGAGTAAGGTGTCTGTGGATGAAACGGTTACACTTTACAAAGAGTAAACACCCACTTTCAGCCAGCCAGGATCTGGGGGGGGGGGGCGGACGGGGGACACACTGCTAGTCAAGACAGGGGACTGGACTTGATGACCTTTCAAGGTCCCTTCCAGCTCTATGAGATAGGGATATCACCATAACTCGTGATTTACATTACACGAGTGAGAATGTGCACACACAATCTGTGCAAATCTGCATGTTTGTATGTGTGTGGGCACATGTATGTGCATTTGTATTCACCTGAGAAAGCCTCAGTGCACACGCATAAAAAGTGTGCTTGCAGTTATTACTACATTGGTTCACAAATACATCTGCATGTGCACACACTTCCTTTGAAGGTATGCAGGTATGTTTACATACCCACGCTGGGTTGACACACATGCATGTTTGTGTCTCCTTGCACATGTAGTGTCTATATGCCTGTATAAACTCTAAACTTGTTTTCATTTTCATTTTTCTTTCCCTTGGGGATGAACGTTCATCAGACTTTACAACTGTGTTTAATACCCACATAATTTAACTCTACTACCAGGAACAACTGTGCAAGTTCAAACAAGTTCCTAGGCCGCAGCTTTCCAGCAAGCAGGTTTTCATGAGACACTAGAAAGAGTGTGCCAGTGAACCCCACAGCCAAGTGTTTCCAGCAGCCCAGAATGGCACTGCTGGACTTTGTAACCAGGGCCCTGCTGCTAAATTATGTTTCATACAACCAGGGTTAAGTCAGAACTCACTAACCTGGGGGGAATCGGGAGTAGCCCCATTGAGAACAATGGAGTCCAACCTGTGTCAAACGGGGGCAAGGGGTTCAGAATCAGGCCCAATGGCTATGAATTGATACTGTGGCTGGGCTAGGATTCTTGTGAAAGGGTGGGGCAAATTAACTGCTGTTTCACAGTCTGAGACAACATGTTTGTGCTTCAGCAATAAACCTACTGCAGGCAACAATAAAAGCCCTTGTTCTCTGTCACTATTACTGAGCACATTTCCAAAGCTCTGGGAGAACCTTAGCTAACTTGTTCTGCCTTTGTGAGAGAATCTCTCCTTTGCTGTGTTGTGCACCCTCCCCACCTGTATCCTCATTAGCACGAAGGGCTTAGCCCAATGAACTGTGCCAGTCACTGACATGGGCCCCACCACTGCAATATCTGAGGCCTTGTGTATGGCATCGATGAAAGGATCCTCACAGGTACCTTTCATGTAACCATCCGTACAATGCCTTGCACAGCTCCGGTGCTGTGTGCGTTCTGACTAATAACGGCATCGATGGCAGGTGTATGCGCTTACGGCAGCTGGCGTGTCTCCAGGGAGAGCAATTATCCTGGGAAAGCTAATCTGAGGTGGTTCAGTGGGACATAGAGGCCGGTCACGACCCACATGGCAGGACGAGGTAGTCAACAGGATTGCTGTGTTAGTACAGGGGAAATGGAGGCCTGTCCACCCTGCAGAATTCAGGCTCAGCCACAACAGCTGAGGCCATTAAGCCCATAACAACTCTCTCCTCTTTAGAGGATAAAATCAATACAGAAAAGCAGAGCAATTTGGTTGCAATGCAGATACCTTGGGGGAGCTCAAGGCCAGCGGCAGCTCCAGGCATCAGCGCGCCAAGCGCGTGCCTGGGGCAGCAAGCCGCAGGGGGCGCCCTGCCGGTCCCTGCGAGGGCGGCAGTCAGGCAGCCTGCGGTGGCATGCCTGTGGGAGGTCCGGCGGTCCCGCGGATTTGGCGGCAATTCGGCGGCGGGTACACTGAAGCCACAGGACTGCTGGACCTCCCGCAGGCATGCCGCCGAATCCCCGGGACCGGGGACCTCCCGCCGGCATGCCGCCGAATCCGCGGGACCGGGGCCCTCCCGCAGGCACGTCGCCGAATCCGCGGGACCGCGGACCTCCCGCAGGCATGCCACCGACTCCGCGGGACCGGGGACCGCCCGCAGGCGCCGCCGAATCCGCGGGACCGGGGGCCTCCCGCAGGCAGGCCGCCGAATCCGCGGGACCGGGGACCTCCCGCAGGCGCCGCCGAATCCGCGGGACCGGGGCCCTCCCGCAGGCAGGCCGCCGAAGGCAGCCTGCCTGCCGTGCTTGGGGCAGCAAAAAAGCTAGAGCCGCCCCTGCTCAAGGCGTTCACTCCCAAAGTGGGTCTGGCCTGTTCCATTCCTCTGCCTCTTGGAATCCACATATGTTTCCTTAAACACAGCATTTGCGGTGTAAATCAGCATAGCTCCTTTAGCTTCAATAGAGCACCAGTGAGTTACACCCGCTGAGGATATGGCCCCACAAGTCTAACCTAACAAGCCTTGCATTTGGGTTCAGTATGGAAAGATCTCCCGCTTCCTGGGGTGGGCATTTACAGCGGACATTCCCTTATGCTAGGGCTGTGTCATTGTAGTCTTTTTAAATGGTCTTCCAGAAGCCTGGAGAAGAACAGATTCTTACCCTAACCGTTTTTCCACCTTGTTCCTTTTATTACTGCTTAATAACAGTGGACACAAAATCACCAGCCTTTGCAAATCATCTATTTTCCTGGTATCATTTACATTAGACAGACAAGAAAGGACAGAGCAGCAGGAGGCTCAGACTGTAGCTGCAGGAACCTAGGCAGTTACGGGAAGTTGGGGATCAAGTCACTCCTTGCCAAATTCCCACACTTATAGATTCATAGATCCTAAGCCCTGAAGAGACGACTGTGATCATCTAGCCTGGCCGCGTGTAAGCGCAGGCCACAGAACTTCCCCCAAATAATTCCTAATACCGACTCCGAGCTTTTCGAATAATGTCCAGTCTTGATTTGAAAACTGTCATTGATGGAGAATCCACCACAACCCCCGGTAAATTGTTCCAGTGGTTAATTACTCTCCCCATTAAAAAAGTACAGTTTATTTCCAGTTTGACTTTGTCTAGCTTCAACTTGCAGCCACTGGATCACATTCCACCTTTCTCTGTGACACCACTCAGAGCTGCCAAACCCCCGAGTGAGCTCCAACTGACAGGCAAGAATCCGATAGGCGTCTAACAGAGCCACTGGCCCAGGGCAGGGACGGCATTTCTATATGTACCATAGATAGATATGGTGCCTGAGAAAGTATTTCATTGACACCCGTACTTCATGTAGGGAGGGGCTGATTTGGAGACAGCGGGGCACTTCTGTACAAGGTACGGTAGGAATGTCAGTCACGTAAAGCCCAGTCTGTCCACCTCGCTGCATTTCAAACACTGTGGTGTGAAGGCGCCATGGACATAAACGAGCTACCCCATGAATTGGGTGTGAGACAGGATCTCATCTCTGCCCCACTCCACACAGCCATGGCCAGGGATGGGAGCTGACTGCTCTGTGGGTAGCATTACTGAGCCAGTCAAAGCAAAGGGGAGGAAGGAGGAACATAGGCGCTGGAGCTAGGGGTGCGGGGGGCGTGGAGTAGTTTCCATTCTATCCAGGGGTTACAGTTCGGTTCAGTGGCTCTCAGCCCCCCCCCCCACCATAACAGTTGTTCCAGCACCGCTGAGCGGGAACCTCCAGCCCCGGGCTCCTCTCACGAGCTGAGGTTGGGGGATGGAGCCAGGGCTCTGCCCCGGCCAAGGGACGACACCCACCGCAGAGCTCACCAGAGCAGCCCCCGGGAAAGCCCCCTTCGCGGCTTCTAAGCGAGTCCGCCAGGGCAGCTCCAAGCGGGAGCCACTGAGCCCCCCATGTCTGAGCGCGGAGCCCAGGGGACAGGCTCCCCGCCCTCCGGGGCCCGTCCACGGGTCAGACACGGACCCACGTGGGGCACCAGCCCGCGGCTCTGCAAGGGGCCGGCTGGGAGGGGAGCGGAGCCCAGCGGCTGCAGAGCGGCCGGCGCCGTTCGTCCCGGGCAGCGCATGGGGCTGTGCCTGGCCCTGCTCCGCCTCGGGACCTTTCCCCGAAGTCAGGCACCGGCGGGTCCCCGGCCTCCCGCTGCACCTGTGCAAGCGGGGCTGGGCTCGGCGCGGGGCTCGCCGCGCCCAGCAGCCCGGGGACCCCGCCCGTCCGCTCCCCGCAACCCAGCGCCGCGAGCTGCCCCGAGCCCCGGCTCTCCGCGCCGCCCCGAAAATCCCTCCTGACCTGCAGCTGCCGCCTCCCGTCCGGCCCGGCGCGCCCCGCGCAGCGCCCGCGACTCTGGCTGCGGCTCGGCCGGCCCAGCCGTTCCCTCCGCTCACATCTGGCCAATTGCGCGCCAGGGGTGGGACCCGCCCGGGGGCGCTGCCTGCCAGGAATGCGCTCGGACGGGCCGGGGTCCGAGCGGCGCTGGGCATTTCCCCGCCGCCGCCGGCGGCCCCTGCAACACTGAGGAGCCCGCGCAAGCTGCCGCTGAGCTCACCCAAGGCGCCGCCTGGCTTGTCAGCGGGGGGTTGGTTCTTTGTTTGCATTACAGCAGTGCCCAGCGAGGGGCCGGGACCGGCCGGTGCTAGGCGCTGTACGAACCAAGCTGGCCTTGCCCCACACAGCCAGCAATGTAACCCTAGCGAGTCAGCTCTGGGCGCAGGGACTTTACAGCGCACCGTTATGTGCATTAGGGTGACACCTAGGGGACCCCAAGTGAGATCAGGCCCCCACTGCACCAGGCACTGCACAGACACAGCAGCTCGCAGGACACCACCCAATGATTCTTACTGAGGCCTTGTCTACATTTAAAAGTGGTGCCAGCATGGGGGGGGGGGAGGAGGAGGAGGGGAAGAGATTCCCCCCCTCCCCCAACATAATTGTGCTGGCAAAAGACCCTAGTGTAGCTATGAACATAAGAGCAGCCGCACTGTGTCAGACCAATGGTCCATCTAACCCAGTATCCCGTCGCTGGCAGGCGCCAGTACCAGATTCAGGAGGAGTGCACAGAACAGGGAAGCTGGAGCACCCACCTCTGTCTTACCCTCTCAGCTTCTGGCAGTCAGGGGTTTAGGGTTGCTCAGAGCATGGGGTTGAGTCCTGGATCATATTGGCTAATAGCCATTGATGGACCTGTTCTCCATGAACTTACCTAGTTCTCTTTTGAACCCAGTTGTACTTTTGGCCCCCTTTCATCCCTATTTAAAGATGTTCTTTTAAAGGAAAGTGTCTATTCTCATCAGTGCAGGAGTCTCATTCTTGGGTCTTATGCTTCTAGGGTGATACATGGTAGCAGGATTAGATTAAAATGTAGACACTCTTAGCCCATGCCTACGATTCTAGCTCCTGGAGTCACACAATGAGATCAGAATCTCAGCTTTATATTTCTAATCCTCCTCGTGGATACAAAGAAAAGCCTAAACTGAATGTAATTGATACCTGCCTGAGTCTGCTGACAGCCTGAAACAATAGCTTGCAAGAGGTAGAAAGGGCCCAGTTCAGCTTAACTCTGCAACCTGCTCCTACCCTAAGGAGGTATGGGGCAACGGTACAGGGACAGAGCCACAGCATGAGGTAGAGGCATGAGGCCCCCCAGATACCCAGTGGGGGTATGTTGAGGACCATGGGTGGCTGCTGAAGGGCGGAACTCTTGTATCTCAAATAATTTTTGATCCTTTGAGTGAATTGTCATTGTTAGTATGAAGGAGCATGAAAACAGAGGTCCAAACCACGCTGTAATGTCCTGGCACTGTGTACTGTTTTTGCAGCAGCTCTATACCTAAGAATGATTTTAGTTAGAGAGACAGTTGAAGACAAAACAGAGGTTGCTGGTGGTATGCTATGCCTCTCCAAAGAACTGCATTAGTGCTGACAGATAAGCATTACTGTAGGTTTTAACTCCTATAAATAAGCAAGACTATCTGAGATAGCGCCATCTGGTGCCTCCCAATAGTATTACACTGGCAAATGTTACCAGTTTTGCACCTACTCTTGAATTGCTCATTTCAAAGAAGTGAGGAAATTAGAAGGGCCAGTAATAGAAGCCATCTCTCTGTGTTCTTTATTCCTAAATTGTATTTCTATTTAATTTTTCCTAAATATCTATAGACACAGAAAGAACAGTTACAAAGGCTGATTAACATTTTACGGTAGAGTTAAACAATATGTACATTACAGAGCATGCAGTAACTAGTATGAGCATTAATTAAGAAAATTATTTACAAAATTCCAAATGACAAGAATAGACTCATCCTATTATCTGAGGCATACATGCTTATGAACATACCCATTATAAACAGAGACCAGAGATCTGTACATAATTAGAAGGGCTCCCACAGGGCAGGCAATGTAACCCACTGGATATGGCACTACCGTGGCAGTCAGGAGAGCTAGCCTGGACTGGTGACCTTGGGCAAAACACTTCACTGCCCTGTGCCTAAGTTTCCCCAGTTGTAAAATGAGGGTAATGATACTTTGTAAAATGCTTTGCAATCAATGGATGTAAAGCACTGTACTAGGTTAAGCTATTGTTTAAGGTACATTTGAATTGCTGCTGTCATGCTCATGTGACAGCTGCCATCTTGGCCAATCATAGAATCATAGAATCATAGAATCTCAGGGTTGGAAGGGACCTCAGGAGGTCATCTAGTCCAACCCCCTGCTCAAAGCAGGACCAAACCCAACTAAATCAGCCCAGCCAGGGCTTTGTCAAGCCTGACCTTAAAAACCTCTAAGGAAGGAGATTCCACTACCTCCCTAGGTAACCCATTCCAGTTCTTCACCACCCTACTAGTGAAAAAGTTTTTCCTAATGTCCAACCTAAACCTCCCCCTCTGCAACTTGAGACCATTACTCCTTGTTCTGTCATCTTCTATCACTGAGAACAGTCTAGATCCATCCTCTTTGGAACCCCCTTTCAGGTAGTTGAAAGCAGCTATCAAATCGCCCCTCATTCTTCTCTTCTGCAGACTAAACAATCCCAGTTCCCTCAGCCTCTCCTCGTAAGTCATGTGCTCCAGCCCCCTAATCATTTTTGTTGCCCTCCGCTGGACTCTCTCCAATTTATCCACATCCTTCTTGTAGTGTGGGGCCCAAAACTGGACACAGTACTCCAAATGAGGCCTCACCAGTGCTGAGTAGAGGGGAATGATCACATCCCTCGATCTGCTGGAAATGCCCCTACTTATACAACCCAAAATGCCATTAGCCTTCTTGGCAACAAGGGCACACTGTTGACTCATATTCAGCTTTTCGTCCACCGTAACCCCTAGGTCCTTTTCTGCAGAACTGCTGCCCAGCCATTCGGTCCCTAGTCTATAGCAGTGCATGGGATTCTTTCGTCCTAAATGCAGGACTCTGCACTTGTCCTTGTTGAACCTCATCATATTTCTTTTGGCCCAATCCTCTAATTTGTCTAGGTCCCTCTGTATCCTATCCCTACCCTCCAGCGTATCAACCACTCCTCCCAGTTTAGTGTCATCTGCAAACTTGCTAAGGGTGCAGTCCACACCATCTTCCAGATCGTTAATGAAGATATTGAATAAAACCGGCCCCAGCACCGACCCTTGGGGCACTCCACTTGATACCGGCTGCCAACTAGACAAGGAACCATTGATCACTACCCGTTGAGCCCGACCATCTAGCCAGTTTTCTATCCACCTTACCGTCCATTCATCCAGCCCATACTTCTTTAACTTGCTGGCAAGAATACTGTGGGAGACTGTATCAAAAGCTTTGCTAAAGTCCAGAAATAGCACATCCACTGCTTTCCCCTCATCCACAGAGCCGGTTATCTTATCATAGAAGGCAATTAGGTTAGTCAGGCATGACTTGCCCTTGGTGAATCCATGCTGACTGTTCCTGATCACTTTCCCCTCCTTTAAGTGGTTCAGGATTGATTCCTTGAGGACCTGTTCCATGATTTTTCCAGGCCAACACACCATGGATGGAACCGGGAGCCACCACAGCTAAAAGCACAAGCTGCTAGCATTCCCTAGGCAGGGCTCTACCCCCTGCTCTCCTCTCTGGACAGGCACAGAGGAGCCCTGGTAACAACTCACCAGTGGTTACACTAGGTCTGCCTTTTCTCATGCTGTTGGTAACGGGATCCTGTGTGTCCACCAAGGTGTGGGTTAATCAAGGCAGATTCAGCATTAACATTGTTTGTGATACTTTAGGGAACAGTTTAATACTTGAATGAGTGACTGGGAACTGGATACAAGCCTAAGGAACCTCTCCCCTGGGATCAGTGCAGCCTTTCAAAGCAAGGGGAAGGATATTTGTAGACCGGAGGCTGGTCTCGGCGGGACAATAGACATTCCTGTCTCCGGAAGGACAGTCCAGTCTCCCACTCTGCCTGCGTGGGGGACTAACACTTTTAGCTGCATTTTCCTTTGCTCCTGAACAGGGCCAGCTCTAGGCACCAGCAAACCAAGCACGTGCTTGGGGCGGTACAATTTCAGGGGCCGCATTCCGGCCACCTTTTGTTTTTGCTTTGGCAGTTGCGCTCCCGGAGGTGTGTTTTTTGGGGGGTTTTTTGGCTTGGGGCGGCAAAAAACCTAGAGCCGGCCCTGCTCCTGACCAACAGCACAAGTCTCCTCATTTGGAGAGCTGAGGAGACACTCTAGGCTGCACTTGGCAGGATCTTTAGGGTCAGAGGCCTCCAGAACAGTATCAGAGGGGTAGCCGTGTTAGTCTGGATCTGTAAAAGCAGCAAAGAATCCTGNAAGGACTCTATAGAGATGTAGCCTAGACAGTTCCCAAGCAGGGGCCTGAGACCTCCAGGGAGGATCAGGACCTCCCTCTCTTTCATTATGGCTAGATGGGAGGAGGGTCCCAAAACTCCCTTGTATTGTAACATGGGGTCACAGTCTGGAAAAGGTCAAAAGTGGTGCCCTGCAGCACAAATCCCCCCCATCCACCCATGCCATAGACTCAGAGCTCCCAATGTTATTTCTAAACACAGGTATTTTGGTTATTTAAGAAATGGTATTTCAGTCTAAATCTGCAGGGCAGTTACTGCTCGTTGGGGCTGTCGGCCTGCCAAGGTTGGCTTTCGGATGCTGAACTGGTTTTAAAATTATCCTAGGGCAAAAGACATCTTAAGAGTGACCCTGTAATGATGGCATCATTACTTCCATGTTTACTGACTTTCAGTAATTTGCATATAAATGCACCGGCCAGCTTTGCACTCAGTCTGGGACCTGAGAGTCAAGCTGGGTACCTTCCTTCTTGCAGAATAAATGTTCTACAGGCCAGGTTCTACCCTCACTGACACATAAAGAACACCGCTGCCTCCACTGTGTTTGCACACGCTGCTGATGTGCGTTAGAAGAGCCCAGGAGAACAGGCCTGCCCAAGAATCAGGGAGCTGGTACCAGTTCCCTGACAGCTGACCTGGTTCTCTCAGCCAAAGGAGAGAACCAGGCACAGCACTGTGTTTATTCAAGGCGCACCTGGAAAGAGGTCTGATATCTTCTTTGAGTCGTTGCCTGGCAGTCGGAGCTAATCAGGGATTGTTTATGCTGCACTGCACCCGCCAGGGCCTCCAGCCTGTCAGCTCTTTGGGGACTGGCTCTCCACTGCCCAGCACCTTGCATCCTACGGACTGTATAAAGAGTGTGTGAAATGCTGTCATTCGGATGTGGATACGTTTCACACTCACTGCGCACAGACGTGAATGGCCACACACGTGCGAGGAGGGGAGAGTCAGGCCCTATGTTCTGTGCCTGCCCCCCTCCCCTGATGCGAAAGCACTGCGTATGCCTGTACACCTAAATAAATAAACCAAGCCGAGCAGCAAGGGGGGTTTGCTGGTCCCCTGCTGAGCTGCTCAAGGGTAAGCCCTGGGCAGGATGTCCTCCTGCACGTTTGTGTCTGCAGGCTTGGGCAGGGGGACAGATGGGACATTTGTTTCCTGAGCTGCAGCATCCAGCCTCCAATCCCTCCCCTCAGGGGATTTTAACACCAGCTGCAGAGCAATGTAAATGACCCCTCACAGTGCCCCATACACCAGCCAGACCAACTGCCCCAACCCCCACACAGCGTCCCACACACAAGCCCCCCAACTGTCCCAGCCCCACAGTGCCCCATACACCATCCCCCAACTGTCCCTACCCCACACAGTGTCCCACACACAAGCCCCCCAACTGTCCCCACCCCCCACAGTGTCCCATACACCATCCCCCCAACTGTCCCTACCCCTCACAGTGCCCCATACACCACCCCCCCAACTGCCCCCCCCCCCCGGAGTTTCCCATCCACCAGCACCCCAACTGACCCGACCCCTCACAGTGCCCCATACACCCTCCCCCCACCCGTCCCCCCCCCCCCCACTCCCCCCCACCCCCCCCCCCCCCACCCCCACACCCCCCCACCCCCCCCCCCGCCCCCCCCCCACCCCCCCCCCCAACTGTCCCTACCCCTCACAGTGCCCCATACACCATCCCCCCAACTGTCCCAACCCCCCACAGTGTCCCATACACCATCCCCCCAACTGTCCCAACCCCCCACAGTGTCCCACACACCATCCCCCCAACTGTCCCTACCGCCCCCACAGTGTCCCATACAGCCCTAGCCCTGTACCTACCCCCCCAAATGCTGGCTGTGATGTTCCGGTGTTTGGCTTCACCCCTGTTGTCACACAAGCACCAGTGTCAGCGTGCTGGCTGAGTACGTGTCACTCTCTCCCCACCAAAGCCCCAGGGCGAGACACTGCCTGTCTGGGGACAGATATTGTACAAAGCTTAGCCTGGGCCAGCTCCTCAGCTGGCGTAACTCCACAGGAGTCAGTGGGACTACGACAGGTGCTGTGCTTGGGCTGAGGCGTCACATGAAGGTGGGCCAAGCCCGAGCGCAGTCTGGCCTCCTTTGTGAGGGTTTCGCAGACAGAGCAGGGAGCTGAGGGAGGTCGTGGGGGCAGGGCCGGTCCCTGGCAAGGGCCAGCTGGTAGGTCTGGTCTCGTCTCCATTAATAACTGGGAGCAAAGCAAGCAGCAAGGTAATGATGATGATGGGCAATCACTCGTTACCAAGTATGATCATCTTCCATGGGAATTATGGGTCCTCAGGTAGCTAATAAGGCCAATCCTTGAACCACAAGTTCTATTACAACGAGGGCAGATGTTTTCAGGCTCAGCAGGAGGCTGTCGACCATGACTGGGAGCCAGTTTCTCCTTCCTCCTGCACCTCTTGTCCTCTTCGGCTTGTCGGCGAGCAAGTTCAAAATGCAGGGGACCATCACGTAGGACTTCACTCCATTTTAATGTCGATCATTTCCTCTACCTCGGAAGTCATCTTTCATCCAAGGCAGAAATTCAATATCGCCTGAGCTGTGCCAGTGTAGCTTTTTCTCGTTTACAGCACAGGGTTTTTGAAGATCACGACATTTGATGAACAGACACCAAGCTTCTTGTTTATCAAGCCATTATTCCCCCAGCAAGGTAACCGTGCACGGACGACAGTACCTGCCCAGGAGGGCAGCTCTGGCCTTGTCTCAGCAGCTCAAGGCTGGGAGAGGATTCGCCACGCCAGTGCTCTTTGGGGTAGCTGCCGGATACTTCTCTTCACTCCTCCCAATTCAGCACAAGAGGGTCTGTGCAAGTTCTAAGTTCGTTTCCCACAGACGGGGGGTATGTCTTCACTAGCAACGTAGAGCTTTAATGTGGCTGTGTAGTCATGGCAGAGAGCTGGGAGAGAGCTCTCGCAGCGCTGTAAAAAACCCACCCCCACGAGGGGAGTAGCTACCAGCGTTTTTTCACACCCCTGAGCGAGAAAGTTGCAGCGCTGTAAAGTGGCAGTGTAGACAAGGCCTGAGTGAAACCACAGATCTCTGGGGCCTGGGAGTGGAGCGTGTCAGGCTGTGGGGAAGGTAAAAGAGTCACAGGAGCTATTGGCCATGGCAGTGAAATAGGGAGCAAGGAGACCAGTCCTGCCTCCCCGAGGAAAACAGCACAGGGGCAAGAGAATCAGACAGGCCTGAACTCAGACAGGAAGCTTTTCAGAGAGAGCTCCCCACGGGCGGGCCAGGCTGGCATTGCTGTGAGCTGGATGATTCCTCCCACCCCTCTTTGACCTTTACAGAGTCAGCCTGAAGGAGCTGTGGGCCCAGAGAGGGGCAGCCGCACTTGGAAAGAAGGAAAGTGGGAAGCTGATGGTAAGTTGCTGGGGTTGGCCATGGTCCCTCTGAGATTGCCTCTCTCCTGTGTCCTATTGTGGTGGTTGCGGGCTACTGGGTCAGTGTGGATTCGTGTCTCAGGGGCTGAGATCTAGGGCATTCTCAGAGGCGGCTGTGCGGGATCTGGAGCTGCCTGTAATGAATACTCTCTACTCTGATTGCTGTAGGAAAAGGTGGGGGTAATTCAAGAAGAAGCTGGTTGCATGTAGGAGGAAAAGAGGACAATGGCTTCAGAGAGCTACGCAGCTCCCAACTCGAGGGACAATGCAAAAGCCACATGCTTTTGAAGTTCTATCTCCAACACCCAGCTGAGCTCTCCAAAGGGGTTTTGGGTAGCAGATCCAGCCCAGGAAAGGGAGAATGCAGACTTCAGTAGGCTAGGCTAGGATAAGGATAGAATGCAGACTTCCAGGGAAGATAGACATGCCTGCAGACCTTTGGTTGTTTTAAAACCTTTTTGTCTCATGCTATGCAGTGTTCCTATGGTTAAACAAACAACACTTTGTTTTCAGAAGATGGTTTTGGGTCAATGCAGTGCTCTGGTCGCAGACTCTGAAAGGAACAACTGCAGGTACCGAACCCTGTAGGAGCTGATGGATAAGCGTGGTTGATGCCCAGAGCCTGGTTTAAGAGTGGGAGAATCGTAGGAGTCCACCCTGAGAGGGGAAGGCCTGAGACCTGACGGGGTGAATCCAGAGAGCCCAGAGAGGTGCAGCTAGCCCTGTAACCGTGACAGGGACCCTCTCCCCTGGATCCCGCTCCCTCCAGCCGCCCACCAGACCCCCCATTTCAGGATTGCCAGGGCTCAGTGTAAGAGCTGTTCAGCCAGGACTCTGAGACCAGTTTAACTGCAGCGAGCTGGGCTGGGGATCTTGCTCTTGTGTCTGGGTTTTTGATAATAGCTCTTTCCTCTGGGCTAAGAGTCCAGGTGCCGAGGCGATGGGGCTATTATAAACTGCCCCTCCTCCCCTCCCCCATTCCTCCTCTCCCACTATAGGGGAACACCCCCGAAAATGCTGACATCAGTCACCATCCCCACCAAGCACTGAATGGACGTGTGCAGTGTGGCCCAGTTAGTCTCACTGTGGGAACCACCTGATTTCTGTGCCTTCACATGCTCAGTCTAAACAGAGTGTTACCACAGCATTTGCAGGACTATGGAGCAGACAGAGACAGTGGGACTGCTCCTTATACTGGTGTTGGTGGGGGAGTCTAAGCGCCCTCTCATTTCCCTAGAGTTATTTGGACAAACCTTCGGCAAACAGACCATATTCCCCTATCTTTGGAAGGCTCCCACCGTGAAATTCACCAGTCCCTAGCACAGCTGCTGAACTAGGGTGACCAGACGTCCCGTTTTTAAAGCCCTCCTGCAGGTGTCCCAGCTTTTTCTTAAAAAGGGGCAAATTGTCCCATATTTTCTGTCTCCCCCACATCAGTACTGGTGGGTCCTGCTGCCGGCCGGATCCCTGCTCGCCAGCCGCCCTCCCATCAGCAGTGAGTGGGGGGTCCAGTGGCTGACGATGGGGGTGGGTGTGCAAGGCTGGTGGCGGGGCAAAGATGCAGCACACAGGGCCAGCTGCTCCCCCTGCTGGTCCGTCAGTGCAGCCCCTGCTGCGTGCTGGCTCTCGGCCAGCAGGGCCCTGCCCCACATCCCATTTCCGGCCGGCACTGGCTGTGCACTGAGAGCTGCGGTGGCTGGTGGATGCAGGCAGGCGCCAGGCAGTGGCTGGTTACGTGTCGCCTCTGCTGCCCACCCATCAGCCCTTTACGTGCTTCCCCTCTCACTGTCCTCTCCCTGCTTTGCCCCTTCGCCCTCCCCAGCCACGCTGCTCCTCCATATCCCCCCCAGTGGGGCGCATCCCACTCCCAGTGCTGTGCGGAGAACCAGCCCCTGGTCGGTGCGCTCAGCTCACCAGCAGCCTGGCCAGCAGGCTCCTTCCTCCCCCCACTGCCTCTGGCTGGGCCGGTGCCCCAGGAAAGCCCAAGACCCTCCAGCTCGAGGTGCTGGCCAGGAAGAGCCGAGCCCTGCATGTGCCGAAGCCCCACACAGCACTGGCACGGGGAAGCCTCTCCGCCCCTCAGCTAAGCTCTGGAGTGGCGGCAGTGTGGGTGGGTGGGAAGCGATTTCCAGCCTGTTCATGCCCCAAACCTGCAGGCTCCACAGCAGCCCCCAGGGCAGAGGTTTAGCACCCTCTTCATCCACCTCCCACCCTAGGTCCTGCCCACAGGGAGTGTGGGGCTGCTCAGGCCCCTAGGCACCCTCCCCTGCTGAGCCACCTCTCTGGCCAGTTCGCTGAAGCCCCTGCAGTCAGGTTCCCTGGGCTCTGGTGCACAATGCATCCTTACAGCTTAACCCCTTCCTGCCCACGCTGTAGCTGGGGGGAGGGAGGGGGGGGCGGGACAGGAGGCGGCTGAGTTAGGTGGGTGGCCAGCAGCAGCCTGGAGGTGTTAGCTGCCTTTCGACACTGTGTGGGCAGGAAGGGACAAGCAGCTTCCAGTCATGGTGGGGGGGCACAGAAGAAGAAGAGATGAGCTCTGCAAAGACATGGGCCAGGTCATCCCTTTCCCCCCCCACCCACCTCCTTCCCTGCAGCTGAGGCAGCTCCCGTCCCTTCCCAACCGCACAGTGCTGCTGGCCACATTCTGGTGTGAACCCTGGCAGAAATCGGGGGCGGGGGAGGGGGGAGAGGGCATGTGACCCTGCGTGCCCCCCCCCCCCCCATGTTGCCTTGGCAAGATGCGGCGCCAGGTACCGGGAGAGGCGGGTCCGTCATGGGGGCCCAGCCAGGCGTGGAGGGCAGAGAGCACCAGGCAGGAAGAGTCGGGTCAGTCGGTCACCCCGTGTGAGAGAGGTGTACGGGAGTGTGTGTGTGTCACCTCTCCCCGTGTCTGTGCGTGGGGGGCAGGGGTGGTGTGTCACCCCTCCCTGTGTGAATCCTAAAGCACTATTTCTTTTTAACGGGGGCTCAGTCAGCTTGATGTGAATTTGAACGTTTGTACTGAGTAGTTCTGATTGATTGCCGCTGAACTAGCTTGACTATGATTAATTTTACCAGGTGTCCCATATTCAGCATAGGGAAATATGGTCCCTATGCTGACACCCCTGTCTCTTTGTTACCTTCCCTCCAGTTCCCACTGATGCTAAACAGCTGCAGGTGGCGTTTCCTGCTGGCCCAGTGGAGTGAGGGCAGCCTTTTATCTCAGTCAATATTTAGCCCACTTGGCGAGTTACCCAATCAACAAACGGGAAAGGTTGGCGGCTTCTCATTTGTTTGGGCAAAGTTTCATTTCAACCTTATCAAGAGTTTGGAGGGAGCAGAGCTGAGAAAAATGCCATCTGTGCTTTTCAAGTCCAGGGTGTTACTTTGGCCAGTCTCCAGCCCCAAAGTCAGCGCTGCTCCGCCAGCTCCCTCGGTGCGGGCGACTTCCTGCCATTGAGTTGCCATAAACACGCTGAAGCCTTGGGGGGAAAAGCCTGCATGTAAAACATCCAAGGGAAACACTGCCTCATGATGGGCGTGCGATGCCATAGAGCCCAAAAGCAATAGACCAATCGCTTAGCCCCTGCTGTGCCAGGGGCCAAGCCTTGGCTGGCAATATGTTAGACACTCCCTCCCTGCTTGTGCATGCCCAGGAAAGACTCCACACTGTATGCTAATTGTCAAGCTCACATAGCCATCCCAGCTCCCTAGCTCCTTCAGTCTGAACTTCCTCAGGAGGGGCCCTGGAATCCCACTAGAGAGGGACAGAAAAGGCCTATCAGACCTGCTGCTCCATCTCCCTGGGGCTAAGGTCCCCGACACCACGTTGCTGAGTGTTGTGTCCAGTTTTGACACCTCCCTCCTTTCCCTGGGGAGGGATTCCCCCGTCTGATACCTCTCCCTGCCAGGAGCTACTTCTTTATCTTCACCCTGAATGTTCCCTTTCTGAGGGTCTTCTGAGCTGTGAAGCTCCAGGCTTTAAAGCAGGGGTCTCAAACTCGAATGACCACGAGGGCCACATGAGGACTAGTACATTGGCCCGAGGGCCGCATTACTGACCCCTCCCCCCGCCGCCCTCGGCCCCGCCCCCACTCCACCCCTTCCATGAGGCCCCGCCCCCGTCCTGCCTCTTCCCACCCCTTCCCTGCCCCCATTCCAACCCCTCCGCCGAAATCCCAGGGGGTGCAGGAGGGGTGTGGGGTGTGGCAGGGGCTCAGGGCAGGGAGTTGGGGTGTGGGGTGCAGGAGGGGTGAGGGGTGCAGGAGGGGTGCGGCAGGGGGCTCAGGGCAGTGGGTTGGGGTGCAGGAGGGGTGCGGGGTGTGGCAGGGGGTTCAGGGCAGGGGGAACCATGGCCAATGGGAGCTGCTGGGGGCGGTGCCTGAAGCAATATCAACACCCCCCCCCCGTGCCCCTCCTCCCCCAGGTTCCGGCCACTTCCCGGAGCGGCGCGGGGGCAGGGCAGGCAGGCAGGGAGGGAGCCTGCCCTGCCCCCAGTGCGTGTCGGGCCGGAGCCGCTCAAGGTAAATGCTGGGGGAGGGCGGGGGGGGGGGCCGCGAGGAGCTCGCAGGCCGCAGAAAATAACCTCGGCCCGCGTGCCACGAGACCCCTGCTTTAAAGGCTGTTTTTTTATTAGCCTCAGCACATTGTTGTTGGCTGGCTATTCACTTCCTGTCTCTGAACTGCCCAGGCCTTGTGGAAGAGACACAGTGGGTGAGATAATGTCTTTTATCCACCACCTTCTGTTGGTGAAAGAGACTAGCTTGCAAGCTCCAGGTCACCTAGGACCTGAAGAAGAGCTCTGTGGAGCTTGAAAACTCGTCTCTCTCACCAACAGAAGTTGGTCCAATAAAAGCTATTCCCCCACCCACTTGTCTCTCTAATAGCCCATGACCAACACAGCTACACTGCAAACAGTCTGTGTGGTACATTTTGCCTGGGGAGAGGGGACACAGTATGAGCTAGTTCCTCGTGTACACTCCATGATTTTCAGTATCCCAACCCCAAGTATTCCAAAATCATGAGTCACTAGCCCAAAAAAACATGAGGTTTCTAAAAAATAATAGCTGTTGGGTGCCTTTACTTTTCCCTCTGTTTCTTTGGGCCTTTTCACATTCATGTAATATTTTCGAGCTTTTGTCCACAATCACAAGGGCTAGAAATATTTTTTTTATTAAAATGAAAGCTTAGATTCTCCCAGAATCACATGACCCCAGAAGCTGGAGTTTTAAGAAAAACACCAAATATTGTGTGAGTTGGCCTTTGGTTTCCCATCTTTCATTTCTCCTTCAGCCTCTTGGCCTGCCCCTGCAGAACAAAGCCCTCCCCAGTGCACTACATGCCTAGCTAACCCTCCGGGGCATCCTTCAGTGATGCAGATTGCATATACTCATCTTGGGACACTCTTGGATTATTTGGCAGCTGTTTTTGATTCCATATGATGGTTCTGCATCTGTTGGAACTTGCTAATGGGCAGGATCTCTGCTGCCTTCCTGTCCCCGAACTCGCTGGTTGTTTGCCATGCAGGAAACTCTTTTCTGATAACATTAGGGTCATTACAAACCCCACCACAGCCTGGGAAAATCCTGAGTCCCCATCTCTACCTTGCCTTAAACCCCTCCTCTGTTTCACACAACAGCTTGTGAGTCTGGAACGGGGCTGGCACGAGGTGGGCACTGAGAGAGATTTATTTCTGTTAAACCCATGTGAGGAGCCAGAATGTGAGGAGAGCACGCAGCATTCACCAGGAGCTCTCGGCCCGCGGAATTAACACAGCAACACAAAGAACAAGGGCCGTGAAGAGAGACAGCTCAAACTGGGAAGGTTTGGTCACAGCCAGCACTCCAGAGCTCCCTCCTGACAGCTTACTGTTATGACTGTATCTGTCACGGCAGCGTGGCTGCCAGCGGAAGGACTGGGGGATAAAACAGATTAGCAGAGCAGCTGCATGAACCACCAGCTAATTACACCATCCCCCCGTCGCAGTAAATCCAATAGGGCCAGTGTGGGCCCCAGTCAGCACCTGCGTTCTCAGGAGTTGGGTGAACTTTTCACCCACTTGGGGGGTGGCTGAGCGGGTGGAACAAACCAGCCCAAGTTGGGGTGATGCCATTCCAGGGTGAGAGTGTTTGCTGGGGGTTCGGCACGGGGATTTCTGTTGGGTTGGGCAAGAGGAGACTTGGCAGCTGTGGACCAACAAGATGGCCAGGGCCAAGAGTGCGATAGTGCATTGCAAGCCCAAAGGCCGGGCCTGGTGTTTTCTCTTGGGAGCAGGGGATATCGGGGTAGTGACCATGTTCTGTGTTTCAGATAGTTAAATGTGGCTAACAAAGTTGTAACCAACCATGGTACAATTAAGGACAAGGCCTCTGAATCTGCACGTGTAACACACTTGTAAAGTCTGTGTCATATCCCCACATTGCTGCTGATCATTAATGTCCTAGATACCATGCTGTGCAGGGCCCATCAAAAATGTCACGTTCTGGTTTTTCAATGACAAGTTTAAATTTTCCATGGGGAAAAAAAACATTTTCTGACCAGTCCTGGTGCTCTGCTCCGACCCTTTGTGATGCTGGCAAACCAGGTCAGTCCCAGGCTGCAGGCCAATTCACTTGTGTTAGTGTAGATCAAGGCGATTATAAGTGTATAAGTGTGTATTCAGATGTTTAAACTTTATGAAAACTAATGGATCATTACTTGTATTGTTCTCACTTATCTAGTCCTATTACAATGCAACAGCAAACATTTACATTTGTGTATAACCCTGTACCTAAATTACCCACCAAAGAAAGCTTGTGAAATGCTAATGAAGGACTTAAGGTCTTTAACAGAAAATGCTAATTTCAAAACAAGTGGCCATTGCATGTGATGATCCAGGACAAGGACTCTTAGTGCATTCCTCAGTATCAGTCATCAAAGGAAAAACCCACAGGGGTACAGACACTGCCAGCTTTCTTTCTGTGTGAAGATACTGTTAATATGGATTCAAAGAAAGATCCTTTATCTCTGGACTACTTGGATTCTAACAGGGCAAAATAACTGAATGAGAACATGTCGATGCCCAGAATTATTCTGGGTAGCTCTGGAAAAGACTCCTGAGAAACTGGCAATTTATTAATCACTGCCACCATTTGGAATTACAAACTGTGATGCACCTGTTATTATATTTTACCTGCTTTACCAGCTCAATAACTCTCATTCTTTTTTCTCAGCTAATAAACCTATAGTTAGTTTACTATAGAATTGGCTGCCTTTGGTGTAAGGTCTGGAGTACTAACTGATCCGGGGTAAGCGGCTGGTCCCTTGGGACTGGGAGCAACCTGATGGGGTGTGATTTGAGGCTTTTATCACAAAGTTCAGTTTGTCTGGGTGGCAGGATAGGCTGGAGGGCCTAAGGGGACTGTCTGTGACTTCATGGTAAGACTGGGATAGTGACCAGGAGTTCACATTTGTTACTGGCTTGGTGAAATCTAAGTATAGAAAACACTGCCAGCTTGGGGTGTCTGCCCAGTTTTGTGACAGTCTGCCCTGAGGCAGGCACTCACAGCTGTGAACCACTCCAGACAGCATGACACCCTTTATGCAGGCCTTGCAGGGCTCCTCTTTACTAGGATCCTTTTTCTGTGTCTTGTGCCTGTCTGCACATGGTTCAGTAAGATCATCTGCGGGTAGCCACAGCTGTGTTTTGATGTGTGGAAGGATGCTCCAGTGGTTAGGGCCTCTCCATAGCATGGAGCCACTCCCTGTTCAGCTCCCTGCTCTGCTACAGGTTTCCCTTGTGACCCAGCGTAAGTCACTTAGTTCTGCTGTGCTTCATATCTCCCATCTGCACCATGGGGATGATCGCCCTGCCCCGCCTCCCAGGGTGGGTCACTGGAAGGTTCTCAGATACTGTGGTGAGCAGGGACATGTAAGGACAACTAGCCTTCCCATGGCTGGGGGTCCTACCTCTCCTTTGGTGCTGGAAGCTGCATAACTAGACCTGGATCAAGTCCAGTCTCTCTTATGAATAATTCAGACCTTGGATGTTAGTAGCTTCCTTGTGCACCAGCATGTTCTCAGTGTGCGCCCGAACCACGGGGTGTCGGGTGCTCTGATTAGAACTGGGTAGTAAAAAAAGAAAGAAAGAAAGAAAGAAAGAAAGAAAGAAAGAAAGAAAGAAAGAAAGAAAGAAAGAAAGAAAGAAAGAAAGAAAGGAAAGGTCAGTGCTGGGGAATTGCAATTGGTTGATAAATTGCAGAGGGTTTAGAGAAAGGCCACAAGATCTGAGGTCTGCAAAACCTGCTTGTCAGTGAGAGACTTTTAAGGCGCTTGATCTGTTTAGCTTCTCCGAGAGCATGTTAAGAGGTTACAAATACAGTACAAATACCAACAGAGGAAGAACTTTTCTGATACTAAAGAGCTCTTAAACCCAGCAGATAAAATCCTAACAAGATCCATGCGTCTGACGAAGTGGGTATTCAACCACGAAAGCTTATGCTCCAATACATCTGTTAGTCTTAAAGGTGCCACAGGACTCTCTGTTGCTTTTTACAGATCCAGACTAACACGGCTACCCCTCTGATACTTAACAAGATCCAGTGGCTGAAAGCTAATGCTAGATACACTCAGATTAGAAATAAGTACAATTAATCATTGGAACAACTTTCCTGGCCATGGTGAATTCTTCATCTCTTGGAGCCTTTACATCAAGACAGGTCTTTCTAGCAGATCAGCTCTAGCTCAACCATGAGATGTTGGCTTCAATCAGAATCAGTAGGTGAGGTTCTCTGGCCTGAGTTCTGCAGGAGTTCAGACTAGCTGATCAGAACAGACCCTTCTGGCACTAAATGCTATGAAATCCCAGCTCTGAAGGGAAGCTGGGGGACTAATGGATTTTTCAGTTTTCTGGCAATTCTGGAAAAAAAAATGTTTTGAAATTTTCAGCGAATCAAAAAGTTGAAACAAAGAAATATTTTCAGATTGAACAAAATGTTTTGTCTCGATTCCAAGCATTTTGAAACAGCATTGAGAGAATTAAGGACATTTTAAATTTGGAGAAATTTCTAAATGAAAATTCATTTTGGAGGGAAAAATGGAAGTGTTTCAATGAATCATTTCAATTAAAAAAAAAAATGAAACAAATCATTGGGTGAAACCCACATGAATTCACAAAATGTTTTGGCATCTCCAAATCTACATTTCCCACCAAAAAAAGTTTCCTTGGAAAAGTTTCACCCTGCCCTATTCTGAAGATTCCATAAACACAGGAGCATTTTTTGTTTTAGCTTCAAAATTTTCTTGAAAATGAAAACCAGCTTTTGCAGGCTTCAGAAAATTCCTTTCACCTGGAACAAGACAGATTCCCAGCTGCGGCAAATGCAAGCAGGGTCTTGCTCCTACCCAAGGGAATGTCACTTTGGCCCATTTGCCCCCAGGGCTGCCCAGAGGGGGGGGCAAGTGGGGCAATTTGCCCCAGGCCCCGGGTACCGCAGGGGCCCCGCAAGCCCTGGCCCGGCGGCGGTCTGGGTCTTCGGCTGCATTTCGGCGGCGGGTCCTTCAGTGCTGCCGAAGACGCGGAGCGACTGAAGAGCCTCCCGCCGCCGAAATGCGCCCGAAGACCCAGACCGCCGCCCGCCGCCGGGTGAGTACAAGCGCCGCAGCTCCCCCGCTTTGCCCCAGGCCCCCTGAATCCTCTGGGCGGCCCTGCTTGCCCCACGAGTTGGCTGGCAGAGGAGGCCGTCAGATGCCACACTAGAGCATGCATCTGAAAAACTCTGCTTTTGCTCCCCATCCCCCTTGGCAGTTGGGCTTTTGGCTCCAGCTGATCTATGAAGAGCAATAAAATGCACATTCTAGTGCATTGGGAGGCAAAAAGTACCTACATCAAAGTGAAATGGTGTTTGAATAAAAGGGCTTGTGGTGGCTTATCTGCTCCTGCTTCTATCTACATTACTTTACTCACCCAAACTGACTCATGCCCTTTCAAGCCACAAAGCTCCTCAGCACTCAGATGAGAGGTTAAAAGAGATTTCCCTTCATCCTCGCCAGACTGCCAGCAAGAAATCAAACATGAGCCCTTCAGTATGGTCCAATTACCTACACAACAAAGCACAGGTTATGGGATGTCACATGAGCAGCAGAACAAGTGATTTTAACCCTCATTCAGACCCAGAGAATCTCCCTAACTTGCAATGGCTTTGATCTACATCTCACCTGTTGGGATCTTCAAAGCTCCTCCTTGGTTCATAGCTGGGGTTAGATTTGGAAATGATTAGTCTGACTTGCTTGGCAACTGTAGTACCAGAATTGTGTGCACACACAACCAGGTGCTCTAAGCTCTTCCTGCATGGACCTCCAGTGCCCATTAGTGTATTACAGTGGCTACTGGGGGCTCGGCTGGGGGTGGGATCAGCTTCTCTGCTCCTCTTTCCCGCTGATCTCAGTTTGCCCTGTTCCATTCTTACACCGCACCACCCATCACCCTGGAACCTGCGGTTCCACCATTGAGGGCTGGTCACTGGTTCTGTCTCTTCTTGGTAATGAGCATGTTGTGAGTGCTGGGGATGGATTCCCCAGAAGTGAAAGTCCTGGCAGTGCTTTCTCTGATGTCTTGCCATTTCCCACCTGACCATGGGGCTGCCAGTCTCAGACTCAGCTGCATGATCCTAGCTTGCACTTTCCCCATCTCTGGTGTTACACACTCGCTGGCTCCATGGCTGTGTGATAGGGTGGCTCTCCCACATTTCGTTCTGCCTTTCATGTTTGTGGTCATAGGGCTCATCCCTGCCCCATTGGCCTGACTGGAAGCTTTGCCGTGGAGGCTCTTCTGAAGTTGGGGGTGCAGCTGCCAGAGGGACAAGAGGGAAAAAGAAATGATTGTTCAGAAACACCTTTTCATTCAGAGGCTCATTCCCCTTTAGGTGCCAGGCCATGTACTCCATATGAGTACATGTACTCTGGCCATGTACTCATGACAAAGCTAGAGTGTCCTTCTGGCCCGTACACCCTTACAGCCAGGATCTCAGAACATGGTGCCCTTCAGCACTAGGCAGCGCCAGTAGGAACTGGGTCTCTGTATCTATCCACTGGTAAAACTGGAGAGTTATTTCTGCCACCTCATCCCAGTCTATTCATCATCCATTCATCTCAGCTGTGATTTCACCTCTAGCCCCCCCGCACCCTGACTCACCCACATATTGCAGCTGAGAAGAGGCTTCGGGTTTACGTCACAGGCTTTTCCGCTTTCCTTTGACATTTCAGACAAAGCTGAAAACAGCCATGTGTCTTTGCACACAGAGTGGCCCTTCTCCTCCCGACGGGTCGGGAGCAGCCAGCCTTTCAGCTGAAGGCCCTGATTATTAAAGGGGGAGGTTTGGGGAAGGGGTCAATAAAATGGTGATGGGCACCCCCCTGCAGAAATCTCAGAGATCTGCCATTGAAAACTCATCAAAGGGCCATTCTGCATGTCTGGCTTAAAATGAGGTTGCTATTCTGGACAGACAATCATACTATTGAGTCTGCCAAGGCAGAAGGGCAGAAGGGGGACTGACAATTTAGTAGTTCCCATTCCTTACCCCTTAGTAGACTAGTTAATAGATCTATAGTAGTCTTCAGCCAGATCTTTAACCCTTTAAAAGAAAATCATTATATCTATCGTGCATCACATAAAGCAATCTCATTGGGGTGGAGTGAGGAGGCAGGAGGTGAGGAGGCGAGCGGGGGGGTTGAGGAGACGAGAGGTGAGCGGGGGTGTGTGAGGATGTGTGACGAAGTGGGACTGTTCTTAATGTTTCCTCTGAATACTGTGTGGGTGCCTCAGTTTCCCCTATGCATTTCTTAAGTCTCTAGGCGGTGGGATAAAGGCCAGTGTGCATAAATCACTGACACTCTGTCTCCCTGGCAACAAATGGCCAGGGCCCTTCCCCCCTGCAAGGAAATAGCTAAAGGTGAACAAAGAGATCAGGTGACCTCCTGGCCCAGGAAAGAGACAAAGCCCAGAGGAGGAGGGGCTGGAGGGGGTTTCAGTTTGGGCTGGCTGGGGACTAGGAGTGAGGGCAGACGGGGGTGTCTGCCTCGCTGGGCCCCAGTATGGACCCGGCGGAGGGGTCCCGTTTGCTGGACCGACAAGCTCTGTTTTAGACCGTGTTCCTGTCATCTAATAAACCTCTGTTTTACTGGCTGGCTGAGAGTCACGTCTGACTGCAAAGTGGGGGTGCAGGACCCGGTGGCTTCCCCAGGACCCCACCTGGGCAGACTCGCTGTGGGAAGCGCACGGAGGGCATATGCTGAATGCTCCCAGGAGAGACCCAGGAGGTGAAGCCGTCTGAGCTTCTTGCACTGAAGACAGTCTGCTCCATGGGAGAGGAGGCTCCCCAAAGTCCTGACTGGCTTTGTGGGGAGCAGTTCCAGAGCATCACCCGGTGAGCAGGGGAGGGGGTGAGGAGGCGAGAGGCAAGCGGGGGGGTGAGGAGGCGAGCAGCAGGTGGATGGAGGGGTGAGGAGGTGAGCAGGGGTGGAGTGAGGAGGTGGGGGGAGGAGGCGAGCGGGGGGGTGAGGCGGCGGGCAGGGGGGTCAGGGGGAGGAGGCGGGGGGGGGGGGGAGGGGGCGGCGAGCAGGGGGAGGATGGGGAGGGGGCGGGGGGGAGGAGGGGGGGGGGGGGGGGGAGAGAGGGGGGGGGCGGGGGGGGGGGCGAGGCGGCGAGCGGGGGGGGCATGGGGGGGGGGGAGGGGGGGGCACGGGGGGGGGGGGGGGGGGGAGGAGGTGAGCGGGGGGAGGAGGCGAGCAGCGGGTGCATGCGGGGGTGAGTGAGGAGGCGGGCGGGGGGATGAGGCGGCGAGCAGGGGGTTCATGGGGAGGAGGCAGGGGGGGAGGAGGTGAGCAGGGGGAGGAGGCGAGCGGGGGGGTGAGGAGGCGGGCAGGGGGTTCATGGTGAGGAGGCGGGGGGGAGGAGGTGAGCGGCAAGGCGAGTGGCGGGGGGCCTGGCGGAGGAGTAAGGAGGCGAGCGGTGACCAACCAGCGAGTGAGAGTTCTCCAGGTGGGCAGGGGAGTGTCTGTGGCAGGAGAGTGAGGAGGTGAGTGGCGAGTGGGGGAGTGAAGAGGGACACAGGAGGCGAGCGGCGGGCAGGGGGTGAGGAGGTGAGCGGTGGGCCCCCCCATGCACCCGCTGCTCACCTCCTCACCCCCACATGCACCCACTGCTCACCTCCCCACCCCCCCCGCCTCCTCACCCCCGCATGCACCCGCTGCTCACCTCCTCACCCCCACATGCACCCACTGCTCACCTCCCCACCCCCCCGCCCGCCTCCTCACCCCCGCATGCACCTGCTGCTCACCTAGGTAGAGCCCCCCTTTGGGGAGGCTAGCCCCCGACTGCACCCCTTCTGCCTGCGCCCCCGGCAGCTGGAGCCCTGAGACCGCCTGCGCCTGAAGCCACAAGCCCCCAGCCTGGAGAAGTCCCGAGCGACCCCCTGCGGCCGGAGGAGCCCCGGGCTGGCGGATGCCCTGAAACTTGCCGCCGCCCCCGCCCCCCCGCCCGGAGGAGCCCCAGGCTGGCCGAAGCCCTGAAACCCGCCCCACCCACACACCTGCCCAGAGGAGCCCCAGGCTGGCCAAAGCCCTGAGACCCGCGCCCCATCCCCCCACCTCTTCCAGAGGAGTTCTGGGCTGGCCGAAGCCCCGAGCTCCCCCACCTGCCCTGAGGAGCCTGGGCCAGACGCAGCCGTGCCTCCATTCCCCTCCCCTCTCCAGACCCAAGCCACCCAGATGTTTTTCATTATTATTTAGACTTCTATTATGTCAACGCATTTTTAAATTTACTTCAGAATTGTTATACAGACAACCACTTTTACCAAAAAAGGAAAAGAAACAATAATAAAAAAGACAAGAACGTGCAAAGCACCTTATTTGTGTTTCTATTCTGTTAGGTCAGTAAAGAATAGAGAGAACTGTGCATGATTTTTATTATTGAGCCTGCAAAACAAACACCCCAAACCTTACATAAATAAATGACAATGATTTGGATGTATAGATGTGCATATTACTTTATTAACTTTAGGAAAAATAAATAATTTTAGGAAAAAGTGTCAGTGCGGCCACCAGCAAGAGTTGGTGGCCGCACTCTGAGGCCACCAAAATATTTGTTGCGAGAACTCCTGGTCTAGACAAAGCTTGAAAGGGAGCCGTTACAGTCATATCAAGACTGGTTTGATTTTCCATTTTCACTTAAATAAAACAAGAGACTTATCTCATGGCTCTCAAAGCAGCTGTGCTCATGCCACTCCCACCCCAACACATCCCCCCCATGGCCCCACCCACTGCTGGCAACAAACCTAGGGACACACTCCAGGAAAAATTCAGAACCAGAGTCAAGGTTTGTACCCATAATGGACATGGGCAGCGCGTGACTCCTGCATTTGGTGAGGCTGGGAGCGAGCGCTGGAAGCTCCCTAGAAGTGGGGAGGCCACATCTCCTGTTCCACCCCGAGGCCCGTCCCCACTCAGCCTCCTCCCCCGAGGCCCCTTTGCCTGCCACTTGTGCCTCTTTGCTCCCTTCCCCCACCCACTGCTCGCTCCTCTTTGCCCCAGAGGTCCTCCCCGCCCGCCAGGGGTGGAAAGGCACAAATGGAAGGTGAGGGCAGATAGGGGAGAAGAGGTGGAGCAGAGGTGGGAAGAGAAGCAGCGAGTGTGGGGCCACAGGGTGGAGTGTGGGTGGGGCCAAGGCCCCAGTGCCATAGCGGCGGTGGGCCAGCACACCTCCAGAGGCAGGAGCACCGTGTCCCGTTTGGGGAGGCTTAGCCTCCCCTGGCGTCTTATCCCCACCACCCATGGTCATGGAGCTAGTCTAACCTGAGAGTGAGAAGTTGGTTCTATACCCATAATATATCTGCCTTATGTGCATCTCTGACACATTTGAGGTCATTTTTCCCTGTTAGGCGTACAGGGAAACTTTAAAAAAATCTGTTTTCATTAAGATCTCACAGAAGGTTTTAACACCACCAGGCGTTTGCCAGCTCAGCCGCTTTGCTCAGTTCTGGCAGGATCTCAAGTGTGAAGCAGCAGAAAAAGCAGAGAAGTTCTTAGGCTATGTCAGCACTTAGACACCACAGCACGGGGTGATCGGTCACCATGACCCCAATTCTGAGGTGCCCTGTCCCAGAGCAGTACAGGACCAGGGGAATGGACAGTTAGGACAAAGGTAGCTATATAGCGCTTTTGTTCTCCCTTGGCCAGTGCCTCAGCTGGTGTAAATCAGAGTTACATAATTGAGTTCACCTTGTTGTCCTGTATTCTGGGGTTGTTTGAGCATCTGTCTAGCCCACAGTGTAAATTACAGCAGCCTCAGGGCTGCTCTAGCTCACGCTGTAATTCCTATGGTCCTCCAACCACAGTGGCATGAAGGGGCCTAGAGACCACACAGTGCCGTGGGCCAAGGGCACTGCATTTGATTAAGGTGGCTCTATCTGTATTTAACATCTGGCCTCAAATTTCAGTCCTAGCATCTAAATCCTGCCACTGCTGCTGGACGAGAGAATGGAAAATAAACATGACTGCGAATTGCTGGATAGACAGCAGAGGGCAGTGCTAACCCACGAAACAGGGCTAGCCACTGCCTCCAGGCTGTCCGGCTGGGATAACTTACAGAGAGCAGAGTGTGGGGGGAAGACCGGATTTGTGAATGGGGACCCAGGTGTGAAAGACAGCAATGGCTCCTAACAGGGTACTCTCTGGTGACAGGCCTCACCTGTGCCACGGGCAGAGATAGTGTTTCAGGCTAAAGAGATTTCCACCAGGGCTGCTAGAAAAATGGGAATTCTTCTCCAGGAACCATTTCAATCGAAACAAAATTTTCCCCTGGAATTTTCTGATTTTTCAGCTATAGATACAGAACTGAGTGTTCGTCGTGAGTGGGGTGGAGCTCCGGCAAACCGTTCTGAATCGCTCCCCCAAGAAATCTGAGCCTTTTGAGCTACACAGACATTTCCATGAAAAGCCAATGCTCATTGAAAACCCTTTTCCACATCCCGGGTGTATTTAATTCACATACTCACTACAAAGCACAGCTCTAGTCTACCCAAGATATTTATACAACCCCAATTACCACATATGTGAGCATCTCACAGTATCCCTGTGCGGCAGGGCAGGGCAGTTGTCTCCATTGTACAGAGGAGAACTGACATCCAACTGGGCTGAGTGACTTGGCCAAGGTCACACAGGGAGTCTGTGGCTGAGCAGAGAATTGAACCCAAGTTTTCCACATCCTACGTGAGCACCCCAACCACTAGGCCATCCTTCCTCTTGCAGGGCATGTAAATCCCTGCCTGCCAAGGTCCCTGATTCTGAGGGTCTGGCTGCACTTTGAGCTGAAGGCGATTCCCAGCTCGAGGAGACAGCCCAGCACTAGCTCGGATTGAGCTGTAGTGTAGCCGCAGGGGTGTAAGCAGTAGAAGGGACCAGCTGCCCCAATACGTACCTAGTGTCAGGTCGGGATGGGGTCACCCCAGGGCAATGAGCCGCCACCACAGCTACCCTCTGTTTTTAGCGTGCTAGTGTAACTCATGCCTGCTTGCTGTGGCACTCTGTCCCCCTCTAGTAGCACCTAGACCAGCTAGACAGTGATGAGTCTGCTACCGCCTGGGCCACGGAAGATGTATCCTGAAGCTCCAGCGTTAAGCTCCACGAGTCCCAGGTTTGATCCCCGCCGCAGGCTGGGCTTCTGTCGGCGTTACACTAGCGCAGGTGCGTCTCCTCAAGCTGGGAATTCACCACCAGCCCAAGTGCTGTTACGCCCCAGGTGTCAGACTCATGCCCCCTTCCTGCACTGGGCTTTCCCCCCAGTGCCTCCTTTCCGCTACTTCCAGGGCTTCTGAGCGAACAGCCAAGGCTTCCTTCTCACTGCTGACCCCCAAGCACCTCAGTGCCATGCGTGGGGCAGCAAACAAGGGAGAGGCCTGCACTGCAGCTTCCTGGGGCTGAGCAGCAGCAGCAGCACATTGCATCCCTGGGGGGCCAGTGTGGGGTGAGGGAGACCACCACAAATGGTGGGGGAGCCTGGGCAGCCACTGGAAAAGCCAGGGAGAAAGAGCCCAGCAGCTGACAAAGAATGAGACAACGGGGCAAGGAAAGCAGAAGGTGGGCTGCTGGGGAATAAGGTTGCCAACTTTCTAATCACACAAACCCAAAATCCATTGCCTTGCTTCCGGGAGCCGTGCAGAGCCAGGGCAGGTAGGGAGCCTGCCACCCCTGCTGCGCCGCCGACTGGACTTTTTGTAGCCTATTAAAATCTCCTGGATTGCTTTCAATAGTCACCAGGAGATCGATGCCAATTCCAGTAGACTCCTGGCCAATCCGTGAGGGTTGGCAACCCTACAGGGGAACCAAAGCTAGAGACTGACGGTCTGTGGAGAGGGACTTGCTGGGGACCAGGATCAGGTCCAGGGAGCTGGTAAAAATCCTAATTGCACCGGGAAAAGCTTTGCATGCGTAGCTGAGAAACCCTAAACCCCCCTCAGCTGGTCTCCAGGCAGCACTGCAGAGCTTTTCCTGCAAAGCCCCAGCAGCCCCCAGCATCCAACTAAACCAGAGAGTGATACAAAATACGGGAAATTCCAGAACCTGAGCCCTGCTAAGGTGAAGCTATGGCCACTAACCTCACTTCAAGAGAAGCTGGAGAACTAAACCCAGTTGTAAGAAAACAAGCCACAAACATTAAAAACTATGGAAAGTGCCAAGCTCAGGCAAGATGAGCTATCGGAGCCCAGCCTTACCCCATCACCTACATCACTGGACAGAACCATTCCCACTGGGCGGCTTCCCGCTGCCCTGGGACAAAGCACAGTCACTGCAAAGTGTCAACGAAGCTTTCCCCAGGCTTCTAGCTTTCTCCTGAGGGTTCCATGAGCCCTGTAATGCCTTTCTCCCAGTCCTACAAAAATACACAACATGTGGCTTTTTGTACAATTATAACCAATCTACAACACCAAGGCTACATTAACACTTAAAACTATCTAGCTGGGTTTATCTGCAATACCCATAATCGAACAGGAACATTCTCCTACTGAGCAAAGTAATTCCATGTACAGATCATTAGAGGCAAAGCTAATGTCTGAACACAGCTTAAAGATAACCCGCCTCACACCAGATCATCAGAACGTCATTTACATTCAAAACATGAGGGATTCATTTTGTAATGGCCCAGTCACTTTGATACTGCCACGCAAATAACATGCATCTGTACTGAATTATCCACTTCTCAAATGTTATAGGCCCAGTGTAACTCCCATCATTGGCAAAAGGAAGACTGCCATTGACTTTAATGGACCGGGCCCTAGTCCAGTGACACAAATCCAGAGACAGAGCTAATATTTTCTGGGTCACTAAGGTGTGTGTGTGTGTGTGTGTGTGTGTGTGTGTGTGTGTGTGTGTGTGTGTGTGTGTGTGTGTGTGTGTGTGTGTGTGTGTGTGAGAGAGAGAGAGAGAGAGAGAGAGAGACCCCTTGGCTTGGGAGTTCCAGCGTTATTATTGGAGCTGGTAAACAGATTTTGAAATTTGAACTTTCAAATTTCACACAACAAGTTGAGCTAGAATGTTCCCAGGATAACGTTTCCATTTCTCAACCCAGTACAGCATGAGTTGAAATGGTTTGAACCTCAACATTTCAAATTTTGAAAAAAAAAACCTCTCAAAATTTTCATAAATCTTTTCTCCCTTTTCCCCCCCAGCTGGCTCAAATTATTATTAAAGATCTTTTAGTGGACGTGCTTAGTAGGGAGAAGATGAGACAGAGAGAGAGAGAGAGGAAATGAACCACATGGGACAGCTGTTAGTCATATCCCTTCATGTGCTACTGGAAGGTGCTCCGCTCATGCAGGGATGAGGGTGGTACAAGAACCTGAATAGAACAGACTAGAATAGAGGTGGAGGCCTTTGCCACAAGAGGTAATAAGGAATCTCCCCCCAGCCATAGGCAGAACATCTGTTCCCTCCAAGATGGCTGTCCCAAAGACGGGAGGAAAAGAGAAGTTGGAGGAGGAAGAAGGGGAAATGAATATGTTACACTATGAGAAATACTTCCAAGGATAGATAGATAGGGTGGATGGAGAGAGAGGGTTATGTTTCTAATTTCTGTGTGTTTTTGTAGGGGTTTGCCTGCCTGTGTGATTTCTTTCGGGTGTGAATGGGACCGTCCTCGCTTTCCATGGGGCGGGACGACGCTCCGGAGGAGGAAGCTGTGTTCATTCTAGCCCAGGCCCCAGATTAGGTGGCAGCCCAGAGCAGAAGAGAGAACCTGCCTGCACTCCAAGCTCTGCTGCAGAATGTAGGGCACCGCCATGGACTGGCCATCAATCATTTAACGCAATGAATTTTTCATGGTTAAGAATCTTTTTAAGTAACAAGCCCCAGTGTAGAGCGACTAGCGAGCGCTGATTATTCATTTAGAACCTGCTGCACTGGAGTCCAGAGGGGCTTTCGCAGTGTGTCTCACTGTAGCGTGCTCAGGGTGGGGTCCCCTGGTCACGAGCAGAGATCAGTCTTCAGAAATGCAACCCCTCCAGGCCTCGCCCCCAGAGAGATGAACTGTCACCCCACACTTCCCCCTTTCCACCCTGGAGCCGTTAGCTGTGACCAGGACAAGGCTTTGGTCACGGTGCATTTTGCCAAGAATCACAAACTGGTCATGGCAAATTTTCTAAATCTCCAGGATTAGTCCTGGGCTCTTCTGTGAGCTCTGGAGCAAAGCAGAGCCCCTGCTGCAGGGGTAGGGAGCCCAGGGCTGGATCTCTCTACGCAGCCCAGTGGTGGGGACACAAACCTAAATGGAAGACCATGGCTTTGGTCTCATTTGTCAGTCAGGACCAAAGCACCGTGGGCTCTGGCTATTCTCCAAACCGAGATGACAGGTGGCAACTGTCACCAACACGTCTCACGCGTATGAATGTGCAATCTCACATGCTGCAATTATTTCCTGTTCAGACGATTGGAAGGATCTGGTCTCAGGTGCCACTGGGGAATAACAGCTGGCAAACCCTGACTTTGCCTGGTGGCCCCTCGAGCTGCCGTTTGCTGGGCTGATTGTATTGTCAGTGCTTTGTCAGACCCTGGAACCTTGGCAGATTCCCTTATGGAGACATGTGAGGGGCGCAGTCCCCCTCTGAGATCATTGAGGGTGCACTGGCCATTCAAAACCTCATTCTCCTGGTTTGCTGGCCTATGCCAGCCACTCTTTAACTCCCTGTCATAGTCTGTCCAAGGGCCTGACAATGTGGGGTTCAGAAAACCCAGTCCCCTCCCGTGAAGGAATCCTCTTAGCCGCTCCCTGCAATCTCACCCCACCCTGTGGGGTTGCTGGGTCTGCGCCTTAGGCACTTGCCAGCCATTGCCGAGGAGTTCCCATGGGGTAGTCCCCAGCCACCCCCTTCTGCCTGAGCCTTTTGTCCCAGTTGTTGTCAGTCCAGTAGGCATGGAACCGACCTAGGCTGGGGTAGGTAGGGAAACGTGGGGCTGACATGCCCCAGCACAAGGCAGTTTCTCCTTCATGAGGGTACAACGTGACCCTGGTCAGGTTGGAGGTTATGGCCCCACCTCCCTTGCCTTGCCCTAGTGTTGTCATTCACAGCAGAGCAAGGGGAGCGTAAGACGCCACCTGGCTGGTCTGGGAGCCTTTTACGCCCACGTTGCACAGGTGTGAAGGAGAACATTGGAACAGGTGTGAGACGGAATCACGGTTGGGTCGTCGGCCACAGGGACCGAACCCAGGAGCTCTGGATCTAAAAGCATAAACTGTGACTGCCTGAGCTAAAGAATACAGTAAGGATCTCGAGGGCTGCAGCAGCCTCATAAATCTTGATACATGAACTAGCCACTAGGGGGAGACAGAGCGCCCCATTGTTTTAGGGTGGATTACACAGGATAAGGATAATGGGGACTGGGCCGTATGTGTTAATGGGGGTCACACAGAGTGCAGCTATTATTATTGCTAGTCAGTGTTTGTATTACCATGGGCCCGGACCCTATTGTGCTAGGTGCTGTGCAAACACACAACTAGGCCCTATGGGTTAGCATGGTCACATAGTGTAACAGCAACAGGGAATTGGGCCCTACGTCCCCAGATAAATGGTGTCTCATTTTGTTGGTCTTCTACCTGGTTGATGCACGTCGTGCCTGCTCTGCTGAGCTGCCGGTGGCCGCAGTGCTGCCTTCGGGACTGAGAAGGAAAATGTTCAGCTGCCATTTGTTCCAATTCTAGCCTTTTTTCTTGCAAAGAGCACCTGAAAAGTACAAGCAATATAAACCCATGTGCAGGGCTGGGAGGAACAAGCAGCTGAGTTCTGCTTCAGCAAGAGCCTGGGGGATGGTGGAGGAGTGGGACCTAAAGGGAATCCCCTCCCCCCACACCTTGGCTGGACAATGATTCAGGTGAGTGTGTGATGTGTCCCAAGGGCTCATCTGGGAGGCAGTGTGATCTAGACAGGGGCTTGATCCCTGGTTATACCACTCACCTCCTGGGTGACACTGGGCAAGTCTCATCCCCTCTATTTCCCTCCCACCCTTTGTCTTCTACTGACAGGCAATAAGGGAGTTTACAGTCTTGCCAGACACATTTTATTGCCCATGAGTTGCATTTTCCCACCAGCACCTTTTGCTTTCTCCTTGCCACCCCTCATGCATATTTAACACATGACCATTGCCTGGCAACCTTCATCAGCTCAGCAGGGAAGAAAGGAGCTGGTTAATGGTACTGATGCATCTGATGTGATGAGAGGGTCAGGAGTTTGAAGCCCAGCCCAGGTAGCCTTTAGGCCCTTCTGGGGCAGTAGCTTTTCTATAAACTGGCCTCAATCAGAGCGTAAAGATATATTATTACGATATACAACATTACTGATGAGCTATCTGGTATGAAAAGCAAAGCTGTCAATCAGTCAGTAAGGCAAACATGACAGTAAAACGTCTAGATGAACCAAATGAAGCTGACTTTGTTAAACTCTCTGTGTCACTTTGAACAGCACTGGTAGCTCTGCCTGAAGAGAGGTCATCGGAGTTTTGTGTAGATTTTTGTGGCTTGTGTGCAATGTGATGCTTTTCCAGTGTCCATTAGACAAGGAATCCTTGATTTGGTTCATGGTGCCACTATTTTTAGCAGATGAAACACCAGTATTAATAAATAACAATGGAACCTGGTGATAGAGAATGCATTGAGAGCGTTGTACCAATTGAAGGTCCATGTCGTGTGGCCTGGCCAGGTGTAGATCGAGAAGGTGTTTGGTGATTGAAAAGAAGCAGTTATTCCCTAGGAGCCTAAAGGCTTTGAACTAAGCATTGGAGAAGCTCAGTTCTGTCAATCTAACCTTCAAGTTAAAATGCAGCTTCTTTTAGAAGACAAATAATGTTCTTGGCCATGTCATTTCGGGGTTGGTGCAGCACCTGACCAGTGGGGAATGTAGCGTTTCAGCAATTTCCCACCTCCTAACAGCTTTGCTTCTTGGCTATGGAACACCAGGACCGAAGGCGCACGAGTAACTTTTCTGCTTCAGCAGCTCCTTTACAGTGTAGTTTTTAAAAAAAGGCATGGATGGAGGAGGGCCAACGAGCTACTTTGTTTGTGAGCTCTATGCGACAGGGACCACCTTTTGTTCTGTTTGTACAGCACCTAGCCTAAATACCTTTACAAATCTGTCCCTATGGCAATACAAATCATAACATCTAGCACTTTTCACCTGTAGCTCTCAAAGCAGGTCAGTATCACTACTCCCATTATACAGATGGGGAAACTGAGGCACAAGAGCAGACATGACTGATCCACGGTCTCCCAGCAGGCTAGCGGCAGAGCCAGGAATAGAATCCAGGGTTTCTGAGCCCCAGGCCAATGTTCTAAGCACTTGGCCACATGGCCTTTTTATCAGTGTTATTATCTCAAAGTACTGGAATGGTCTAGTGCTGTCACTCATGCTTACTCACCTGTCTGTGTCATACAAATTACAAGTGATACTGGACTTACAGCAATACTTACCCCCTGTGCTCGGAGGGAGTGAGCATTTATTTGTACATAATGTCTGCTGCTCCCTGAACAATCAAACTACGCCGTGACTTAGAGGGACACCTTGCTATTCAATGGACAGTATGAGTCCCCTCGGCAGAATTCTATATTTATTTATTATAATTTCAACCGATAATATCAATGTTCATTTTAAGCATTTGTTCTATTTTTATCGATGTAAATTTTCAAAATTATGGGTGGGTCAGACAACAGGGGCTAAAACAATGATTATTTAATGCTGGGCTTAATTTATAAGGAAAAAGGTGCCGGGGCTCAAGCAATTTAAAAAAAAATTTCATTACTGATGCAGCAAGCCCAGAGGTGCCGGGGCTATGAACCACCAAGCCCAGAGGTGCCGGGGCTATGAACCACCAAGCCCAGAGGTGCCGGGGCTATGAACTGCCAAGCCCAGAGGTGCCGGGGCTATGAACCACCAAGCCCAGAGGTGCCGGGGCTATGAACCACCAAGCCCAGAGGTGCCGGGGCTATGAAC